>JAQOTA010000065.1:765531-1221494 GCA_029532415.1 Marasmius tenuissimus | reverse complement strand
TCCCCGCCTCTGATTCAGCGCGCGCTGACCGCACGTTGACCTTGACTTTATCGAGTGCGGTTTTCCAACCATTACTGGAATGGATAAAGAATTCGCTTGAACGCGGGAGGGTTCCTCCGTCCGAGGTGGCGCTATTCCCAAAAGGAGCAGCTGTGCTCACTGGTATTGAATGGGCTTCTAGTGCGCTAGTACCAAGGCGACGTTCGAGGTCGGTTTGTATTCGTCGAAGGGGCCCCAGACGCAACTTCAGCAGACGGTGTTTTTCCTTGTAGTGTAGAGGAGATTTGAAATCGTGTGTATCCTCCGATGATTCATCGCTACTACCGATATGGTCGGATATAGTGTTTGCTTGGGCGGCCATTTCACGAGCGAGGATATCCATGATGGTGTTCACATTCCGGACCAAATTGAAGAAAATGACCATCTTCCATGCAGCACATTCCTGTTGCCACTCTTGGCGAGCGTACTGGAGTTGGAAATCTGAAGAAAGGACGAACAAGTTGACCAGGCATGTAGACAGGGCAATCGTAGAGACTCACTCTTCAGCGTTGCTGTTTTACCGCTCTCGCTTTGACCTGATAGCACGAATCAGAACTGTATTTGGCGCGACTTGAACTTGAAACTGACCCAGTAACAGCAGCTTGACTGGTTTCTTCTTCTTCTTCTCTGCGTCTCTCTCTTTCCTGATCTGGTCATCTATCTCATCGCTGAAAATAACCGACGGCTGTATTCAACGACGCTGAACATTTCGATGAGATATTAATCACGAACCTGACCCTCTTAGCGTCAGCCTCTGCTTCCTCTCTAGCCTGACGCGCCTCTAGTGATTCATTCGGAGGAGGCAAGATGGCCAGAGTAAGGGGATCTTCTTCAAAAGACCTCATTACAAGTCACGAAACGACCGGGAGATGAAGGAGGAAGAGAAGAAAGGAATTCCCCTTTCATTATCAATGGGGAAAATACAACGCATCACGAGAAGGCGGTTAACGGACGTTTGAAATATTTTTTTGCTCCGATTTTCCCAAGAATTGCGCTAAAATAACTATCCGCTTCCGCATTTGGTCGAAGATCGTGATCAAATCAACAGTTCCCCACCAACTTACCTCGGCATCCCCAGCGCCATCTCCCCATCTCCATCAACTTACCTGTCAATCCGTCCCTTGTTCTCATCTCCAACCGGCGGTACACCCAACCCGAGTAGAATGCGATTCGCGAGCGAGGCTGAGCTTTGTCTCTGTGCGCTCCTCAATCGCGCCCTACGGGATTATTCTTTCTTGCAACCTCCTAATCCATTACCCGTTCCTCGTCACGGTAGCGGAAGCGGCGCTTTCGTTCGGGTCTTCCTTGAATGTCGGAGCAATCCATACGTTTGCGTTTGAGGCGTCTGACACCGTCCCGTTTGTACGCTTTCCTCAATGCAACTAACACGTGTGCCCAAAGGGTTTCCTAGGTGTACTGATCGATGAACGGACGTCGTGGATTCGGCATCCATCCCCAGTTCTTCCCTGCGAGCCAGCTGAGCGTCAGCGCTGTCGCATAGATACAGGAGATGGTAAAATCTGGTCACACAGGACTAAACGGACTGAACAAGAAGGAGACCTTATGGGGCTGGGGCTGTAAAGAGACCGTAATTCGGATTAATCGCAGAGTGCCACAGTCCACTTGATGGTTTTCCATCATCTATTCATCCCATCTGTCATGACTCTGTACTGAATTCGCGATACATCACATCCTCACGTTTTTTGGTATGACTCGTGAGTCGTCAATAATGGACTGTTGTCGACCCTTGATAAGTCTCTCGGTTTTGCACAGCACACGGCAAGATAAGCGTAGGAAGGTTCAACACTAGTCGACTGGAGATGTGAAGCCTGGTAAGTTTGGTAAATGAAAGGTCGTACCACCTGGTAGTGTGAATATCGATGAGCATCCATGCCCGTTTGAGGAGACAACGCCACCGAGGACCTTCAATATCACCGGCATCCTAAAATATGCGATGATAGAATGTCCTATTCAAACTAAGCCCTTCCTAGAATACGGAACGGGTGCTGATGCAGATGGTGGAGTCAAGTTGGCGCTAATCTGTGGTGGCTCGCATGAGCCAAAGGCTGGCAAGAGCATCAGTAGACGACTCCGATGGCAAGGTGTAGGGGAAGACGCGGCCATGTTATGACCCTCCTTTACATTTGTGGGTCCAGAACCCATTCGGACGGAGTCACAAAAAGTTTAGAATGAACAACCATCTTGTACTTTCAGCCACACAACAAATTATAATCCCACTGCGACGCCACCACATCATCCCAAAACTAAATGGTGATTATCAAGACGTCGTTATGCCTGAACGAATGTAAAATTGACACCAGTTGTCACCTGATAATCCTACAGCGCACCCGTGTCCTGGAATCACAATGCCATATTCACCCTGGAAGGGCAAGTCTGGGCATTCCGAGCGACGTCCTGTCCCCGGCTTGAGTGGGATCGGCATGAGGGCCCTTCCAGCCATGAATACACATTGGACCCTATTGGACCCTGGTCTCGCAGGGTCTCGCCAGCCTCGGAGGCAGACCGTCTGAATTTCCATTGGGAATTCTTGTTGAATTTGGTCCCGCGGGTCCGCTCAAAGGCATTTGAAATAGGAAGGCATGGACATTCTTTGGTCCCGAATCTAAGTAGACCTAAGTCTGTCAATGGCCATATACCCAAAAAGCGTAGAGCTCTACAAGGAACCTTAAGCCCATCGTCCTGGCGGAGTATGTTGCGGACCCCTGTAGTCCTTTCCTGGTTAAGTCGGGACCTTGATCCAAACCTTGTCCAAACCGCCACATAGATATTCGCATTAAGTGTCCTACAAATGGAGGGTCGAGGGGTGCGGATGAGACTATCCGGTCGGTAATCGCAATATAAGCTCGATCTTAGGCTTCGAGGCCGGCAGACGTCGTCTTTCCAATATTTCTCGGACCGCGTAGTACTAGAATGAACCAGAACAAAATGGTTAATTCCCGTTGACGCCTGCCGAGCGTCGACCTCAGACTCGATCGAATGCGACCTATACAATGTACCGCCGAGTGTCTATTTCCTATTAGGAAGTTCGACTCACTTACATATCTCCCGATACAGGGCTGGCGACGACAGTTGGTATCAATCGGCAGCGTGAATGTCCACGGTTTTGTGTACAGGAAGGGCCTCTTGATATCGAGATGGCTCCGCGTAGGTAAAGTTGGACGTTGGAGGCTGTAGCATAATGAAATTCTTGGACGATTGACGGGAGGCCGTAGGAGATGGCAGACATACCGATGTTCACGTTCAAGCCGCATCATTGATCAGTTTTATGAACTGGCAGATGTTTGAGCTAGTACAGGTAGGTTTCAGTGCGTACATCCGTTCATGAGCACATGATGGAAGGAGATCACCTTACTGAGATGAAGCCTTCCAGAGCATTGACTTATCTACTCGCCCGCGACGCTAACGAGTAGTAATAGTCCAGTAACATTAATGCTATTACATCCCGCGTCATGTACGGGCCCCTACGAAAACGGGACATGGTTATACCAATCCAAAGCCGCGAAGTGACCCTTCGAGTCTCTAGGCGCGACCAATTGGGCCCCCCGTTGATTTGGAGATGTCTTCCCTAGGTCTCCCCCAAAGTTCTTATTGAGTCAACCGATACTTCAGGAACCTTGGCGCCCATAATCGACGTCTCTGACTGACCTTGGCACTATCTTGCATCTGAGGGCCACAACTGTCTCAACTAGATGCCTGGAACCTTGTCAGACCCGTTTGAGCGACCTGAATACATAGTGGTGGGAAAGAATGATGGCGGATACATGATTAAAATTATAGTAGGTGCCATCAGGCCATCATTCGCTTCGGTGTTTGCCGACCGTCACTGCTTTGACAGCTTGGATCGGATTTGTTGCTTTACCATCACCATCACCTCCACCTCCACATCGTCCCAATTCCACGATTTTGTAGGGATACCTCCTCTCAAGGCATGGAGGAAACAGTGCGCAAACGAAAGAAGGATGGGCATAAGGGCTATTTACAGAGACGCCGAAGTCATCGTTACAGGTGCGAGGTCAGAATGCATAGAGTGCTGAACACTATCCCTTAATCCAACGTAAACAGAGGGCACAGAGCAGACTCTTTCCGAGTACCTGATTCAGATCTACCGTTGCTCGTCGAGCTACGCGCACGTCAAAGAACCTTCAACGGCGCATACGCACGAACAGCATTGGGCAATCTGGGTTATGCCTTGACAATATTGAAGCTATTCGACCACCGGTTCTATCGAAGTAAAGCATGGATTTGGCCTTCTTCACTGCGAGGATGCTGAGTGGTGATCGTTCTAGTTGGCCTCATTTTCGCAATCCTCGGCGCGTGCGTCTTCGTCATATCTTTCATGCGTGACCGGCATTCGCGACACGACTTTGCCGACCCCCGAGAAGATGAAGATGGCGACTCTGATGGGCGTCTTCAAGTCCAGAATACAACTGAAGAGCAGTATTCAGCATTCAGCCCGACACCTTTTTCCAATCTTTCCTTCTCATTCGGTCCCAAGAGACGTCGACCACCCGTTCCCGATTTCGACCAACAACCTCGCACGGCGTCAGGCAAGCGAATCTTTGGACGGCCCTTCGTGACCGCGGGCTGGATAGTAATTCTACTAGCAACCGTTGTCTGCGTTGCAGAGATAGGGCTATTGGTTCTCCTCATTCATATCTAGGATGATACCCAGAGGCTCCCGCAGGAAGAGGGCGTAAGGCAGCACATATACCAATGGACAGGGGCCATTTTCCAACTGGCACACGAGGAACGAAGGGAAGTTCGGAATTGTACCTTGTATCAAAGTAACATCTAGCTTCAAGCGGTAGGCTACCGCTGAGTTGTAATTTATTATCTGCGTTTACAATCGTGCTCATTATGTATTTCGATCTCATTAGCGAGAAGCGCATCGCTCTGAGGAGTCGTGGGCTGGCATTGATGTGCATGAAGGTGTCGTGCCAGGCCTTAGGTCTAATGTCGAGAATAAAGGTCAGCATCGTCAAATGTTTCAAGAACCGGCCTACCAAAGAGTTACAATCAACCAAATGAATGTTGCTTCCGCCAAAAACACTGCAACTGTAACTACTATGACGATCCAGCCGGCGGTGACGAATGGACGCCCGAAGATGCGGGTTCTAGAGGCGCCAACCGTCTGGATTGATTTACAATGTCGCAGACAGAGGGACCCAGACGGAGAGAACCACGACAGGATACATGAGGTTGCTCGCTCGACTGGTGAATGTTTTGATCTAGGTTGTGAGCATTGTTTGCAATACGGCGACGAGCAGTTTGAATCCTCTTCGTCGGCGAAGTCGTGTCGCGAATGTCTATCCCGGAAGAAAGAGATGATAAACAAAAGAGCTCCTAAGATAGCGAAGGCAAGTCCAACTAGGGGCATTCAAAGAGGGAGAGTAATGGAAGGATGAGCCTTAGCAAAGATCTGAGCGGAATTCGTGCAGAATAACAGACGTACTTTTGTAGAACCTCTTGTCGAACAGCCGCAAGATTGTCAGAGAGTAACCCAAGTTCCCCAGAGCGGTTCTCCCATAGGCACCATTGAACGTTCTCTGCCTTGCGCGCACCTCGACGAGTAGAGGATCATCGGAGGAAACCGTGAAAGAGTTGGAACGATGTCCTCTTTGCAAAGTACGTTCCAGATGGTATTCAGAGACGACGAAACTCGATGATCTCACCTATACCGATGAGTTCGCCTCTCTTGCACCATCGGCGGTGACGACGTGGACTTTTCGTTACATTGGACGCTGCTGCTTTTCCCAGAATCCATGTGTTGGAACAAACCGACGTGAGAGTTACGAAGAAAGGGTCAAGTCTCGGGTGTCTTGTACTCTGGCATGGTCCGTGCGTAATGGTATTGCCTGAATTCCGGGCCAAGCGGGACGCATGGCAGTGGCTGTGGCCCACCTGAAACCCCAACCTGATAAGTCCGCCATGATGCTGGCAGTTTTGTCTGAAGCTGGCTGCATCGCTCAGCTCTCAGGCATCACCCAAGCACAGCAAATGATTGAATCGTACATATGCACTACAATTCCTACATCGAGGCTTTTGAGAGCCAGCAAGACATGAATACGATGGAATAATATTCCAGAAATTCAAGCAATGTCTCGGAGGTATCCTGCACAGGTGACAGGACCGTATCAGATTCGTAAAGCTCTCACGAAGCGGTGGCGGCTCACTTCAACTCCCACTACTCGTCTTGGCTCCGCTTTCGGTCAAGAACAATTTCACCGGTATCCATGACCAGTACAGGAAACAGAACGCTCTGACGATATCTTTCTGGCCAGCAACAGGTTTTAACATCCAGGCCGTCAGGGAAGATGCCCGGCAATCCATCGGCTCATAGATTCCCGGTCGAAAAAAGCTTGGTTCAGTATTCACTGGCAACGTCTGTCTAGATTCTCACCCTTTGGCTGCTCCCGCGTTTGTATGCGCAACACTGTAATGCACGCTACCGTTGGTCGGTACGACGGTAACATTCTCATCCGAGTTGTGACAAGATGCCTGATCACCCACTTGTGGGCGCATTTATCAACGATATTGTGCTTGTCCTTTCTCACAATTACGGTCAGAAATGTCTTGGTAAAAACTCGCGTTCCAGACACGGACCTTCATCGAGAACCACCGGAAGGGGGGTGTTCAATAAGGTTCTCTCCCAACGTATAAATACTTGCGCGCCGCTGCGGGTATCCTTCATCCTCAGGTTCTCCTTTGCAAACGCAAGTTCTACTTCGGAAATGGCTCTCTCTCGATCTCTCCTCTCCTTTGTCACCATGGCGGCTATGCTCGGACGCAATCTCGCAGCCACGATTGGACCAGTGGGCGACCTTGTCATACACAACGCCGTCGTCAGTCCCGATGGTCTTTCTCGTGCGGCCTCAATTGCGGGCGATTCCGTTAATGGACCACTGATTGTAGCCCAGAAGGTCTGTTCACCTCCGCATTTATGTGATGCGTTTTCTAATCATAGTACTGGTCTTGGGATGATAGGGTGACAGGATAAAGATGAACCTGATCAATAACTTGAACGACCCGTCGATGTTACAATCCACCAGCATTGTGAGTGTCTCTCGAGTCCACTGCACTGAACGAGTTACCGAACTCAAGCGAATCACAGCACTGGCATGGGTTCTTCCTGGACGGCGGATTCAACTGGGCGGATGGGCCAGCTTTTGTCAACCAGTGCCCTATCGCGAAGGGTCACGAATTTACCTATGAAATCCCTACCCGTGATCAAGCAGGAACGTTTTGGTACCACTCTCATTTGTGTGAGTTGACAACCTACCTGAGACGGCTATTCTCCAAGTTGTTGACATTGACCTCTAGCCGTCCAATACTGTGATGGACTCAGAGGGCCCCTCGTTGTTTACGACCCCAACGATCCATTTGCCGACCTGTATGATGTGGATGATGGTGAGCCCTTGTTTCCAGCCTTTTGAAATGAATCACCGACTCATTTTTGGCCACAGAGAATACCGTCATTACACTCGCGGACTGGTACCACGAAAAGGCCCTGAAATTAGCAGAGGAACTTCCGTATGTATTCCGTTTATACTATCTGTCGCTTTCCACTCAGCTTTTTTGTAGGGACCACGACTCGGTTCTTATCAACGGCCTGGGACGGTGAGTGAAGTGTGTCAGGTTCACGGTTCACGACTCATTAAAAAGCCACAGTTACAAGGGTGGTCCCCGATCCCAACTCGCGGTCGTTCAAGTAGAGCAAGGCAAACGGTGAGCCCTTTCTTTTCAATCACATCGACTTAGGGTGTTCATGTGTCTCTCGACAGCTACCGAATGCGTGTCCTCAACACGGGGTGTCAGCCCGATTTCTGGTTCCACATAGACAAACACGCGATGTGAGTTTTTAATCCTTCGATACCATTGACCATAAAGAAATTGACGCGACGCGTGACCGTCCTAAAGGAAAGTCATTGAAGCAGACAGCATAAACCATCAACCCGTGGACACCGAAGGGTTCCGTATATTTGCAGGTAGGCATCGTTGATTTGATTCCATCTACGGACGCAAGCTAACGCGCTCGACAGGCCAACGTTACTCTTACATTGTGAGTGTGAAAGGCGACTCATGGTCAAAGAACCACAGTGCTCATAACGCCACGATAGCTCGAAGCCAATCAGCCGGTCGATAACTACTGTAAGCTTCGCCATTGTTTGTCCCGAGTTGCAGGGTAATAACCTCTGTCACAGGGATCCGCTCAGAACCCGAAAACGGGCGTGGAGGCTTCAAGGATGGTATCAACTCCGCCATTTTGCGATATGTTGGTGCACCAGAGCGCGAACCGGCAGAGTCCGATTGGGAACCTTCGAAGTGGCTTGACGAACGGGACCTTCATGTGAGTAATTGAAGCTGTAGAGGTTTATACTCCAAGGCTCAATCTTAATCTTCGCCAACAGCCCCTTGAGAACCCCGGTGCTCCTGGTGAACCATTCCCGGAGGGGTTGATCATGCCATCAACCTCGATTTCTCAACGGTAACCTAGCATGCTTTTATAGATTCTCTCCATTCCTGATATCTCGCTTCCTCTTCAGTCCTCAAACGAGTTCATGATAAACGATGTCAAATACGAGTCACCCTCGCTACCGGTCCTTTTGCAGGTGATGAGTGGCGCATTCCAGGCCGACGAACTTCTTCCCAAAGGATCTGTGTACCCACTTCCTCCCAATGCGACCATTGAGATCACTATGACCGGCGGTGGAAAGAAGGGATGGGAGGTACGTCAAGCGTTGCTTTGGAGTGGCCGCCGCCGCTAACTCGTCACACGATAGCATCCTATCCATCTGCACGGGGTAAGGTTTTCATACTTATTCCAGAGAGGTGATGTTCATAACGACCCATGATATAGCACGCTTTCGATGTCGTGAGGGTCGCTGGAAGCAACACCTATAACTACCAGAATCCCGTACGTTCCTCTTTTCTAAATTCTATCTGCCGAATAGAGGCTCACAACCTGCCGTCCATCTAGGTCCGCCGGGACGTCGTGAACTCCGGGAAAGGAGGTGATGAGGTCACAATCCGCTTCGTTACTGACAATCCTGGCCCATGGTTCCTCCATTGCCACATCGACTGGCACCTCGAGACGTAAGTTTCAATATCTCTCTCTCCTCACCTTGAGCGTTGACCAAAACATCCCCTTCTCAGTGGATTCGCTGCCGTCTTTGCTGAGGCAACCGAGAACTGGAACGCCACCGTTACCCCTCCTCGTATGTCTGTTTGACAACTTCATTTCTCATCACGGCACTGAAAACCCTATCATACAGCGGCTTGGGAAGAATTGTGCCCCATTTACGCGTCGCTCTCCCCTGAAGATCTCTAACATTCGACAGTCAGCACATAGATGATAGAATTTTAATTGGGTTTCCTTTCACTTGATAGACAATATGGACATTCATGTCTTTTGATAGAGAATTGAGAAAGCTTAAAACGTTCATCTTCTACATCTGTGATGGCAGGCTTGTTCTGATCAGAGTTCCTCTGTGGCCCATGGGCTGTGGGCGGCTGGAGGAACACTCGAGCGTGTCTTGCCTCATGTAGACTTGGCAGACTGGGAAGCACTAGGACCGCGCAGCGTTCCTTCCTGCATTATCTGAGATGAACTCTGCGATCCCGAGTAATCAACATCACGGCCGTGATCCCTGAGTGTATAGTCACCCTCAATTCACATCACGGGAAGAGCTTGGATATGGGCTGGCTCAGGCCGTTCACAGACGATTGTGTCCTATGATCAGTGAGGGGACATTTAATTATCGATGATCATTGATCATTCGCAGAGGCTCCGCAGCCACACCAAGGCTTGTAATTGGTTGCGAATCTTTGAATGGAGTTGGTAGTCGTTCGGCGGCAATGTCGCGGTGACTTGGGCTCACTGAAAACTTGCTAAGTACCGCAGCTCATCTGGTGAACAGAGCTCGTGTGCAATCAAGAAATTACAGCCGATGCTTCTTTGTCTTTCCTATCCAAACCTAAGAATGAGGAAGAAACTAGAACTTAGAAGTCAAGTATGGATTTCTATGAGTACTCCCGGATCGAAGGCTGTCCTACGAAGGCGTCCCACGTGCCACCTGTTTGCCTCGTGTTTGACGGCGTGGGGGAAGGACCCCGTAAACTGCTTCCATAATTAACCGAAAAATTATTCTGAGCTCTGATAGGCTCCAATTTGCAGCTTCTTGTTGAGGCGCGAGAGTCTGAGAATAACATAGAGACGGCTCAATGCTCTTGAAGCTGTGGGGATCAGGCTACTATGAAGAAAAAGTCTTGGGCAGCCAGAAAATTGAGTGGTGGAAGCGCGGACGAGTGGCAAAATTGTGTGGGAAAAAGATTGAAGAGGTGATCGGGGTCTCAGCACATGATTTCTTCAAAAAGGTGTGACTTTCACTCACCCATGTGACGATCCCCCCAGGTCAGCACCCCGACGCGCCAGAAATCACTCCCCCCTCCCTGCCCGTTCCCCATCCGCTTAAGCGCATCGACCCTTCCTCTTGTAATTCTATCACTCATTCTATCTAGTTAGAGGCTTATTGGACTCACTGAGACCCATCATAGGTCCTTTATCGCAGGACTCGTTGTCATTGGATTATCGCAGTGAGTGAAGCAGATATCCTGAGCCAGTTACGGACTAACGAGCTTTCTGTTCCTTCTCACTTCCCGGACTCTCCGCATTGAAATTGTCGTGCTATTCAATCGAACCATGACCCATCGTCTATCAAGGTGTCAACGAGCGGAACATCGGACAACCCATACGAGTAGTTGAACGTGCTGAAGCTTTGAAGTTTGGTGAGTGAAAGATCACTGGAGATTGAGGATACGAAATTGAATGAACTGTCACAAGGATCGGTCCTATAAACAGAAATGGCACCCAGCACAACAGAGCCTGTCCTCCCGCAAGCACCGGCAACGGCGGGAGCCCCATCGACGCAACCCCAGCCCGCTCAGCCCGCCGTTGCTGGAGGAGGTGTATCTCTTCCTGCCGGGTATCCGGCCCTCGACAGAGATCAATTGATACAACTCCTCCAACATATCCCTGGAATGATTGGAAAAGTCGTGAGTTTTGTCGGTCCTTGACGGGAATCTATTCCATTTTGTCATCATTCTTGATCTTCTTGATGCCCATCGTATTGCCTTCACTCCCGATTCTTTGACGGGCCTTTCACTTTTCTTTTCTTTCTACACGTGATCGCGAGCGGTCACCATCCTCTTGTCTGTCGTCAGCACCGTTTCTCATGTGACATTGCCTGGGCCAGGTCGGGTCAGACGGTACACTCAAAGAAGATGCAGCGGCCCAAGCTCTTTCGAACCTTCAACAAGCCTCCTTTCCTCCTGGGACTACTGCGCCACCAGGATCCACATTACCCACTGTTGTTCTACCCCAAGGACTCGCACCACCAGGAACATTCCCGCCAGGCTTCCCCACCGAGACAGGTCCCAACTCTCACCCAAGAGGTCCACCAAACTTAGGCCACCTGAACACCACTCAAATGCCCTCTACTCAGCCGGCCGCAGGTGCCACTTCCAATGACGATGACGACGGTGAGATATCCGACGGCAAGGGAAAGAGTGAAGGTTCGCCGGCCACGACCCCTTCAGCGTCTACCACGACCAGACGAACTGGAAGAAATGGTGCCGCTATGGGTAGCGATGAATGGACACGACAGAGGAAGGATAATCACGTATGGCTTGCTTCCTATCTATTCTGATTTTCCCGCTCACGTCGTACAACAGAAAGAGGTGGAACGTAGGCGAAGGAGTAACATCAACGAAGGCATCAATGAGCTTGGACGTATCGTGCCTAACGGTTCTGGCGAAAAATCCAAGGGTGCCATCCTCTCACGTGCGGTGCAGTATATCCACCACCTCAAGGAGAACGAGGCTAGGAATATCGAGAAGTGGACTTTGGAGAAGCTTCTGATGGATCAGGCTATGGGTGACCTCCAGGCGCAACTGGAAGAGGTCAGAAATATGTGGACGGAAGAGAGGAATTCCCGACAGAGAGCAGAAACAGAGTTAGAGGCACTCAAAAATGGAGGTACCGCCCCTCCCGCTGCAGCCGAGAAGGCAAACGGTACCAAGCGACCGAATGAAGAGGGAGAAGGGAAAGAGGATGACGACAAGAGGCAGAGAACTGAGTAGAAAACCTTGATTTTCTGGTGGTCTGGTTGGGATTGTATCAATTTCGTATGTTTTCCAAGGCTCTATCTCCTCTGCTTTCTTGTTGTATTGCTCGTTCGAAGTGATCATATATGTTGTATCTTTTACTTAGCTACGTACATTCTTCGAATGAAATCGTCGCTCATACCAAAAGAACACGATTAGCCCCGCGTTTCTGCTCGTCGTTTGAGGCAAAGAAAGGAGGCAGAGCACTGTTCAGTTATGGTTTTGGCCACGCAATCAACGTCTCCTCTGATCCAGAGAGCGTAATAGTTCTCGTAATCGCCCCATCCGCATCAAGTTGCAGTTCGTAACTCCCAGGATACAGAACCCTGTTACCCTCCTCGTCCGTCCTCGCGATGGTTCCAAGTGTGACCTTCAACTCTGCTGTGGCACTCTGGCCGGCTGCAAGCGCTTTCACACGGGTATAAGATATCAGCTCCTTCAGCGGTGCTGGGGATGGTCCAGCAGTGGTACGAGAGAATAGCAAGGCCACGTAGTCGGATTGAACTTCGCCGGTGTTCGTCACATCCACCTTAAAAGTATCGAGAGTGCCGAGATCGACATGGGCAACGCCTGAAGAGTTTGCAGCCTCGACGAGAGACTGGATGTCGTAGGTACTGCCCTCATCCGCCCAAGTGAAGTTGAAGGTGGTGTAGTGGAGGCCGGACCCGAATGGGTAGATGGCCTCGCCAGTGAACCACTTGTAAGTACGACCAGTACTCGTACTCGACGGTCGGAGGTTCATGTCGGTGAAGGAGACTTGGTTGACGTAGTCGGCGGGATACTGAGTGAGGGGGAGACGACCAGCGGGACTCTGTTCACCGGTGATGATATCCACGAGAGCTTTCCCTCCGCTCTGCCCAGGGTAGCCTCCCCAGATAAGGGCGTTGACCTGTAAATTCCATGATCAGTCAAGAGCGTTCTTGAAATACCGAGGGAAGCCCGAACCTTATCGTTGCTTTTGATTGCGGAACTATCGACTTGACCAGCTCCCATCTGAAGCACGATGAATGGCTTTCCCACATCAGCAAGCTGGCTGACAAGTTCTAGCTGGTTTCCTGGCCAGCTGATTTGTGAACGATCGCGCCCCTCGCCTTCGATGGAGTTGTCTATTCCTCCAACGAAAATCACCACATCTGCAGCGCCGGCAAATGCTAGCGCCTCTTCAAAGCCTGCGGTGCTATCGGAGTTAATATCGGTGCCATTCGTAAAGGAGACATTGAAGCCAGCATCCTTAAAGGCTTGCTGAGGACTGATGAGGAAGGGAGCAACACCAGCGTAGTTGGATTGCATCTGCGTTGTAGCGTTCGCCCAGGGTCCAATCACGGCGACATTCTTCACCGAGGAGTTGAGAGGCAGGACTCCGTCGTTCTTCAGGAGGACGACTCCCTCAACGCTTGCTTCGTAGGCAAGTTGTTGCGCTTCGGGAGTGTTGACATCCGCCCAAGTCAGCTGTCGGTATGGTTGTTGCTCAGCGGGGTCAAAGTAGCCGACTCTGAAGGTCCGTCGGTCAGTGTCCATCCTAGCGTTTCCAAATTGTAACTTACCTGATTAGAGAATTGTACAGCCTAGTTTGTGACCGCTTAAGATCGTCCACCGTGATGAGCGATTGATTGAGGGCGTCCCCGAGGTACTGGGAGTAGCTATCGCCACAATCGAGATCAGTTCCGGCAAGAAGAGCAAGAGCAGTTCCATTGGCGGGACTGGTCGTGTAGTTATGGGTCTGGAAGATATCCCGTACAGCTGCACAATCGCCAGTGACCCATTGATCGTCTCCAAGCTCGTAGAGGTCACGGGCGAGATCCTGCAGCAAGAACGAATTGGCGCACGAAGGGATGCCATTGACGGAATTATAGCTGCACATGATTGAGCCAACTTTGGCATCACGGAGGCAGCTCTGGAAAGAAGGGGAATAGTATTCTGCGAGATCCTGCTGGGTAATGATAGCGTCGAATACATCTCGTGAGATGTTGCCGATACTCTCGAGATCGTAGCCGGCCCAGTGTTTGCAGTCAGCAACGGTCTTGTAGTGGGGTTTTGGAGCAACACCACCCTGGAGGCCCGTCACGTACTGGAACACGTACTGAGCGATGTGGAACGGGTCTTCACCTGGGGTTTCCTGCCCGCGTCCCCAGCGTGGGTCCTTGAAAGGGTTGATATTCGGAGTAAAGTAGTCGATACCTGACCGGTTGACATTGCTGAAAGCTCGACCTTCTGTGCTGATGACAGTCGTGATAGCGTTGACAAGGGAGTCATCGAAGGTGGCTCCCAGCGTGATGGGAGCAGGAAAGGAGGTAGCAAAGCTGAAATCTTGTCCTGCGGGTGCAAAACCTACTCCAGGACTTGAAGCTACACCATGCTGAGCATGAGAAGGCAGTTAGCAGCTTTCGGAAAATGACAGTGTGCGTTGGGACTTACAAGCGCTTCGCTCCACCAGTTATACGGTGGAAGGCCAAGGCGCGGTACGCCTGGGGACTGGTGGACCGAGTTCTGGATCATCTCCGGGGTCGTGAGCTCGTCAACCAGTGCTTTGGCACGATCCAGGGAAGGAGCAGTTGGATCGCACACGAGGTTGCTGGACAAAGGACCATTGACGCAGTCTGGGAACGCGCCTTTACAGGCGAGAACGCTAGCACTAAGGGCAATGAGGCGCGAAAGGTTTCGAGGTGCCATCGCTGGGGTTTCTGAACCATATTCTTGCCTATAAGTACTCGACGAGACCAAGGGGGAATGGCAGATGACATGCAGATTATTTTTCACTGAATGACTTCCCGTTGCTTCGTTTTGTGGTGAAAGTTGAACGGGTGCTAAAGGATCAACAGGCGACCAACAGACGAGCCCGATTTCCATACAGAACGCCAATCGAAAGCCACTCACCCGATGTCACTAAGTTGGAAGACGTAGTCATGAGTTGTGGCTTGCACCTGGATACCTCCCCATCACAATGATACCTGTCATACATTATCAATTGAGCGTGGTGCTACCACCTTCATTTTGAGAAAATGGATCGCAGAACATATGCAAGATGATGGCGGTTTCTCGACAACACCGAGTTTCCGGACATTCGCTTTGTCGGAACTCCCGGAACGTCGGAATCCCGGACCGCTGAGTGGAGCTCACAGTGCACTCCTCAGTCTCCTGCGCACTTTCGAAGGAGGCGGCAGGCCCCGTTGGAAGCGACTCGCAAGCGATAGGTGGCTGGACATTCATGAAGCAAGTTCCACCTGAGAAGTAGTTAAAATGGATAGGTCTCACCTGAACGCGATTGTGAGGCACGCCCAATTCGCGGCCCGTTCGACACGATTCGCCCCCACAACTAAAGAAAGAACCTCAGCTGGCCCTGGGGCATACCTGGAGATAGGCACAATATTGGCCCTGGTTAATTAATTCACGTGGTGGAAGAAGCAACTTCGAAGAAGACATGTCCATGCAAAACGTTTGATTCATAGGCAAATTACTAACAAAAATAGACGGTCCCAGACCATTCATGCGGATTTGGATTTGTACAACAACACGTACGCCGATGAATCCTCTCCTCCGCCATCCAAAGTACCGAGTTTCTCCTTCGGAAAGACCGACACCTTGTCATCATCAAACTTGTACCAGTCCTCGTCGTCCTCGAACGCGAACGGATCCTGTTTCTTTTGTGTGGGTGCTGGGTCGTCGGTATCCATCGCATTCGGGTCGGGGTTCGTAGCGCTTGGTGCAGCCTCAGCACCCGACGCGTTATACAACTTAGGTGGAGGACGGTGGAATACGTTTTTCTTGACGTAGCCAATGTAATGGCCGGAGTCGGCCGCAGCTCCCTTGTGCGTGACAATGGCTATTGTCTGTAGTAAGTAAAACGAACCGCGGACAATGCATCAAACATTTCCTCACCAACTAGCTCATAAAGCCCACTCCAGCTTGCACCGATGTCGTTCCTGACGGAGGGATCACTTAAAGCCTCCAATTCAACTCGCTCCCTCTCTCGATAGACACTCTCATCTTCGAGCTCACCACCTTGGGTTGCGTCTACGGGTGCTGCAGAAGCATCGTCCGTAGTCGTCGTCGCGTCAGTTGAACCGTCCGTGGGAGCGGTTGTTTTCGCGGCCTGCTGCGTAGCCTTCGTACGCTTGCGAACCTTGCGTCTTTCGGTCCTCTCCTTCTCAATCTCTTGCAACCTCCTACTGGTGGGAAGCAACTTCTCCTTGAGCTCGGGAGTGACGATATCCAAAGCATCGTAGACTTCTGGGAATTTGACTTTTCTCTGGAAGGTCATGAGGAATAGGATGGTCAGGTGAAAGATAGCGACTCACCATGATCTTTGCCTTTTTGCCAACGTCAGCCTTCCAAGCAAAACGAACCATGTGGACCGTAAGATAGCTAGGAAGACGAGTCAACCGCGAGGTTTGGGTGTATTCAGCCGTACGGTTGAGGGTGGGAGAATGCTTTTCGAGTGTCGAGTTCAAAGCCTGTAAAGTAGGATGTAAGGTCACTGTATGAACGCGGAGAAGGTTCGCACCCCAAGAATACCGGAATGCATGTAGTTCGTCTGGCCGGTGATGTTACATTCGATCTTCATGATCTTTTCTGTCGACACTGTGGGTGGCTCGTCGGGCGCTTCCGCCGAAGACAGTCTTTGGAGGACGGTGATCAAAACTTGAATGGACAACGATCGAGAAGGCCTGACGCACTCTCTCCGAATTTCACCCATCAAGAACTGTTCAATGAATTTCCTTCTTCCGCCAGAGACTGGGTTTGTACCGGGAGGGATCAAAGCCTCCAAAACATCCACCTCCCTCAGAGAGTTGAGGACCTGTGAGTAACATTCCTCGGCATCTAAATTGGGCTAATATCAGTGCCGACCCACAAGGAGGAGAAATCGGCTATCGGTACCTTGCTGTGAATATCCTCCACCCATCATGGCCATCATACCTCCGCCCTTTGCACTTCTGTCACGTTCGGCAAATTGTGGGTTAACCTATTTGCAGGCAGTAACAATCAGGTACGAGCTTTGATACGGAGCGGTGGCCCCGCTACTCGCCTGCCTTAGCACATTCAAAAACGAGCTGGGGTTGATCGAATCCGTGGTTCGCGCCATATTGGCGTACAAATCGCGAAGGGAGGCTGGCAGTCCATTAACTGCCGGAGCGGGAGCTGAGGATGTAGACGCCTGCCCTTGTTGAGGTCTAATCGGAAATGACAGCGTAAGAATGAAAACGTTGCATAGAATGCATGTAGCGTAACAGCGGCGTACACTCCTAATGAAACTTGCAGTTCTGGAATAGCACGAAGAGCTTGTATGGTAGCATTCATGTAACATGTGTTGCCCATGCTAGATGATCGGGTCATTATCGAGGTAAACAGACGTGAGCGGTGCCACACACTTCTGCAATCCAACCGGTGCATCCAACTGTAAGTAGCGCGATTAGTCACTCCGGCTCGGCCAATGAGTCAATCTTCACGTACTGCGCCAGCAAGTTCCTCGTCGTCCATATCTGGAGAGATCGGAAGTCTAGTTCTATGAATGTCACTAAATAGCGGTCCAGAACTTACCCTCCAGGAATACGACAGGCTTTTCGGGTGCTTTGGGTAGCTCCCCGGCCGTACCGATAACCATGAACGTCTGACCCTAGGTAGATCAACCATCGCACTTGGTCAACACTCCAGCTACCCGATGAAGCTGAAAGAAAAAATGTTCATACAGCTTTGGGGGCAATTTTTGCCCAATTTGAGTCATCCTGGAACGTCAGATACCCTTAAGCTGCCTTCCGAGAGCCACCATTCGACCGACGTACCTTCAACACGCCTCCCTTGACCATGACCTTCATTCTATCCAGAGGAACGCCGGTGACTTGATAGACATTTTCTTTGAAGGCTTTTGGAGGAAGCTCGGGATCGAGCTCGACGCTGTGGGTCTTTCCTGAGTGCTTGATGTTGACGGTGAGGGGCGCCATGTGGGAGGAGATGGAGGTAGGAGAGGAAGAGTAAATTTCCGAGCACAACGCAGGGTACGCGTATACCGCGACGTGACCGTGACAGTCGTCATAAGTGTAACGCGTCCGACTCTACAGACGGAATTGGGGCGGGACATGGCATTGGGATTCAGGACCCTGAATTCTCTCGCTTCGAGCTTCAGATGATATACTGCAGCATTCCTAACGCATTCGTATAGTATATACAGATCCGGTCAATCAGATATAGTGGTGGTCATAGACTTATGGTAGAAAAGGTCCCGGAGCGGGGGAATGTTGGTGAATATTTTATGGATGACTGACGTTGAAGATCGTATAAAATCGTGCAGGCCGCAGGCGTTGCTACGTCCTTGTGAATAGAGCTCGTTGTGATGGCCTTTAGCGTGTTCAAACACAAAGCGAGCATCTAGGCTCGCGCTTTCAAAGCAGGCGTCGGGATTGCCGTGGTGGGTGGCGTTGGTGATGATGGTCGCGTCGCTGTTGTTTCTTGTCTGGGAGTTTCTCCAGCGGACGAGATACAGGCGCTGTACCATATATTTCCATGTCCATCTGATGTCGATAGGCATGAGGGAAGTAGACCGCCATGGGTTCGGGAATAGTCATGGGCTTAAAGTCTTCATAGTTTGGAGCCTACAAGTCATCGTCAGCAAGAGTTGATCTATAAAGAGCTGATACAACATACCTCCACGTCCTGGCCCTGCTTCCCTTCTTTCCTGATGCGTGAGTTCATCAGCCGCTGCCGCACCGAAAGTATACTCAGAGCAGTTGCAAACAGCGCAACAATAACGAGCATAATAATTAGAACATATAGGACAATGTTCCCGCCAGTGGACATCGTTTTTTTGAGCTTCAAGCTTTGAGTGGTAGGAGAAAAGAGTGTTGGGGTGGGAGGGTGTGACCTTTGAAGGAGAGACTGAAGCCATCCAGTGCTATCGTCAGGCTATAAGTACCCACAAGGCCATGCCACAGGGCCTGCCACATTTCGCGTTTCCCATTGTTCTCTACTTGGAGTTGTGATGCAGGCCATAGTCAATCAAGAATAGATACCGATGTGACAAGACCATTGTCAAGAACATGCTCTGCCAACCCAAGCTTCGATTGGCGAACAAAGAGATGTCAAAAGAGGAACATAATGATCATAGAAATCCTCTTCTACCCAAGGGAAATCTTGACCGTTGTTCAAGGCCAATGGGCATATAATGATTAGAGAGGAGGCAGAAGACCCTTGGGTGGCAGTGCGCTTACTTTCACACACGGAGTTTGCCGTGCTATGTACCTTTTTTCTCAAGGACCGCGCTTTGGCCGGGGCCTACCACGAGCCCTCCAACGCTGAGCAGTCTGAGTCGTTCGACCTTCAGCTTCAACTGCTATAACACCTTTCGCTCAGACTTCATCAGGCTCCAAGGCGCGTATCCACATTGCTCTGGGTCCACTCCGGTTACAACACGAGGCTCAGTACCGAATATCCGTTATCGCTACTGGAGGTCGCGTTAGACTCGATCTGTCGGGCATCCTTTCAACTCCACTTGGTTTTTGGTTTTCCTACGAGTTCGCTGCGCAAGTATGTAGGCAGAAGTAGGCCCCCGAACCGAACCTGCAGTGAACGTGAGATGGCTCTAACCGGTTTCTAGCCGTGTAGCCGCCCCTAACTGCAGGGTCACCCAGAATAGCACTGATATTGATATATTGATCGGCATCATGGAGACTGCGTATGCACAGCGACGGTTGTATCCGTTCTGGTGAGGCTAAATTCTCCACAAGCCTTTCTTATAAAAGCAGGTCCACTTTTCCTATAACATTCATAATTCAAGTTCCAAACCTCATCCGAACAATTTCCCAGTTGACTATACCAACCACAATGAACGTATTCTCTCTCGGTGGATCGCGAAATATAGGCTATTTGTCTGCCCTCCGAATGCTAGGTGGGTGCTTCAAGTTCATCTCCAATGATCTGGTAAATGCTAAGTCTGAAACTATCTTATCAGACGCAGGTTGTACAGTCACTTTCCTCGTTCGCAGTCTTGCCACGCTGCAGGACGACGAAGCTATGAGTAAATACATCAACGCGGGAAAGGCATTTCTTGTCAAAGGCGACGCGCTCGTGAAATCCGACGTTGGGAACGGCTGGAAGAAAGCCGGCGAACGCGGGCCCGTAGACCTCTTGCTTTTCACAGTTGGTACGTCAATCAAACTTGTATCTTCCGATTCAAGGCCGTTTCCTCATTTTTCCTTACTTCACATCCTGCAGGTGGCACTCCCAAAGTCCACCTCACGAAAGGTTTCGTGATCGAACCAGGGAATCTTGTAACCCAGTCGCTTCTTAACGTCATGACTACCATTCCTACGAGCCAGCCACAACCGAAAATGATTATCATTTCCTCTAATGGGTTAACCAAGACCTCACACGACGCGCTTCCCTGCCTTATGAAACCCTTTTACGCACACTTCCTCGCCATACCCCACAAGGATAAAGTCGGTGTTGAGCGTATTGTTCACCATGTCGCTGGGTGGGAGTGGAACACGAAGGACGATGGCGAACCCGAAGAGTCCATCCTACCACCGACTTGGAAGGAGACCCCGGGACTACCAAAGGCAGCCTCGCTAAACCAGATCATGGTCATCAGACCCGCTTTCTTGACGGACGGGGCGTGCGAGGCTGAGAAGGGGAAGGGATACAAAGTGAGTGAAGGAGATTTGGGTGGATATACGATCTCCAGGCGTGATGTGGCTCATCTCGTGGCGGACGCGGCTCTAAACAACTGGGAGAAGTATGGGGACAAGCGCATCAGTATCTCTTATTGAGTTTGCCCTATTGTTTTGATGTATCGGTTGTTTGTATATTGAAAGGCTATTATTCAAACGACGGAAGGGTTGACGCCAACATGAGATATTTCTCTTAGTAGTCTTACGATGAAACCCAGGGTCCGAAGCCTTATAGATCACCCGACCCTCGTTTGAGCACAGGTATGCACTTGGGACGGAAGTCTTGATAAATTTTCCAAAGTGACACACGACGCCCCAGCATGTGTGGGAGTTGATACACTACCCCAGCGGCGTGTGACGGACGGCGTCGAGTTGTCCGAACATCTCGCCTCGGCGCTCATGCTGAGCCATTATCATTTGGTAGCTACAAGCAGTGTGTCGCCGCTAAAATGAACTCCCTTACAGCGATCGTTATCGCTGAATTGGCTTAGGACTGCTTTGCATTCATAGCTTAGATGCCACCGCTACATACGGACTCGGCGTCGGAGAACTACTTTGACGGAAGGATATCGGGAACAAGATTAAATTGATCAAATACGAGGTCCCAGCACATTTCCTTCCCCAAGGCTATGGTAAAGCCTCCCAACAAGTTCGTACCACTTGATCAGCTTTGAGGACCAAAGATAGAGGACTACCGGTGCTACCCATCTGATGGGTGCAGGTTGAGATGCCAATAATGAACTTGACTGGGCGTCTCAAGAGGTCGCAAGAAGTCGGGCTTCCCCTAGAAGAACTGAATTTGGGTATCAGTATATAGATTGATTAATCTGTAGTTAACACGTACTGGTTGCAATCCGGTCAAAAAAACTTTCGGTGAGTGACTCCTTCTGGGGGTCATCAACTAGAACAATAACGACGGTCAAATCGAGCGGGCTGATACGTTTGCAGAGGAAGAAGTAACGGACTCCAGATCCTCAAGGGAACCCGCCCCGTCGTCATTATAATAAGACTGGCCCAATAGGGTACCGTGGTGGTTTGGAATAAAGCCCAAAGGCCGAGATTCCTTCCCTATTTGGAAGGGCGAGGTGCGCCGGCAATTGCCGTAAGGTCGCTCAAAAAAAAAAGACTGTGGCCCAATAGCCCACGATATATAGAAAGCGGTGCCGCGGCACAGTGGCATTTCCACCTCTCTTTATCATCAACACCCATCATCCCAAATCCTAAAATGACCTCCCTCCCTCCTTCATCCACGTCCTCTACATCATCAGCCGAGATGCGGGACGACTCTGGTACCTCTGTTGTTGCCAACCATATGCCCATCACTGGCAATTTGACAGAGGTACGTGCTGGGACGATATCCACACCTTTCCAGCAAATGGATGTCGGGTCGTCATATTTGCATGCGACTTCAACCCATACTTTTTCGCAGATTTCATCGCTTCGGGCTCGGCTTAGGCGATTGGATGATCTTTTGGATGGCCTAAGGGAACTCCACCAGCTATTCCAACTGGCAACCGACGAAGACATTCGTATGAACGGAGCCGAGGTACGAGTCTATGATATAAATGATTTACTAACCGTGCTTCTAACTCTTTCTTGCCATTTGTATCTCCCAGATCATTACTCTTGTTGAGGTTTGTTGTTTTTCCCCCCTTGTCATCTGATCTTTCACGAACAAGGATAAGTTTGAGTCTGATTTGTGTATACCTCCCACCAGGTCGCTCAGAGTACTCTGACCAAGGCGAAAATACAGCTGTGGAGGTATTCTCCGTGTCCGGTGCATTTTCAACCGCACAAGCGTCTGTATTTCGTCATTCTAAGGGACCTTAAATCTCGGAGATTTTGCTTCGGCATCTCTCTTCGTCGTAAGCGTCTCTGGCTAGTCTAGGCTTTTCTCTCAGGTACTCATATTTGCTTTGGGGTCCAGGCCGATGGGCAGTCCTCGTCTTCCACTTGTCGGAGGATTTTAAGTGGGGAGGACCCCACAGCGACGACGCCTACACACCTTCGTGGTCGCAGTCTCTGCGCTCACCGCCACGTACGACTCCAACTGACTGCGTCGACACCGCCTCTCGCCGCACGAAACCTGACTCTCATGCCTCGATAGGCGAGTCAATGCCTCGTAAGTACCCTTTTTTGGCGACACGTGTACCCAACATGCTACCTGCCTTGTTTCTGCGAGTCTTGCCATATCACTACAACGTCGACTTACCACGCATATTTACTAGCTCCGAGCGCCTTCCCGCCATCAGAAGGGCTATCGTCGCTCTCTTTGCTTCCGCCGCCACGCAAGGCCAAGCCGCTGGACATTCTCCAGTTTTTTCCGGACGTTGCATTCTCGTTGCAGGCCAGACGTCCAATGAAGCAACGTTTTGGAATTTTCTGTACGCCGAAGACGTCGATGTTCCGACCGCCCGTCGCATGTCGGAGTAAGGCCTTGTTCAGGTCGCGAACCAGGGATTTGTTATCCGATTGATCGTTCATTCATTAGGACTCTGTTTATGGCTTCTTTTCTGGTTATTTACTGGGTCACTCCTGATGGTATTTTCGATGGTTCTATTGTCCTTATTCTGATTCTGGTGAGCGACCCGGGACCACCCCCGCCCATGGAGACGCTTTGCTTTCCTTTCGTTATTCCGCCTTGTAAGGACTTTCCACAAATGTTATGTATGTATGGTGTTATGGTGGCCATGGATCTCCTTGACCATGACGAATATTTTACACTGTGTTATCTTCATGAAGTCATTCCTACTAGTCTGTGAACATCCCTCCCTCATGTTCAGGTCGAACTCTCGACCTTGACCTCTCGGGGGTTTTGACTCCTGCTCTAACCCCGTCCAAGTCGTTACGCCACTGTTTAAACTTCTCAAGCAGTGTGTTCTGCTCCTCCGAGCTTCCCTGGGAGACTTCTTCCTCCTCGATAATACGAATGACATCCCCCAACGCGTGATCCAATTTGTTCAATGACTCTCGCATAAGGAACGGATTTCCGAGAAGAGTTTGTGAACCACTTTCGAGTCTTCGACCAGTCAAATCCCCTGAGTTTGCGTATACATGAATTTGAGTGCGGTTCATCAAACATTCCGTACGAAGGACGTATAACTTACCGTCCGACGACTTGCTAGGGTCCGTATGGGGGTATACCTGAATGAGATCGACCCTCGTCTGTATGGCAAGCTCACTATCAAGCGCACGAATTCAAACTTACTTGACCAGGATTCTCGATTGTCGGCGATGGTGGAATCCCACTCTCGCCCTGACCAGGGAATTTGGAGTCGGTGACTGTTGAAATCAGGGACAACCAAATGTTAGTAGGTCGCTAGACGATCGAGGGCTGCGTACCTGATCCCATAGACATGATAGATGTAGATATGATGTTCGAGACTTCACTAAGTGGTGATGGTATGTGGAAGAGATGGAAATGGAGGTGCAAAATTGCGAAAGGGGCCGCTTTGGCCTTGACGCGAACAATGACGTATTCGTAGCACGCGAGATAGTTGAAATAGGCACCAATTAGACGCGCGCTGCTCGACCGTCTCAAGCTGGTATCGTCTGAGCTGTGAGGACATGTGAGACCTCCTGCCGATATGCATGAATAATTATGAAAAAAGGGTACTGGCAAGGTAGGGTGTAGTGTCCCGAATATCAATGGCGCGTCGCGGAGCCTGAGCTTAGTACTCCTTGGGGTTCAGATAAGGCTTGAACTTTCGAATACAAACAGCGCGATCTTCGAGCTCCATACACATTCAGCACGAGCTCGGAAGTTGTGCCATTCAACGAAAAGTAATAAGTAACAGATGGACGATAGCAATATCCTTGGAAACTCCGTTGAAAGTTCTGGATTGATCATTGCTCCGATATGTTATAGAAGCTGTGAGCTGTATCAGAGAATGGGCCATCATCTTACAGCCGTTTGCAGAACTTAGGGCGGGTGCCGATTTTTTTTCACGCGCGTTTGATGTCCATCAAGCTTCCAAATGTATCTTCCGACCAAACCTTCGGAGCATCCTCCTTGTAAATTTAGACTCTCTTTATCCTCCAATGACATACCCGCCCTCTAACTACCTTAATAGCAGCCAGTTTGCGATCAATATGGTCATCGGTGGGCAAAAAACCTTCTTTTGACAAGTTCCAGCTTACATAATCGTAGGGTAGTAATACAAAATTTGTGGTCCCGCCTCTCACAACTGCCCACAAACACCCTTTGGTAGCCTCCCAGAGACTATATATCAGTGGAGGACGAGGAAACTAGACGGGGGACCAGGAAATTAAGGTAGTCGTACTCGGAAGATGTGTTTGGAAGATGCAATCGGAAGATTGATGAATGATGGAACCACGTGAAAAAAAATCGGGGCCCGCCCTAAGTTCTGCAAACGGCTGTAAACGACAGGAAAAGCCGATGACCTACAGGCTTATGACAGTGACTCATCAAGAAGCTGGTACAACCACTAGAGCCGTAGCAGCACAGGCGGGGGAACGAGTGCCCAGTCCAATATTGATGATAATGGCTGGGGTAGTTGGTGATGACCTTCCCGAACGTGCAAGCTACAGAATAGCATGTAACGACAGTGGTATTACAACCTGTACAAGACACAGTTAGGAAGAGGAAGGTACTAGGTTGGAGTCCTGGACCACTGACCACGTCGGCACACTCCATCACGCGGCGGAATCTCCGTCACTTAACGCCTTGGAACCTGAATGGCGGCAAAGAGGATGACTGTGGCAGAAATGGGGGCGGTGAGACACATAAGGTCAAAAGACGACGGCTGGAAGAGTTTAGGAGCATGCTCTTTCCTCGAGGGATTTCAAATTCCCCGAACAGTCACGACTGCAGCGACCTTCCTGGCCGGCTTTTTGCCCCCAATCAGGTCGAGTGGCCGTGTCCCAGTGTCCCAGTGCGCGCGCCAAATTTTGTATGGCGAAGAGAGGCAGGGCAATGTTTTGAGAGAGCAATGACAACAGGATTTACGGGATTTCGAACACAGTAGTAGAGAAATCCCGGGATGGTTTAAGAGCCGTGTTATCAGGTAGGCGATGCCTCATTGACTGTCTGACTCCGACTGAGTCTCAGCGAAAAAGCTCAACTGGTTGTTGAGGCCATTCCCCTATATCAATGCCAAATGGGGTCGCCAATGCTGATGAATTTTGATTACTTCAACATAGGTCATTGCGCTGGGCTAGAGGTCAATGTTAACACTTCAATCTCGAGAAACGGACGAAAGCATGATTAATGATTACCCACCCGTATTGTCAGACCCTCAGTTTCTGGTATCGCCACATTGCCCACGATCTGAGCACCAATCCCAGTACACGGAGGTGGTTACAGTTGGCAGTGCTCCTGGAGTCACCAGTCATGAAAGCGGATATCAGTGAGGTGTTAGAGTAAGGGGGTGTGGGCTCGCTGCTCGACGGTACCATCCCCGGAGGTAGCAACCCGGGGAGCGCAAAGAGACTCAGAGGTTGGGCCACAATGCCACACCTGACTGCTTGCACAGATGACAAGCGTGAAGCGCCTCCGATCTCTCGTTTGCACTCAAGGCCTCACACTAGTCTTCTATACTCATCTGTTCACCTATTCAACCTCGTGCATTGAAGCACGTGTAACGGATTTTTCCTTCCTTCCTTCCCAATGGTCATCCTAAAAGCGTCGAAGAACCAGTAAGCTGATATAGACAAAGATGATGACCGCAAGCGTGTAGAAGAGTGAATGCGGATGACCACAAGTCGTGTTATAAGTCATGGCGAAGAACGATGATGGTGAGGCTTCGGGCGTGGAAGTGAACTTGAAGACGTAAAGTTGTGTCAAGCCATTCCGAGTGTCTCGACACGCACACAGCCGACAATTATTCAGAATTGGGAAGAATATCAACTGAAGACAGCGTTGTATCCGGAATAAGGTGGCTCGAGACTGGGAACTGTCTGCAGACGGCCATGATGATGGTGGTTTGAAAGAAGGAAGGATAGTGATCTAATCTTATCTTATCAATTGATACGCAATCTCCCATCCATCTCCATCCTTATCGAGAGCTCCTCTAGTTCTCCCACTTCATCGATTATCTCACTCCAGCGCTTCAGCTTCAGCTTCAGCGCTCAAGCGCTCAAGGTCAAGCAAGGCGAGAGATCGGGGTTTGACCAGGACCGAGCGCATATATAAATAATAACAGGAGCAAGACATCGATTCATTGACATTATATTACATACAGCGCTAGCACTGTCTTGGGAATACACGAGTCAGACTGGTTTGAAGGTTTACAATGATGAAATAGGAAGACAATGGTACGGTCGTTGGAGAATTGGCTGGGAGGTATGGAGCATTCATTCTATAGAGCTTGTTGGTCAGATAGCAAGTCGTGGAGAGGGAAAGCCAACGAACCCCAGACTTATGAGTCGTGGCTCAAGGAGTCGGTGCAAACAGGCCTACAGTAGCACAGGCAGCAGAGCAGGTGCCCAATGCAGCGTTGCATGCGAGGATAACAGCTGGGGTCGCTGGTGCTGCAATGACCGTTCCAAACGTGAAGCCTGCCGCAGCATAGCATGCGACGGCGACGCTGTTACAACCTTGGGGAGGGACACAGTTAGAAAAGGGACGGGGGTCAAGCGTTCTGGGCAACTAACCGGTCTGGCAAATCCCATACGCGATGGGGCCACCGTTAACGCCTTGGAGGGCGGCGAGGAGGGCGACGGTGCCAGCAGTGAGGGCCGTGAAACGCATGGTGGTAGTGAGTGATGGTTCGAGTTTGAGTAGTAAACCGCACTAGAAGCTTATGCCCTTTATATACGCAGAATTGAGTCACGCCGGGAGCTTATATTTAAGAACAAAAACAGCAATCACCGTTCACACTGCAGGCAAAGCCGGGTGTGGTGTCACTGTGAACCGAGTTTGCCTCGGCTCATCGCGGCACGAGCCCACTTTGCCCATGCAGTGTTACGCGCGATTTACAGCTTGGACAATAGAATCTTCGCACGCTGCCAATCGTGCTTATCTAGATCTGGTATTCCTTCTACTTGATCGGGCTCGTTGAAATTCGAGTCGGAGATGTTCTAGTTCACGTTGAGTTCACGCAGGGTTATTGTCTTTCATGTGGCGTTATTGTTATTCATCTACAGTAGTGTTATTGCTGACTTCGGGGGCAGCCTCTTCAATTTCGATGACTCGTGAGCGGCGAAACGTGGCTGATAGACATTCAGACCAGGAAAGCCATGGGTGGGCTTTCGTCTCGCATTCGTTTTGGATATCATACGAGCAATATTCTATGGGAAATTGATTATCCTGTTGTTACATACATCTACATTTATAGTGAGTTTGCCGATCTTTATAAGCTAGCAGCGGTGAGCAAAGCATTAAAGTTCGGCGTTCCCAACCCTGTGGCAGCATCCCCTACAAGCAGAGATTAGGTTTGTCTCGAGACTTGACACTGAACGTAGAGACTTACATCCAGAAACGGAACGGAAACCAGCTTCCCGACCTAGAAGAACTCGAAATGAGAAAAGGCGTGGACATTGTAGAACACACCACCCACAATTAGGACCATCGTTTATTCCCGTGGTGGTATCGAAAAGAGCCTCAGGATGTGCATACAAGCTAGAAGATGAAGATCGCGGTCAGTCCGATCAAGCACGTGCCCAAACAAGAGAGATAGAAACTCACAAAGGATTCAAGAATCCCAGAACCGGTTTCCCAGCAGCAACCAACCGATCGTTGATCAACGCGATCACACTCGCGAAGATGGGCGATGAAGCTGATGTCCCTTGGACTATATCCCTCGATCCGCCGTTGACGATGGCAATTGGGTATCCCCGAGCGGCAACATCGGGGTATGCGCGACCGTTGCGGTTGAACCTGCCAGAGTTGTCGTTTCCGATGGCTTGGAGGTATGTTGTGACAGCTGTGTCTTGGTAAGAGGGCCGGGAGAAGTATTCAGAGAAGCCACCACTGCTGAACCTGGAGGCGACCTCTTCACCAGGGGTCGAGGCGGGGTTGGTGGATCCGACCGAGGTGATGAAGGGACATGCAGCGGGGAACGTGGGATCGAAGAATTCACATTGGAAGTCTGAGGCTGCGGTCAGGCATGCAGACAAGGGATGAGGATGTGGAATAACTCACCTCGTGTACCCCAAACACCACCATCGCCTAGGGAAGTTAAGTGATTTCGCTCGTCTCGTGAGAACGATAGTTGAACTAACCACTGGCAAACAAGTTGGACACTCCTCGTGTACTCAACGCCATGTAAGCATCGCACAAACGCCTAGTCCGTTCATCAAAGTTCGCCCTGGAGCCATATAACGATAACAGGAGCCACTCACTTCGCAAGGTCCTCGCCCATATCGAACTCATCAAAGCCGTAACTCGTGGTCAGAACCGCAGGGGGAGCATCCTCAGCTATGAGAGCGTTAATCACATCCAAGAAACCCGAAGCGTCATCCTGGTTGTCCTCGCCGACTGTGATGAAGGTGACCGGTACACCAGTGGCAATTCCAACGGTGTATTGAATGTCGAGGTTCTGTTACAGCAATGTGAGAGATCTGCGACATATAATAATACCATATGCCATGCAACTTACCGCTTCCGCACCGGCGAGTCCAGGACCTTGGGGATTAACACCTCCATCAACGGATTGTACCTCGAAGGAGGTGTTAGGAGACATATCCGGTCGGAGGAGGCCCAGGAATGTATTTAGATCGGCGCTCTAACACAGGATATGAGCGCATATCTTGCGAGAAAAACCGGGCACAGACCTGCGCCCACTGGTTGATGAAACCCGTAACAGCAGGTCTGTTACTCTTTTGAGTAGCGGGGGTCGTGGGGATGCCGTACAACGCTTGGAGACAAGCGGGGTTGGTGACGCTGTTGCACGAAGAGGGGGTGGGGTTGGCTCTTGCCGTGATGTTCACATCGTTCGCAACGAATTGCGGATCTGGTGATGGACGGAGTGCGAAAGAGGTGGTAGGGTGAACTAAGGAGATGTGGGTTTTCAGGTCTTCGGGGATGGAGTATTGTAGTGTTCTAAAGAGCTCTTGGCCAGTAGACGTCTCACGGAAAGACTCGTAGTTGGCATCGAGAAGGGATCCGGCTTTCGAGGCGGGAACACTAAAGCCAAGCCAATCGTTGAAGGCACCCGCCGGCTTGACATCTGTGATCTGATTCTCGGAGAGCCATTGCGTGACAGCGGTAATAGCCTCGGGGTGGGGCTCCATGAATGTTTTGACCTGGTAACAAAGAAATCTAATCAATCATCTTGGTTGCGGGTGAGGGGTTATCGGAGTCGTACCTGTTCAAAACTGAGATGCTGGCCATACGACGCGCCTCCGGGAGTGCTGGTAGCATAAAGGGCTTTTTCAAGTCCGTCCCTGTCCTTGGGAGCGAGTGCGATCTTCAGGTTCAACGTAGGCTCCTCGGGTCGGCGGCTCCCCAGTCTCACGAAACCGCGGGGTAAAGCACGTTCATCCATGACAGACATGGCTCTGCGGTGCGGTGTCACTGAGGCGGACACAGTCATCCCGAAGGTAATCCCAACGAGCAAGAGTTCTCGGGTCCGAACCATGATTGCGAGGAAGAGGGAGAGAGGGCGAATGCACAAGGAGCGGTAGAGAACCTTCGACGGAACGCCTTTATAACACGGATTTCAAGGAACGCACAGGTATGATTTCGAAATGTCATGATTCCTATATGTATCCCAATGAGAGGACCCAGCCAGTTGGCAGGGACCTGGGCGTTATGTGAAGGAAGGAGTCGCATGGTTGCGAGCATGCTCTGGCGACTCCGGGCAGCAAACTGCGCACTCAGAACGAAGATTCCAATCATTGATGTCTGATGGAACTTTTGTGTAGTTAGTAATGGCATTTAGAGTCGGGAGAGAGCGCTGTACTCGACCACGAAGGTGACCTGAGTAACAATACCCATCATTGTCCGGACATGCAGCCCACATGAAGGTTTATGCTTGAATCCAGGACCCAGCGTGACCCATCGAGGAACGGGCTTTGGCTTGCCCCACGCCAAGGCCCAAGCCGGGCTCACCCTGGACTCCAAAACAGATTCTCAAACAGCAACTCGAACTAAGACGACAGTCCAGGGTTTGGCCAAACGACGAAGAGCAGCTTTGAACGAGAACAACAAGTATATTGGCCGTTTTCGTGGACTATTGCCGCTTTTTATCAGCAGTAACTTTCTGTTCTTGTATTATAGTACGAGTCACGTATGCATGGCCGGCCTGTCAGGTATGCGAGGGGCATTTGTGAGTGGAAATTAGAACAAAACATGGCAAACACGTACCTGAAGAGCCAGGATACAGCCGAGACAAATTACCACAATAACATTGGCCGCAGAGAGGACCCTCAAGGCTTCAACCCGTTCTGCTTCTGTGTTGATTTCAACTGGTGAAACAGTCGTCCCGAGCATGGGTACAATGACCGTAATGTACACAATCATCGCAAAGACGTAAATCCCTTGGTGAATGATTGGTTAACTTGTCTGGACGAACAACGAGAGCAGGACGACACACCTAAACTGGTACCATCGAAAAACATTGCACTTTCATCCCATTTGTGTAATTTTGCGACAAGGCCAGTCATCCCAACACCCATCATACCATGGAGCAATGCCTGTAATGTGTAAAAAGCTCTCTGTAAGAAACGGATAAATGTGGAGAAAACGCGACAAAATTCACCTTTATGGCTGGAGGAGCATTGTAGAACATAGTGTAAAACTGGATGCCATCCTTGATGTCTTCAGCGGTGACACCTCCCCACAACAGTCGGCAATCGACGTTGAAGCAGATGAACAGAATACCTGCAGCTTGCAGGTGAGAAAAGAAAGTCTGTGTGAAGACACCGTTTTACCGATAACATACCGAGAAAGAAGGAAACCGGAGCAAGAACCGCTGCATGTCTGAATCCCATGGTGGTTGAAGTTTGAACTTGAGCCAAGAGTCCCGGCTTTGGTCGGACACGTTGGTGGATGTTGGCGGGGAAAGGGATTGCAGTAAGGCACAGCCTCCGACAACCTTGACACATCTTTCCACGACGCGCACGGCGACAAGAGCATCATCGTCATCGTTCGGTGGCATGGCACTCTCTATTCTCAACTTCTCCCTCGTCGCAGGAAAAATCTCAGAGAGCCAAACATATGCAGCATTGACGCGGATCTCCATAGTCACGTTTCTTGAAGGACTTTATTCAGTTGTAGCCTGTGAATAATGACACGGCGGTGAATAAGGCCACCAACAGCAGGTAAGCTTTGGTATTGGCTATGTATGTTCAATGCAAATTTACTGACCACTGCTGCCTCTAGTCTTGGTAGCAACGAGAGCAGTCTTGCTGCAAGCGATGAAAGTGAGCGAAAACTGGATATTATCTTGGGAGGCCGCCTCAAAGTAGCTCATCAGGTCAATATGGCACTGGAATCGACGTTCACTGATGTCCTGGGAACCAACTACCGCCCTACAGTACCAGAACTAGAGGAGATTGAACGCTTGCTCCGTGGGCCCCAGGCAGAGTATGACCTGATACAAAAGAATATAGAGATTCTTCGTACTCGACAGGACGAGCTCGAACTCCTCGTCGGCCAGCATACAGCATCGAGGTCGCCCATTCAGAAGCTACCTGATAATCTCTTGGGGAAGATCTTCGTCGAATGCCTCCCTAGGGCCCTTCTTCCTACCCGCGACCTACGTGAAGCACCTCTTTTGCTCACTGCCATCACCCGTTCGTGGCGCAAGGTCGCGCTAGGCACACCGGGCCTCTGGAATGCCATATACATTCATCTCTTGTTAACCGATTCGACTTCAATACAACGCTACAATGATGTTTTCCGCGACCGTTTAGGTGGGATAAGACGGTGGCTAGACAGGTCCGGCTCGCTACCCCTCTCCATCTTCCTGAACGTAAAGATTGGTCTATCTTCAACCCGTATATCCGCGGAGGAGAAGATCATGAGGATCGATGCAACATTCCCTTTCCTGCAATTGCTTATGGAGTACTACCAGCGATGGAAACAAGTCGCGGTACACATCCCTGCGGAGGCTCTGTTCTTGACAAGTTCTGCTGTTATTCAGTTCGAACCACGATCCCTGCTTCTGGAGCGGCTCGAACTCGCACGGACAGTTAGAACTGATCAATTGCCTTTGTCGGATCGTGCATTTGACTTAGTCCACCATCTCCTGCGTGGATCGTCGCTCCGATCATTACATCTTCACGGAGAGAAGGCCGACACTCTCGACTTTGTGCTTCCCCCTCGAATGGATAGCCTGACCGACCTTGCAATCACTTTCTCAAATCATTACTATCGGGCCTCCCTGTTATCGCCCGCACAAGCTGTTCGAATACTGTCGCGGTACTGCCTGACCCTCCGTTCTGTCCGAATAGAGTTAGGGGTCGATGGCCAGCTATCGAACGAGGAGTGGCCAGTCTTATCGACAGTGTTGGGGTTCCCTCGGCTGGAGAACCTTGTGATCAGAATCAATCTCGCGGGAGCGTTTGGCCCCCTCTCAAGCAGTGTTGCGCGCTTCTTCGAGACCATCGTCACCCCCGAGCTGGAAAGATTCGGGCTTCATCTCATCCATCCTGACAATCATTGGCGTACTGATTTCTCCGACATATCCTTCGCATTCATCCCCTCCTTTATGGAAAAGTCGGGTTGTCAGCATTCGCTAAAGTCGTTCTCATTGGCGATGCCAGTATCCCACCTCACTGTAATCGACTGGTGCCGACGTATGCCTAATTTGCAGGTACTCAGGATCGTAGGAGATCCATTCTTCGCCGTGAAGATGGTTGAATATGATCGTCTACATCATTCTCCTCATGGGCCGCTCCCGGAAAGTTTGCTGAATGAGGATCTCATACGTGCTTTGACACCCACGCCCGGCGTACCAGTGCTTTGCCCTCACCTCGAAAATGCGGAATTCACCTTCTGCGATCCCTCCCTTGAGCTTTTCTTGATCACATTGGGACAGGCCAGAGCGCAGGAGAGCACGGATCACTCCCCCCTCCGGTCGTTTAAGGTAGATTTTTGGAGGCCGATAGCGAAACGGCGGAAGGAGCAAGTTGTTCGTCACCTGGAGGACCTGAGGAGGAACGGTATGGATGCTCGTTGGCGCGCCATCCCTGGTGGGGAGAGATTGGGCTCTGATGATCCTCGAGCTAGAATTACCGGGAGGGACCCGCTGCGCCTTTTCTCAACTAACGAGTCGATTTACGCCGTTACGTATTGAATTGCCATACCGTTGACAGACGCCCAATCTCTTTCTGAACGCTAGTGGTATAATTTGTGCTGCCAGTTTCCTACATCATGTGACTTTGATAACGACCTTTCCTACGTGCGCCTGAGATTCGAGGTATTCAAACGCCTTGATAATCTCTTCGAACGAGAACACTCTATCGATGAGAGGCCGTGTAATCTCTGGGTTGGCAGTCATCAGACGGAGCATGCCCTTGAACCTGAGAAGGATGTCGTTAAAAATCAGAACTCGACCAGAGCAGCGACGGAGGCACATACAGGTCGAGAGGTCCCGCAAGTAAACCTCTCAGCGTGATTTCCCTCATTATCGCTGCCGCAACTATGCTCCCGTTTTGACTCGGCTCCGAGTTCTACAGGCCATGATCAAATAGTTTAATTTGCTTGGAGAGATTGGTAGCGACAACCACCTACCATCGAGAGAATTCCGACCATGGAAATCCACCCGGCGTACTTTGTCGCCTCGATCGACTTCATCATCGTTCCCGGACCCCCCATCTCAATGGTGTAATCCACCCCAACTCCATTCGTTATCCTCAATACTTCCTTCTCCCAATCAGGCGTGGTCTTGTAATTGATGGTATATTTGGCGCCGAGTTTCCTCCCGATTTCGAGTTTCTTGTCCGAGGACGAAGTCAAGATGACTGTAGCACCGGATGCCACGGCGAACTGGAGGGTGAAGCTGGCGATGATTCATTGGGCAATGAGCTTAAGCATTCGCACACTTGCACATATGGATGCACTTACATGGAGACGCCCCCGGTCCCTTGTACGAGGACGGTATCGCCAGCCTTGACTGAGACTGGCCCCATCAATGCGTTGTACGCGGTAACAGCAGCACATGGAAGGGTGGAAGCCTCTTCGAAAGACAGGTGGTCGGGGATCTTGACCAGAGACTTCAGGAAATAAGCACTGCTTAGCCAAGGCGCCAAATTTGAGCCAAGCTGTACGAGCGTACTAACATGCTCTCTGAACACCCGATATTCCGTCAACATACCGTTACACCCTCCTCCGGGAGCATCTGATATAGCTGTCGGCCAAGCTGGTCCTGAAAGATGGTCTGGAGCGAAATTGGACGAGACACGATCGCCTGGCTTCCAGGACTTGACTTCTTCACCGATGGCGATGACTTCTCCAGCCATGTCGGATGTAGGGACGAGGTTGTCTGGGACGTCGCTGATATACAGGTCGATTTCATAATGAGAGAAGAGAAGGATCGTCACACGTACCCGCGGTACCAATCAGGAAAATGCGAAACCACCAGGTCTCTGTACTATCCGTCCTTCAATCATTTGGAGACGCATGCTGAGCCATCGAGTTGGTGCGAGTACGGACCTGGAGGGAAACTGCGCGTATTTTGACGAGGACATCGGACGATTTTATAGAAGCAGGTAAGGGGCTCGCTTGAAGAGACAAGTCGTCTCTGTACGACCCAGACTGTGGGATATATCAGTGGGTTTACGAGACGGATCAGCAGGTGAAATGACCTTCTTTCCGTAGTACCACTCGCGGGTAGTTTTTGGGAGAGACATGATGTGGTGGTGGTCTGTGGTGGTGAGGGGAGTGGGATCAGGGATCTGAGGAACTCGTACAAGATGGAGGTCGACACCGGGTTCAACAATAAGTAAACCAGAAATTTATTTCTCGGGTATTCCATCGCCTTCTTCCGGTGACTTACGTGACGGTGTGCGGTTCGGTGATCCGATGTCCCGAGGGCCGAGCCCATCACCCGCCACCCGCCACTTGAGCTCAAGCTCGAAGCTTGAGTTTGACCCCGACGTTTGCAACTTGCAGTGCACCACGGCGTACCTTCAAGCACAAAATAAAGCACAGACTGAACCTCCGAACCAATGACCAGTGAGTGCCCAAGATGCTTTGCCTATAATGGAGGTCAGAGTCTTTAAAAGTGACATCCTCACCCAGTAAACCAGCGATCATCTCAGATCGGGCAACACAGTCAATTCACAGCTCTAGACGGGTTTTGTTGAGGCCAGAGGGCCAGAATTGCTGCGAGTAATTCGCTACTACGTCTACTTGTCCGAACCTCCTACACCTTTGGAGACTCAACTGGTCAAAACATCTTAATCACCACTTTACCGATGTGTTTTTGCGACTCAAGATGCTCGAATGCCTTCGCCGAATCCTCGAACGCGAAAACTTTGTCAATGACCGGCCTGGTAATCTCAGGTCGGGACGCTATCAGCCGGTTCATGTTCTTAAATCTACAAGAGAACGTGTGAGGTCCCGATTGCAAGGAGAAATACTAATGAAGTTATGGCGTACGAGTCAACGGATCCGACTTGAAGACCTTTCAGGTTCAGTTGCCTGACTAACATGGCAGAAAGCATCACGCTGGCAGCCACAGAACTAGACTCTTTCTGTTTCGTCTCAAGTCAGTTGATGTCAGGTCAACGTTTGACAATGACTGGGGGATTCCAGGGTACATACCGTATCACGAGCTCGGATGATAGCCACAAACCCGGAGAGCCTGGTTGCTTGAAGAGATTTGGCCAGGGTCGCCGGACCACCAACTTCGACGGTGTAATCCACACCTCGACCGTTGGTTATCCTCAATACTTCTGTGTGCCACTCCGGCGTCTTTAGGTAATTGATGAAGTGGTGGGCCCCCAGCTTCTTTGCGACGGCGAGCTTGTCATCAGACGAGGAAGTGATAATTACGGTCGCTCCAGAGGCCACGGCAAATTGTAGTGCGAAGCTGGGACGACAGATGTCAGAGGAAACTTGCGTGAAGAGAGTCATTGGATTTACATGGAAACGCCGCCAGTGCCCAAGACGAGAACCGTGTCACCCGCTTTCACTGGTACTGAGCTGGTGAGGGCGTTGTACGCGGTCACGGCGGCACAAGGCAAGGTAGCACCCTCCTCATATGACAGGTGTTCAGGAATCGCGACTAGAGACTACGAATAGAGTCAGAGAGCGGAATCCGATGGAACGTCCTCCCGGGCTCTGAATCGATTTGGACTCACGTATTCTTTAAAGATCTTGTACTGCGTTAGAACACCGTCCACCTCCCCCACTCCCAATGCACTCTTCGTGCTCTTTACGGTGACACCTCCATGCAGATATTCCGGCATGAAGCCGGCACAAACACGATCCCCAGTTTTCCATTCGGCAACCTCGTTGCCTACAGCCACGACTTCACCGGCGATATCAGAGCACGGAATCGTTCCGTCCCTGAGAACGCTGGTACATAGCAAAGGGAAGTTGATGCGTCAGCATATTAGAGGGAAGGCTAAATACAACCGACATTTGGTACGCACCCTGGATACGTCCCCGCGGAAATCAACAGATCTCTGGAGTTTAGAGATACGGCATGAATCTTCACTAGGACCTCAGAAGTTTTGAGTGCTGGCAAGTGGACATCTTTGAAAGCTAGGTTCTTGTAACCTCCACCGACCTATTGAACGTGGGGATCAGATTAACGACGCTGAGTCGCCGGGAGGTAAACTGGTTGACCTTGGGGTGATAGGCAGCGCGGGTTTGAGTGGGAAACATGATGTTAGAGTAAAAAAGCGGAGGCTTTGTCGAGCGTGTTCATCCGGAGAATCTCTTTATAGTCCTCTCATCGTGCACTGATGTACATCATCATCCGCGCTCGCAGCAGAAGGCGAAGTCGCCGAGGACCCCTACAAACCCTTAAGAAGAGTCTGAATGGCTTTGAGATAGATGAGTGTCAAGTGATAGTACAACTACATTCCCCTTGCTGACGATCAACCGGTTCAACCGGTGAAAGTTCTGAAAGAGCCAAAGAGGGGCCATCTGTATGTGACCGAAGAGGCCGAGTCCTCCGCACTTGCTGGGTTTGCTTCTCCCTTTGATTTTTTCACGTAATTATGGTATCAAAGCAGGGGTCTGGATTTGCCACTCCTGGATAGTTACAGTGTCTACAGATCAATTGATTTCGCCTCCGGAGGCTCGACTATTCAAACTTCAAGCCACCTTGATCACCACTTTTCCGAGGTGTTTCTGCGACTCCAAATGTTCGAATGCCTTCACCGAGTCCTCAAATGCAAAGACTTTGTCGATGATCGGCCTGGTGATCTCAGGCTGAGATGCTATTAGTCGATTCATGTTTTTGAATCTACACGAATGTGTGAGGTCCCGGTCCGAGAGATGTGAAAGGAACTGAGGACGTACGACTCTGCGGATCCGACTTGAAAGCCTTTCAGAGTCAGTTGCCTTAGAATGGCAGTGAGCATCACGCTAGCGTCTCCAGACCCGGATATGTTCTGCTTGTCCTCGAATCAGTGGTTATTGATAGTTATGAACTAATGGGGAGAAATCTGGAATTCAAAGGGTACACACCTGATCAAGGGCTCCCATGATAGCCACATACCCACCGAGCCTGGTAGCTTGGAGAGATTTGGCCAGAGTCCCGGGACCACCGACTTCAACGGTGTAATCCACACCTCGGCCGTTGGTTATCTTCAGCACTTCTGTGTGCCACTCCGGCGTCTTTCGGTAATTGATGAAGTGGTGGGCTCCCAGCTTCTTCGCAATGGCGAGTTTATCGTCCGATGAGGAGGTGACTATCACAGTCGCCCCGGAGGCCACGGCAAACTGTAGAGCGAAGCTAGGACGACAAGTGTCGGACGACAGAACATGCGAGAGCGAGATTATCGAACGTACATCGAAACACCGCCGGTACCCAAGACAAGAACCGTATCTCCCGCCTTGACAGGGACTATGTCGGTGAGGGCGGTGTACGCCGTCACGGCGGCGCAGGGCAGACTAGCACCCTCCTCGTATGATAGATGCTTGGGAATTGCGACTAGCGACTACAACCAGAGTCAGGGAGCCAGATTCGGAAAAGCTCCGAACTCACGTATCCCTTGAAAATCCTGTACTGTGTCAGGACACCATCTACCTCCCCTACTCCCAGTGCACTCTTCACACTCTTTGCGGTGACGGCTCCATGCAAATATTCCGGCATGAAGTTAGAGCAAACACGGTCTCCCGTCTTCCAATCAGTCACTTCGTCGCCTACGGCCACAACTTCACCAGCCATGTCAGAGCATGGGATTGTCCCGTCTTTGAGAGGACTGATAGAGAGGATAGGGGAGGTGAGAAATTGGTACGAAGGGGTGATTCAACTCATATCTGGTACCCACACTGGATAAATGCCCGTGGCAATCAACAAATCCCTGAAGTTGAGGGACACGGCATGGATCTTCACTAAGACCTCAGAGGATTTGAGCGCCGGCAGGTCGACGTTCTTGAAAGCTAGGCTTTTGTAGCCTCCTCCAATCTGATGAACATGAGGGTCAGAAAATAGTTTCAGAGGCCGCGAATGGATTCAACCTTTGGTTGGTAGGCAGCGCGAGTTTGAGCGGGGACAGTCATGATGTTAGAGGAAAGGAAGATTTATTGAACACACCTTCGTTCGGCGAGCCTCTTTATAGTCTTCTCATCGTACAAGGTGGGCCATCTGCGCGTGTAGCAAATGACGAAGTCACCAAAGACCATGTGCGGCCTACAGAGTCTGGATGGGATATGGCCATGAATGAGTGATACAATTATAATGCCCTTACTGAGGGATCTACCGGTCCAGCCGGGAAAAGTCTTGGAGGAGTGATTGAGGAGTCATCTGTAGGTAACCGGAGAGACCGAGTAGGCGTAAAACCGTTCTCCAGCTCCGAGTCCGTAGCCTTGAGGGGGACTGGAATTCAAAATTCGGCCCCGCAATCGAGTCAGAATCATTCTGATTGAGCGGGGATCGGATTCGGGAGGCACGAGCCGGAGAAATCAATGATTAAAGGGGATCTATGGTGCACACGGCCTAGTCACCACTAATTTTGTACAAATCTTTTAGCACATGCAATTTCAATCATATGGATTGATGGTCTTACAAAAAAATACATACATATATGAAGATTGAAACCCTAAGAGCGATAGTCCATTGGAGTCAAATTGGCCGAGTTCATCTTCCAAAATCCGGCTAATTTGGCGCGGCTGTCTAAGCGCCCAGTCAAACGCCCATTAAGCGCCGGTTGGCGCCGGCCCAACCTTAATTTTCGAGGCTTCGGGGTTGGTTTTGGGCGTGGTTCTCAGAGCCAGAAAAGCCTGGGGTGGCAAGCGATGGTGATAGCGGGGGCCGGTTCCGGGGGGTTCTGAGATCCTGCAGGCAAGCGCTCAGCTAAGCGCCCGGGACCATCGTTGCTGGACTAATTTGGCGCGTGTCCAAAGTAGCGGTGACTAGGCCGTGTGCACCATAGAGTGAAAGAGGACAAGCAGGAGTCGATGGACGTTGATATCGAGTGCTGAATGATATATGATGGCGAGCGTAATGGTCACTGGTGTAGTATGTCAGTCAATTTTGGACTCTAAACTTTGACAACACACCACCCCCAATCGCATGGCCATCCGAGCTGGGTTGCAAGCTATGAGAGCCGCGCAAGCGCGGAAACTGGAAAGCATCGGCACAGCGATAGGCAGCGGGTACTAGTCTCACTGCCTTCATTGCGACGTCGGCCACAGTGAATTCGCCGTCCATTGTTGTACCACAGTAGCGGCGTCCGGCGATCCCATTCTCAAATTCCCGCGTGCCATGGAACCTCGAGAAAAGGATAGAGAATCACGCTGAGCTTTGCTGATTTCCCTGAAGTCTGAGTATTCACGAAGTCAGAGGCTGGTCTATGAGTGAGAAAGGAATGACGCGAGGAAGGGAGTTCGAAGTGAAGGTGTGTGTATACGTCAGTATTGCGGCAGTATCGGAAAAAGCGTTTCCCTTATCCGCTTCTCTCGTCATCCCGATGACGCTTTCATTCGCACCGCAGTGCCGCGGCACTGCGCTCAGGACGTGTCGATACGCGTACCTTTATTGAGCGCTGAGCTCCCGACGTTTATAAGGGGAACAACAGAGGCCCTTTAAGTCAAAAGCACTCCTCCTTGAGTACTCCGAACTCTCACTTACTTCCCTCATCACACAAACCAGGAAATGAACGTCTTAACTCTCGGCGGATCCAAGAATATCGGATATTACTCTTCTATCCGGCTTCTCGGTAATTTCCGCGCTTGTTTCTCGAACTTCCGAGCTCGAACTAACTTGCCCCCTGTCCCAGATGCCGGCTCTACTGTAACGTTCTTGTTACGAAACGCCTCCTGCTTCGACAGCGACAAGAAGATTCAGAAATATGTTACCTTGGGGAAGGCTTTTCTCTTCAAGGGCGACGGTCTCGTTCAAGACGATGTTAGGAAAGCCTGGGAGGCAGCTGAGAAGAATGGAAAGAAGCCTGTTGATCTATTACTCTTTACTGTTGGTGCGTATTCGCCGATAGAGCATTGATACCCGCCCTCTTTCTCACGAGAGCAACTTGGTTCACCTTACCAGGAGGAGTTCCGTCCTTCGAACTTACAAAAGGTCTCGTCGTCAAACCTTACAACCTAGTGACACAGTGCTTCCTCAACGTCCTAACTACCATACCGCCGAACTCTCCTCGCCCTAAAATAGTGGCGATCTCTTCAACGGGAGTAACGAAAAGCTCGTTTGCATCCGTTCCAGCACCCATCAAGCTTTTGTATTCTTCCATGAAGAGTATACACTACGATAAACAGGGGGTAGAGCGCGTTGCGCATCACTGTGCAGGGTGGAACTGGAACGACGCTGAAGTTGGCTCCCCCGTGCTTTCCGCAAATTGGAGAACACAAGAAGGATTACCCGAAGCAGGGACGTTAAGGGATGTTCTGTTGGTTCGACCGGGTATCCTGACAGATGGGAAGTGCATGGCCGATGAGGAAGGGATTGAAGGGAAACCGCCGTACAGAGCCAGTGAGGAAGATATTCGTGGGTGGACGGTCTCGCGGCAGGATGTTGCGCATTTCATTGCGGATGCTGTGTTGAATAGGTGGGAGGAGTATAGGAATAAGTCTGTGACTATCGTGTATTAGTTTCTTTCGTCGATGGATACCCTGGCTTGCTGTCTAAATTATGCCGTTGCTATATCCGATGAGCCGGAGTTCTCTGGTTCATATAAGCTTTGTGTCTTATAGTCCGAATATACTCCTCACTGAATTGCGAAACACGCACTTGGAAGTGGGTGCCTGTGGGTCTGAGAGTAAGCATACTATACATTCTTGATGGTTCAGTTATATCACGTTTGATTCGGAGCAATTCAAAACTTAGGTCTACAAAGCTTGACCGCATTTTCCTTCTTCTCCGGCTCGAGAATTCAAAGCACATTGATCACTACCTTCCCGACGTGTCTCTGCGACTCGAGATGTTCGAAGGCCTTCGCGGAGTCCTCAAACGCGTAAACTTTATCAATGACCGGCCTGGTGATCTCAGGTCGAGACACCATCAATCGGTTCATGTTTTTGAATCTACGAGAACGTATGTAACACTTGAGTTGAAAGTATAAACCCCGAAGAGACTGGAGACGTACGATTCAACCGATCCGACTTGAATTCCTCTCAGATTTAATTGCCTATGAATGGCAGAGAAAATCACACTGGAGTTTTCGGACCCAGAATCTCTCTGTCCGTTCGGAATTCAGCCGATGAAGACGAATTCGAAAGTAAGTAATTACGAAGGTCACGCACCACATCGAGAGCTCCAATGATACTGATGAAACCAGACCGCCTGGTGGCCTGTAGCGACTTGGCCAGTGTTCCGGGACCACCGACTTCAATGGTGTAATCTACACCTCGGTCATGAGTTATCCTCAAAACTTCTGCGTGCCACTCTGGTGTCTTGGCATAATTGATGAAATGGTGGGCCCCCAGTTTCTTCGCAATGGCAAGTTTATCGTCAGACGAGGAGGTGACAATTACGGTCGCTCCAGAGGCTACAGCAAATTGCAGAGCGAAGCTGGCACGACGATGGTCAGAGGCTTAGGACTGTGCTGAGCCAAGACAAGCACGTACATCGAAACGCCACCAGTTCCCTGAATAAGTACTGTATCTCCAGCTTTGATAGGGACCGGATTGGTGAGAGCGTTGTAGGCGGTCACGGCGGCGCAAGGCAGAGTAGCCCCCTCTTCGTAGGATAGATGCTCGGGAATTGCAACCAAGGACTACGAGTTACAGTCGAGGTTGTCGAACACATTTGAAGGAGAGACCGGTCCACTCAGACTCACATATTCCTTGAAAATTCTGTACTGCGCCAGAACGCCATCTACCTCTCCCGCTCCCAGGGCGCTGCTCGAACTCTTCGCTGTAACGTCCCCATGCAGATGCTCCGGTGCGAAGTTGGCACACACGCGGTCCCCTGTCTTCCATTCGGTTACTTCATCGCCGATGGCCAGAACCTCACCAGCCATGTCGGAGCATGGGATTGTTCCGTCCTTCAGACCACTGGTGCATAACAAGGAACAGTCGAGGCATCAATGAGGAGGGTGGCTTTAACAGTGACACCAGTACGCACATCGGATACTTCCCTGCGGAAATCATTAGATCTCTGAAGTTGAGGGAAACGGCGTGAATCTTCACTAGGACCTCGGAAGATTTGAGCGCAGGCAAGTCGACATCCTTGAAAGCCAGACTTTGGTATCCTGCTCCGGCCTATTGAACATCTGATTCAGAAAAACATCTATCCACGGGGAAGTGGTCTGACCTTTGGGTGATAGGCAGCACGGGTTTGAGTGGGGAGAGCCATGATGTTAGTGGAAACCAACGAAACTTAGTTGAACAAATTCATCCCACGGGCGACGAACCTTTGTAGTCCTCACCCGGGATGTACCATATCCGTATCGGCAACAGGGCAGCAGATGACGAGGTTTGCCAAGAGCAGTGTGCTGATGATCGACCGGGTCAACCGGTAAATGGTAACCGGTTACCGAGCGGGCTTCACAAAGGGTAGTCGTTGCAGAGGAGATTCACGAATGCGACTCGGAGAATGGTATTTGACCAAAGGAGAACCGGGATGGAGGAGGAGGACGACAGAATGAAACATAAGTACTTGACAAACTCTATATTGGACAGCAAAAGAAGAGAAAACAGTGCTTCACTGAATTTTGAACGAAGGGGTGAGACAATCATGAATGTATAGCGCATGAAAGTAGTCGTAAGTGTGTGAGATCAGGGGGAAAAGTACATAAATACTCATTGAGAGCAGTAGAAGAGGTAAAAAAAGGAGGCGGAGATAGGAAAGATACATACAGTTTCCGAGAGAAAGGCAAACACATAACTAACATATATCTTAGTCGCTAGTCTAGCCAGGAAGGGAATGTAGAACACGTTGGAGGGTTTGTGAATCGGAGGCTTGAAGCTCCAAGCAAGCCTTGTGAATGTTCGGGTTATCCGCGGAGAACCGTACCCTACTTGCGAACTGTTGGCCACTTATACACGACTTCACGACGCTTGCAATCAACCGCTGCTTCTGCACATTGATAAGCGGCTCCAGATGTAACGAGGATGGAAGGGGGGCGAGAGCATCGAAAACTTCAGGATGAGCCGGGGGCTCGAGGTTTGATGTCACAGGATCAATGCTAACAGCTTCGTTGGGGGCAGTGGGATCGATGAGATCGGGTAGTTGGTGGTGCTGGTAGAGCTGTGAGAGGTAGATACCAATGAAGGGTATACACGCTGAGGGTGCTGTTCCTCTGCTGCCTCTGTTTCTTCCTGACTGATCGGCGTGTGCACCATTGACGACGGAGGAACTGTGGCCAGTTGGGTCGATGGTTTTGGCATCCATGATCCTTTCAATAGCTTCGCGGAGGTACTGGAAGCAGTTGGTGTTGGCGATGTAGAGCTTCAGGTCTCGGAATATACGGGCATCCCACGATGATAGACGAGACATCGACCTTCGCATCGCCTGCGTAACCCATTTGCTCTGCAATCCAGTTATGATCGCAACGACGTTGTTCAGGTTGTTCCTATGGTACGACCGCTATATGAAATACTCAGGGCAGCACCTCAAAAAAGAAACCTGGTTACTCACCCAAGCCACATGAAGCAGTTTCACGAACACCTGTACGCGGTCACTGGGATGTGTGTGTACAACCTCTGAGACTGCAAAGTTCGCCACAAGATTGAACCTCGCGCGAATGTTCCCCAACGCACTTGTCCTTTCAGGATACCTGGATTCCGCTCTCCACCTTGCGCAGTCAATCATGTACTGCTTCCAACTGTACACTTCGATCTCGTCGCAACTCATCCAGTCTCCCGCCAGTAGCTCGTCAAAACCGAGCGCGCAAAACAAATCGCGATCAATCACCGCGAAATACTGTGCGAGGACGTCTGCTCTAGAGTCGAGGACGAAGGAATGGTGGCGCGCTGAGAGGCTGGTTTGCAGCGAAATCGAGGGTCGGTTAGGTATGAGGGATGGAAGCTCTGATAACCTGCTCTGCAGAATCTCGATAGGAACAACATCCTCTGGAGCAGGTTTGGCATCCGTTGTGGCCGCCCCGCGTGGTGGGAATATGGCACCAACCGGTGTCTTAACCGCTTCGACACCCGTACCTTCGCCAATTCTCGCATTCCCATTGCCATCAGTATGTTGTTCGAATGCAATCCCCGCACTTTCTTCCCCTTCTACCTCCTCCAGGGTATCCTGCTCCCTCTCGTGTTCATTCTCTTCGTCATCGTCCTCATCCATCCATCTCGGCCGCTCATCCTCGTCATAATCACCTGCCTGAAGCTTATCCCTAATAGTCCTCACCCACCCCTCCACCTTATTCGCCTTCTCCAATACCTTAACAGGGTTGATATGCCCCTCCAATCTCTTCAACGCATCCTCCACATCCCCGGGTTCCTCGTCATCTGTCAACGAGTCCACCAGCTCATTCAGCTGCCACTGCTGGATTCCCCGACCTAGTCCTTGTCCAGCATCCTCTTCGCCCCCAACAGAACTGGTAGAGGCCGTGGACGCATGAGAATGCCTCGAAACGATGCCCATAGACGATACCGTCCCCCGATCATCATTAGTGACTTCCATGACTCTCCTTGTAGGAAGCCTTCTCTGAGGCCTATTCTGATGCTGATTGAAGAAGTTATGCGCTCCGGGCAGACCAGGTGGGAGAGCCGGGTCATCCTCATTCGACGAAGTATCTGATAATTCATCGAGCGAGACGACGTCGAATTGCCAGGGAGAACGGAAGGCAGGGAACATCGCAGACGACCGGGTCGCTGAAAGTGGTACGCCAAATGAGTCGGTGGAGGACGTACGGGCGAGTGAGATGGAGGAGGTACGGGACGCGAGGGATACTGTGTCGTCAGGATGTCGGGGAGTGGAGGGGACTTGGGAGGAGCCAGAGTCTTCCGTGGAAGATCCTTCTTCGGAGGGTTGATTACCAGCCACTGATACAGATAGAGAAGCAGTCGGTGAAACAGGGCGCTGGGTTTGATCTTGGGTTTGTATCTCCACGCCTGGTACAGCTGGAGATGACTGAGTATGGGGGGCCTGTGTTTCTGTATTCCGCAGCGTCGAGATTGAAGGAGCGTTCACAAGGACACCGGGAGCTTGTTGTGTCGCATGCGGAGTGGAACTCCTCAAAGAGTCGGCTACCGCAAGCCTGGAGTAACTTTCCATAGAGATTGCCGAATATCCCCTCAAGTCACTGCCGATTGGTGCCATCCCAGACCCATCTCCTCCATACCCACCATACGTTGTCATCCTTCCCATCGTGCGATGGTCCCTCAAGACCCTCTTGAACTTCCCCAGTCTCCCCATCACTTTCGACAACAAATTCCCATGCAACGGAGGAAGCGGTTGATACGAAATATCTTGCGCCATCGATGCCTCCACATCCGGTGACGAAGGCCCAGGTGCTAAATCTGTCCTTTGGAGAATGGACAACGAGGATAACGGTATCCCGGTCGGGCCAAGTTGAATGTGAAGCCCCGCGGCGGTGGCAGCTACGTGATCCGGTACGAAATCGAGATCGACGTCAGAATCTTCGTCTCGTTCTTTCTGCTCGCGGTTCTTCTTGAGGGCCAACGCCGCTTCAGCAAATCGTTCGCCCAGGAGATGCTCTCTTCCGGGAGGTTCGGTGGCATCGGGAGTAGGGAGGGAGGAAGAAGCGGTGGATGATGGAGAGGTCAAGTTAGAGTTGTCTCCCTTAGCCTCCGTGGGTGATGCTTGGGACTTCTTCGGAGGCGGAGGCACCCATGCTCGTTTGCACTCCTTGGCCACCTTGCGGAGTTTCTTCACGATGTTCTGTCGCAGGCAGTTGATCAATACGACAGCACCAAGTAGTCAGATGGAAGAGAGAGCTCACCAATGCATCCGGATACCTCTCCAAAATTGGGTCTTTCACGAAGTCATTCAACCAGTTTGCGAGAAGCACCCTCAGCTCCCTATTATTCAAGAAGTCCATGACGAAGAAGGTGGTGAGCCAGAACTTGAACGCGACGAACGTCCTCAGGCGAACGACTCGTTTCACTTCCGGACCCGTGTTCCCAGAAGCACCATACTCCGAATCGGAAACGGCCCAATGGAAGCGACAGATGAAAAGATGCGCCAGGTCAAGAGGACTGATGTAGGTGCGGTACGTCAAGAAGAAGACCAACAACTCGTCATAGTTGAACTCGCTCGTGACTTGAGCGAGCCACCTCTCGATGGTTGCTGCCAATAGTTGTTTCTTCTTCTCCTTGCCGCCGTCTTGGCTCGTAGGTGTCGGTGCAGTCGGCATCGGTTCTGCACCGTGGTCTGAGGATTGACTTGATCCGGGCAACGGAATCCCATCCACACCAACACCAGCAGTCCCAGACCCACTTCGACTTCTCGCCTCCTTTTCCCTCTTCTTCAGCTCCTTCTTCACCTTTCTCTTACTCAGACTGCCCCCTCTGCTCCTCCCGCCCCCAGGCAGACTAACACTCTCAGACCCACCACCCACGCTAATACTGCTCGCCCGACTCGTACTCCCAGCCACCTGACTCACGTTACTAGAACTCCTCATACCATCATCCTCATCCCCATTGTCATTCTTCGAGTCGCGCAGCTCTCCCCAAATAACAAACCTGGGATCGTTCCTCGGCGCCGCACTCTCATCGTCCTCCAACGACAACCGGATAACCCACTCGTCTTCCCCATCATCACTGTCATCAGCACCATCCTCATCCTCAACATCACCATCCACATCTCTCCCGTCCTCTCCATCCATCTCAAACCCATCCTCATCCTCGTCCTCCGTGCCGCTCGTACTCGAAGCAGAAGCAGAGGCGCCACTAGGTCTCCCCTTTCGTCTCCGGCTTCCCCTCCTCTTTGACTTTTGCTTCTCCAACCGGTCCAAAAGTGGTAACCCACGATAGGTCTGCAACACATCAAACACCTCTGTGGAAAAATGCGTATGCATCGCCGTCTTGGGTAACGGTTGAACATGTACCTGATGGGACGCAGTGGGAGCAGCAGGCGGGGTAGGCGTCTTGGGGAATTCATGGTCAACGTGTAGGTCATCAGAGATAGTCACAGACTGGCCATCCGAGTCTGAACGTGTGGAAGTAGAAGTAGACGTGAACGTGGAGGAAGATGAGGAAATTGAGTGGCTTTGGACGTGGATCGCAGGGATTTGATGGGTCTGGCTTGGACTATTCTGGTTCTGGCTCTGACTCTGACTCTCCCCGTCCGTCTTTGGTGGCTCATCCTCGTCAGGTCTCCTCATCCTGATAGCCGACGGTGGCCTCGGAGGCGTCTCAATATCATCCTCGTCAAAGTCCTCCCCGTCCGCGTACGCTTCCTCTCCCTCGTCCACTTTACCCACTCTCCGCCGTCGAACTCGGAAGTTCAGATTCTCGGAAGAAGACCTCCGACGCGCGCCTTGTCCCTGCCGAGCGGTCATCACTGAATCCAACGAAGGCATAGCTCGTAACCTTGAGCTCATGCCTTCCTGTCGTAGGAATATCGAATAATCCGATTCTTCCTCCCCATCCTGACCTCGCTGCGGAGCTTTCCCTTTGCCATTCGTCCCATCACCTTGCACCTCCCCAGCACTCGCACCATCGCCGTTAACCTGAACCTTCGGCACATCACTCTCCGAATCCCCATCCTTCTCCTTTCCACCCAACTCCAACCCCCCAACCCCATTCAACCTAGTCGTAAACGACGACAGCGGCTGCCCACCACTCGGAATATGCGTATCAAAATACGCACTCCAAAGCTCAAACTCTTCCCTCCCTTCCTCCTCCCCATCAACCGAAACACTCTCAGAAACATACCCCGTATCTTTCGAAAGCCCCGTCCCACTATTCGTCATATCGTCCGAATCCGCATCCGCTCCTACTCCAGACCAACTCTGACTCTTTCGTCGTCGTTCCTCGGTGCGGTTCGATGTGGGTGTTCCGATTCCGACTCCGATGCTAAATGATGGACCTGCGTCTTGACTGAAAGGCAGTGAGGGCAAGGAAGGTACAGGTGGAGGCGGTGTCCCGTATCCATCTCCGTACCCCCGATAGTTATTCGAGACGGAATTTCTCCCCCTCCGATGTTGTTGTTGTTGCCTCTGTTTCGGTCTCCACCTCGGTTCAAACGTCACATTGCTCCCAAACGGCCTCGGTATCACTTGCGACTGGGACTGGGACTGGGAAGACTGCGAATGTTGAATCTGCGGCGAAGGGGTCGAATGATCCGTCGCATTGCTCCCACTTCTCTGAGACCTCCCACCACCTTCATGAGGCTGAATCACTTCTCCAAACTCTCCGACTCCAACTCCAACACTCGATCTCGAAGACGATATCGAAGAGGAGAGTGACGAAGGTGATATGTAGGACCCTCCAGCCGTCGCAGCCATCGACATCGACGAAGTAGTCGAATTGTTTCGATCTCTATTCCTCCCATACGCATACCCATGTCCAGCAGTCGCCAAATTCCAATTCATCACTTCCCCAAATACGTCTCCCTTCCTCTGCATCTCTCCCGACTGTGACTGATGAGGATGCCTAGGAGGACTCAACGTATCAAATCCAGACTGAGATGACGACGCAGACGCAGACGTGGACGCCGTCGCCGAAGGTGCCGTATACAAAAACGACCCAACTTGGAACGGGATATGAGAATGTGAATGAGAATGCGGATGTGGGTGTTGTCGATGTTGCTGATCAATCGCCGTGACGCTCAATGAATGAGTTCTCCCCCCAGTCGACTTTTTCTTCATCGGTCCGGGTAAAGTGGTGCTCGCGTAGGGCGGTAAACCGATTGTGGGTCGTGTAGGGGAAGTCGCTTGGAGTGGCTGTTGTAGATCGGGATTTGAGCGAGGTTTGCGGAGTTTGTTCTTGTTCTTGGTTGAGTAGTACATGGGTCTCGTTGTGGTTGAACTGCTACCGTTGGAATTTTGTTGAGGTCGGAGGAACATGCTGAGCCGCCCGGACCGTCGTCTGTTGGATGTGGTTGTGGATGATGCATGGGTAGATAGAGACGTGAAAGGACCGTGAGGGTTGGCGGACGATGAAGAGGAAGCACGATTGATGATTTGGTCTTCGGCTGTGTGCCCTGCTGTCGCTGGAGCAGACAAATCTCGATGACTGCGAAGAGAGGTGAGTGAAATAGACTGGGATAACATTCAGAGTCAGACTCACCCAATCCTAAACATTCTTCTCCCATGCTGGTTGATGAACGCAGTGATCGCATACGGGGTCTTCATGCTTGCATTACGGCCAAGTTCACTATCGTATTTTCTCTTCAACTCCATCGCTGCTGCTCCAGAAGACGTCTCGACGAAAGACCCATCGGCTATCAAATGTAAGAATGAATTGGTTAGTCTGAGTCACATAACAAATACACAGTGGGAACATACGGGCAATCGAGAAATCAGCCGAAGCATGCTCAGCTGGGAAGCCAGCAGCAAACGACCTTGCTGCCTCATCGTTCTCGGGCCAGACAAACTTGAGCCTCGAATTGTCTGCCGATGCAGATGGGGCTCGAATGGGGAGGCGTATCGCAGGAGACAGTGGAGGAGGAGGTGATTGTGATGGAGAATGTTGTGGCGGCGGTGAGAATGGTAAACCGTGCGGTGATGACTGGGATTGGGATTCTGGTGAGGTAGACGGGCCTGGTGTTGGTACCGGTATTGGTTGTGACATGATACAGACAGAACAAACGGAACAAGAACTATTCAAACAAAGCCAGTGAAAGCCAGAGAGCCAAAGGACATAATAAGAGCGTCAAGCGAGTAAATGAATAACAGAAAATTGGAGAACGAAAAATGAAGATGAAGACGTTTGTTTGAACGTGAACTGGAACGAAGTCGTGAAAATTCGTAGCCGTTGGCGTTGTCAATGTTGAGAACAAAAAGCGACCGCCGAAATCACGCTCATCCGGAGGCAAGTCCCACCACGTGGTCCTTTACACTTGCCAATTCAGGCAAGTCACGGCCCGAAGTCTGTACAGTACAGTGGGCCAATCGCCGGTCGTCAGTTCTGCCCTTTGCTCTGCTCTCACCCTTCCTTTTGCCACTACACCATGTCCATCGTAACTATACGTGTACGTCTCCAATCTTGTGATTTTTCTTCAAATTTACTCACAAAAACGCGTTCAACTTGTCTCTTACAGGACGTCGAATTCCTCAACAACCCAGCCCGGTTCTCAGACCCGTACCACTTTCGCGTCACCTTTGAATGTATCGCGACTCTCCCAGATGGTCCGTCTCCACCCTCTTATCACGCGTTTTTCTCACCCAAACCCGCCCATATTAGACCTCGAATGGAAGCTGATATACGTCTCATCCCCGGGCAACGAAGAACTCGACCAAGAACTCGACGACTGTCTTGTTGGCCCCGTACCCATCGGCACTAACGTGTTCGAATTCGAAGGTTCCTCACCCGACCACGCCAAAGTCCCTCCAGAAGACCTACTGGGTGTATCCGCGTTGATCTTGACAGGCAGCTATAAGGAACAAGAGTTCGTACGGGTGGGATACTACCAGAACACAGAATACGATAACGAGGAGATGAAAGAGAACCCTCCGGCAAAGGTTGCCGTGGACAAACTCATAAGAGATATCAACAAGAAGCCGAGAGTTACGAGGTTTCAGATAAAATGGTGCGTTCACTTCGAGGCACAAATGGGAAGATCCCCTTTTGTTGACAGTTCCAACGCCATTTAGGGATGTAACGCCACAAACAAAAGGCCCTGGCGGAGCAGCAGCGTTGACTACTGGCGCGATAAACTCCGCTGCTGTACCCTCCGCGGACGACATGCCCGACGACAATGAAGACGACTCCATGGCTGTAGATTCAAAGGACCCCTCGTCATAACAATCGTCTGTTTTGCTTACCATCTATTTCCTCCATTATTTCTGCTTTGCCTGTCTAACTGTCACCTCGAGTACGTGTTGTCTGTAACATTTTGACTCAATGGATCGTTCCAATAGTCCACAAAACCGAGCCAAGGTCTGAACTGGAAGAATCGACAGCTATTGAATGGTAGTACATGGCCATGGAACAAGCTCGCGATTGGGAGGAAGGTTCATGTTCCGTCGCCCAGCCGGGAAGTACTTTTCCAAAGACGCCAAGTTGTCGGAAGATGGTGAAAGTTCCATGCATATAACGGGCCGACCGCGACGGTTGGCACTCGGGAGGGTAAGTCAGATTCTTCATCGTTCAGAGTTCTAGCACTTACTTTCTGACTGATCAGGCAGCATTGTGGCCCACTACAGAAAACCATCGAATATTCAGAATGAACTCAAAAAATGACTAGAGACATCCTCATCGAGTTCTTGTGGTCAGCCTTCCATCAGCCTGCCGCGCGCAAACTGGCGGCAGTATGGAAATGCACAAATCGCCTTGAAACATCTCAGCTGATAACAACTACTCCCCTTTGCTCAAATGCCCGTCTGCGAACCCGCCGGTCACTCATACATTTACAGTAAGTAGACTCCTCCAGGGCCTTTTCCCGACTGAACCGGTCGATTATCGACGATTAGTAAGGACACTCAATTGTATCACTCATCCAAGCTCATCTATCTCGTATGGCCTGAGTCTGGCGCTTCGCCATCAAGCCCGGATACGTTCCGAAGAAAGAACTATAAAGAAATTTGTGAGACGTATGTTTATCCATTCCTTCAAGTTCTCCACCCAAATCATGACCCTCCCCACTCAAACCCGTGCTGCCTACCACCCAAAGGTCACCCAACCTACTTGCTGTCACCTCAACGATCTCATACTGATCTACATATTTGTTACTATCAGATCGGAGCAGGTTACCAAAACTTGGCCTTCAAGAACGTCGACTTGCCATCTCTCAAATCCACCGAAGTCCTAGTCAAGGTCCACGCCGTTTCCCTCAACTACAGAGATCTGGTAATCTCCACAGGGATGTATCCAGGGTAGCGTACTAGTTTATCATTCAAAATCCATTTCGTCTTGACTCCCCTTTACATAGTCCCTCCAAGGACGGACTAATCGCATGCTCCGACATGGCCGGTGAAGTTGTGGCCACAGGCAACGAAGTAACCGAATGGAAAACAGGCGATCGCGTCTGTGCCAACTTCACACCGGAACATTTGCATGGGCCCGTTACAGCCAAGAGCACCAGCAGTGCTCTGGGAGCGGGAGCGGTAGATGGCGTTCTCACCCAATACAAGATTTTCAAGGAATACGTGAGTCTGACCCCGAGGCCTGTTATTCAAACAACTAGTTGACTGCCACCGAATTTTGTTAGTCCTTGGTCGCGATTCCCGAACATCTATCGTATGAAGAAGGGGCTACTCTACCTTGCGCGGCCGTAACGGCCTACAACGCTCTCACCGATCCTGTCCCTATCAAAGCTGGAGATACAGTCCTCATCCAGGGCACTGGCGGTGTTTCCATGTACGCACGCGTTTTATCACCCGTCTCTTTATCCACATCTAACATTCAATCAGCTTCGCTCTCCAATTCGCCGTAGCCTCCGGAGCGACTGTGATAGTCACCTCCTCGTCGGACGACAAACTCGCCATCGCGAAAAAGCTAGGAGCCCACCATTTCATCAACTACGTCAAAACACCAGAGTGGCACGAAGAAGTTTTGAAAATTACCAACGACCGAGGTGTAGACTACACAATCGAAGTCGGTGGTCCCGGAACGTTGGTCAAGTCGTTGCAAGCCACCAGGCGGTCTGGGTTTATCAGTATCATTGGATTTCTTGACATGGTGTGTGTCTGGCCACGGTCTTTACTTACCATCTCCATGGACTGAACACGAACAGAACGAAGCTGGAGCTCAAGTCGCCAGCCTGATTATCGCTATCATGTCGAGGCAATTGAACGTGAGAGGGATTCAAATCGGATCAGTTGAATCGTACGTCCCTAGTTTTGCTCTTCCCTGTAGCTAGGAAACCTCACACGCATTGATTGTAGTTTCAAAACTATGAATCGGTTGATAGCTTCCCGACCGGAGATCACTAAGCCGGTCATTGACAAAGTCTTCACATTTGAGGACTCGGTGAAGGCTTTTGAACATCTCGAGTCACAGAAGCATGTCGGGAAGGTGGTGATTAAGGTGGCTTGAGCAGTCAAGTCGGAGAGGAAGCAAAAGTTTGATGGGATCTTTTAGATGAATGTGAGTAGTGCAATAATCATGGACGTCACAAGTCAAGATTATATTATATGGTTGCGACCTCGGACACAAGGCGCCCGTTTTCAGTTGCGTGCCCCAAAGTCAGGCAAGAATTATTTGGACATTATCTGTACACCAGTCAACACCTTGGACCCGTTGCGCCGTACCGCCGTAAATAACGGGTTAAGAGTAAGAATAGCCGCAACCAGCTGACAATTTAGGACCAGACGTACCCGAGATTATCATCTGGTGGGCGCGTCGAGTGCAGGCCACCTATTCGGCATGCTTTAACTTGTAGCTAACCAGTGGCAGGGTCCGGCTCAATCCGAATATGGAAGTGGGTCCACGTGGGTCCCTGGTCCAAGGAATTTTTCTCACGGTGCACACCTCACCTCATGTCTCTACAACAATGACCCAACTGCGCCATTTCATTCGTCTTCAGAATGGTCAGCCCACATTTGATCAAAAAATTTCCGAGGACTACTTGCTCAGACCTAGGCCCTTTGTGAGCGCAAATCTATTCGGTACGGAACTGAGTTCATTTCCTCAAAGAATTTCCATGATTCTCATATCAGAAGCCAAACAGAGCACAAACGGCGCGACTTCGGAGATGAAGAGAAGATAGATCGCTATGAGTATAAGAGAGAGCGTTCCTGAGCCAACAACTCCGACAACCTTCCAAATTTCAACCCCTGCCTCGCACTTACCAACACACGATGGAGGCCCAAGGGATACCTCCGTGTGGTAAGTACACTTCGGCCTCATGGCTCATTTTTTGCTTGCGAACACTCTTGCCACGCTGAAATTGAAATCCAGGTATTGAAGGATGTGGATTCCCCATTGACATCGTCATCAAGTCAAAAGACGGTGGCCTCTTTGGCACACACACGAAACACCTCGAGCTATTCAACAATTCATTCCCATCTATCGACTCTGTCGCTCATCGAATCGAGGATGTCTTACCCTTCGAGGAAAATGCCGATGTCGTCGATATGTTTCTCCGTTTCTGTCATAACCACCCTTCTGGACCGATGGATATCGCTTCTTTGGGTGTTGACAGCGCTATCTCGCTCCATAAAGCAGTCCATAGGTATCAGAACTACCACGCTTTGCGGGCGTGTGATACCGCGCTGAAGTGCGTAGAACTACTTCCGTATCGAACTTCTCATTAATGAATTTCCCGGTCCATAGCGGACTTTGCCTGGAGTCAGACGACAACGCAATTAAGATTCTTCTCTACCGCACCTTACACACACTCGTCAATGGTCCACTAGAACATCTCGACGATCTCATTCGCCGCGCCCTCACGCTCTCCGTGAGACCCCCTCGAACGGCACTCGCCACTTTGCTCACTTACGGGAGAGGTTATGAAGGCGAAATCTTTGCGATCTATGTGAGTAGAACGGTCAACGCCCCAACGCTCCGAATCGTCTCAATACTCAATCTTTTTCCCCACAGGCCATCTACGCAGAGAAATGGCGAGCAATTTACGAGCGCTACCAACGCGTTTTATCTCAACAGCTCAGGCCCAATCCATCACACGACAGACTCCAAGAGCGTGCTCTACGGGGTCACCTCGAAATGACCGGCCACCACATACCCGCCGTAAACGATTTATACCAAGTGGAGAGTATCCTAGGGACACTGTCTGATCATGATGCGGAAATGTATGGAGACTGGTATTCGAATCTGTATGGGGTCATTAGTGCTTTTCCGACTTGGGAGGGGTGCTCGAACATATATAAGGCTCAGGCGTTGCGTGGGTGACTATGCGGGAGCTAGAGAGGCCCGATTTCAATGTGTTTTGCCACCGCCACCCATTGGCTTGTATGTATGTAGTTATAATCAACGCGGGTCCTCACTTGATGCATTCGACTATGGTATACCTGGTCGAGGATCTGGTTGGCCATCTGCACCAAATGATCTTGACCTTGGTCTGGCGCAAGCTACAAAGAATTCTAATATACAAGCTACTACCGGTACACGTTCCCATTAATCATCACTGCAGGGTTCACCTACTAAGTGCGCGACGCCTGAGCCTTATACAAATTCGCGCACTCCTCCCAAGTCGGATAACCTCTAATAATCTCACACATGTCGATGTCCCAATCGATATACACTTCTGCATAACTGACATCAGCTTCGTCAGGTATTCCCAACTCCAGGATATCCCGCGCATGGGACATATCGTCTAGAGTCGGGATGTGATGAGCACTCATCTCGAGATGCTTCCTGAGAGCCTTCCTTTCGAGACTGTCGGTCGCTGGGTTGGTCCCGAGCTCCTGGCGTACGACACGTTGGTATCTTTCGTAGCATGTTCGCCATTTTTCCGCGTAAATAGCCTGAAGAGAAGGAAAGAGGAGGGGTTACCGGGGTACTAGATTGAGAAACAGTTCACTCACGTAGGTTGCAAGAATACCGCCTTCAAATCCCTTTCCATAAGTGAGCAAAGTCTCAAGCGCCGTATCAGGAGGTTCCACGGATAGCGTGAGGGCGCGACGAATGAGGTCGTCGAGACCGGCCAGTGGACCATGGATAAGAGTGCACATGATCCGGTAGAGAAGGATCTTAATCGCGTCCTCGTCGTACTCCAAGCAGAGATCGCTAAAAATGACAAGCTGTCAGCGGCCAATGCTTACAGTACAGTATGTAGCACAAGGAGAAGAAAAAATTATAACGCACTCTAATGCAGCATCGCACACTCGCAGCGCATGGTGATTTTGATATTTGTGTACGGCTCTATGAAATGAGATAGCACTATCCACTCCCAACGAGACGATATCCTTCGGACTGCAAGGATAGTTGTGACAGAACCGAAGAAACATCTCCACAACATCTGCATTTTCTTCAAAGGGGACGATATCTTCGATTCGGTGAGCGACAACGTCGAGAGACGGGAATGAGGTATTGAAAAGCTCCAGGTTCTTGGTGTGTGTTCCAAAAAGACTGCCATCCTTCGACTTGATGACGATGTCGACAGGAAATCCACATTCTTTGATAACTGATACAGAGATAGGAATGGTGAGGACTGGTGAGTAATTGTATCAGCTGGTGCGTACCACGTGAGGGGATTCCTGAGTTTTCTGGCTCCATTGTGACAGGAAAATAGACAAGGATTTTCGTGGCCTCTGAGAAGTGAGGTTGATAGGGGTTGTTGAACAACGAACGAGCGACCTCTGTTGCTTGTCCGGATCCCTTGATATATGAAGTAATGCCGGCTCCGCTGAGCTGTTGGCCAACGCATGACTACCTTCCATGAATGCATGATCTGTTCACAGAAGATGACTCCATGCACCAGGAATATGGGTCCTTTATAGTAGTCCGACTTCCTTCTCAAGATTGCCCGATGCTACCGATAGGCGATAACTGTTTTCCTGGATATCTTGAGAATCCCACTCGTTCTGGCAGAAAGCACTAGATGATGCGAATGCGCCTATCGAGGTCCGCGTGCGACAAAAACATATTCGTGTGGACGTAGATGGATGTCGAGACGTGGGCTACAGTGTGAGAAGAATCAGAGTTGGGTACTAACCAGACTTACCCGGAGCCCCTACAAAGCGACGAATTGAAACGACAACACGCAGATGAATTACATGCAAGGTAAGCTTCCAAGAAAGCGCGACTATAAGATACATTATCGACATATGATACAGTAGATCGTCCGACCCCGACTGACAAGAGATAGAGATATCGAATACGCAAAATAAATATATACGGTACGAGGACAGATGATACATGATAGCAGCAAGAGAATCAGAGACCGTCACTAGTCACTGTCAGTGAGGTCAATCACAGCATCGAATTTTCGCTTCGCCGGGGTCACTGCTGGAGCTGAAGAGCGTGCGGGTAGGGCCCTCGAAGTCGCGATTGTAGTAGCTCCTACCTGAGACATCGGTTGTTGTTGAGTACTTGCACCGGCCAAGGTAGTGACTGGTGGGACGTTGAGCCTCTCGGGTTGAGCCCGTGGAGGTCCTGCCATCGTAGTAGTGGCGCCGGAGTATGGATTGAAGCGGGTGTGGGGGTTGATAGTCTGGTTGGTGCTCGAATTCGTCGTGATTCCGTTCATCTTGTTAATGAATGCGGCATACTCGTTGCCCCAGATCGCCCTGAGCACCCCCTCATTTCCTATTTCCTTCAGCAATTTGACGCCCTCCTGTTGAGTAGCCCTCCACCGAGCAGGTTGAAATAGACCGTCATGTTTTGAGACCTAGATACCCAAACATCAGCAACGAGCTCCGAATTCCTAGTCATACAGAGAAGAACACACCGTCAACCCTTGAGGACTCGACCGAATAGTATCGAAGGTAGCAGCTCCGACTGCGTGCGTCTGAAGCTCTTTTTCGATGTGTTTACGCGCCGGAGCACCTATCCGTTCCAGCTTCATCGACCGCTCAGCGTTCGGCATCGTCAAAAATCTGCGGACTGCGACACAGTTTGGCTGGGTGCACGTATACCTCTGCACCTTCGCGAATAACCTCTGATAGAGCTCTTCGTCCGGCTTCGCTCCCAGAATGAGTATTGCCCAGTAGTTCATGATTATCTGGATAGCCGACGAGAAAGGCTGAGATGAAAGGGCAACGCCTTCTCGTTGAGCGAGTTGGCAAATACCGGGGAGAAGAGGTACGAGGTAGTTTCTAAGGTATTCAGAGGTCATCTTGGGCTCGAGAACTCGTTTCAAAACAACTTCGAGGACTTGTACGCCGCCCAATTTCGAGCAGGTGTCGAGGATGGCTAGAACTCCCGCAGACAGGTTGCCATTGCCACAGATCCCATAGGGGTGACCAGCTATCTGTCGTGACGCCGGAAGGGCGACCTTTTGGGCGTAGAGCTTGGCCATTTCCGCGACTACAGCCGTGATGGCGGAAACAGATTCTTGGGCTGACCCAAGGACTGCACGTCGAGAGTGAAGTTGTTCGATGCATAACTTCCAACTCGTCTCATTCCATTTGAAGCTTCGAATCTTGGGTAGGATCCTGGACAAAAACAAGGAGAGCTCAGTCCCAGGGGAAAATAGACGAAGCTAAGGGTACTCACGTTGTCGTCAGGAGCTGAGGCGTACCAGCAACAACAATACTATCGAGCAGAGCACAGATAGTTTCCTGGTTGAACGTTCCGCCATTCGCCTCGATCGATTGGAGAGCTAGTGGTATCGCGACCTCGCTGATACTGGCCAGCGGAAACTCGCGAAGGAATGGTTGCGCCTTGGGCTCCTTCGACAGAAGCTGCAGCAGCGGTAGAAGAACAGTCGTTGCACGGACTTGCATGACATGCTGTGTTTGGCCTGTCATGTTCATCATCCGTTTGAGAGCAGCTATAGCGATTGTTCCATTGCCCGACTCTAGGCACTGAGCGATGAATGTCATCGCCGGTGCGGGGTCGCCTTTTAGCATCGTCTTTCCTTGGTTCGATTCCAGGTAGGAGTAGTGATAACTCGGGGATGTGGCCTTGACCTGGAAGAGGTCAACGCGATCAAGCACGGTGGTGAGGAATTCGGTGACGATCTCCCTAAGCAGGGATTGGCCCGCAATGCTGGGTGACAGCTGCTGCGTTTCTTGATGAAGAAAGGCTGCATAGGGCTGGAGGACGCCGACGTCAACAGGCTCCTTGCGGAGTCGGGGGAGAATACTGTCGTGTTTGAATGAGCACCGCGAAGCCGACGGACGATGGAAGTAGGATGACCTTGTTTTCAGACGTTCGATACCATCGTGCTTCATTACTTGATCGGTGAGGAAACACAGTTCAGAGGTATCAGCCCATGGTAGATTGTCAAACGTAAACAGCCGCAACTCCCGCACAAACAGCAGGACGAGGCTCAGAGAAGGGTCGTCTTCTTGACTGCGGGCCCACGCCTCGAGACGCGACAAATAGTTGAGGCGGGAAGTCACCGACTGGTCACTCAGAATGATTTCGTTGAGCCTAAAGATTGGGGTGAACATCATGCTTTCCTCTCCAATGACAGATCCTTACCCCATGGAAATCTCCGTGTACCCGAATTGAGAGATTGCAGATGCCAGCTCGTCGATGGAAAGCATGTGCGTAAGACATTGGTCTCGTGTCGTAGTAACAGCTTTGACCCAGAGATCGGGCTTCTCCCACTCGAGAGCAACGTTACAAAGAGTTTCGAGTGCGCGAGGGTGGCGTCTATATCCAGACGAGCGACACACCCAACTGAAAAGTTCTGTATCTTCGGCGGTAGCGTCCAATCCGTCGAGTTCTCGCAGTGCTTCAAGGGCGGAGACAGTTTGTCCGTCACCTTCCTCGTCACCTAAACGGGTCCATCTCGGCCAGATCACCAATGCAGTGCGGCGATAAACTGATGGCAGAGTCGCGGTCAGATTGATAGCTCACAGCGGTTGAGGAGATTCCCTTACAGCGCTCTAGATTTCCGCCGCACTGAACCCCATTGCAGATTATGAGAATCAGGCAAGTCGATGTTGAGACGGAATTGGCTACTTACATTTCCTTGATACCCTTCGTAATCTTGATCGTCCCAGGTTTGGCCTCCAAAGTAATCAATGAATCTTGCTGGTATCGTCTCCGCCTCATCATCAAATTCAACGTTGTCGCTTATGTGTTTGCCGTCAAGGTCGACCAGATTTTCAATCGATGTGGTGCTCTCCTCAATTTCCCCCATCTCCACGTCGTCGTCATCTTCTTCAGACTCATCCCAATAACTTCCACGCCCTCCTCCATAATCGTTGGCTTGCCCGGTTTCGTGGTGCTCGATGTGAGCAAGTCCAAGACTAAAGCCTATCTCTTTGGAGAGAGAGTCGAGCACTGCTACGATGTGAGCGTCCTTCCCTTTCAGAGCGCTGGCGGACAAGCTCGCTTGTGAGTATTTATGGTCAAGCATGTAGATCATCTTGTCAGGTTCGCTTTCCTGTTGCTTCCATGAGAGAAGTATGTGCCGAAGCCTGCCAATCATGTCGGTTTGAGAGGAAAGTGAGGGGCGTAGTGAGTTTGTAGTATGAAAAAGGTTGTAGGAGAGAGCAAGGCGGTAACCACTTTTGATGGGTTTCTATGGTCGTGTCAGTCAAGTCAAAGATTACGGAGGCGAGACTGACTGACGATTTCATGTGTCACGTCTGTGTACCATGATAGAACGGTGGTCTTTGACAGACTTGGTCCACTGGTGTTGAAGACTTTTTTGAGTGTTCCGTGAGAGACGTGCGCATCGCCCCCAGTAAAATGCGAAGGTAGAACGACGATGATAGACGCAAACATTCCGTTCGTCTTTTCCGTACTGGGGAGAAGAGTTGAGCATACGTTACTTCGCTTTTCAGTCCCGGTGTCACCTACTCAACGTGCGGCAAGAAACTTGACAGAAAAAAATCAGTTTCATCCAGCAAGAGGGTAGAAGTACTCACTGAGAGCCGGTTTCGTAAATAAGTAATTTGTACAGTTCAGCTCGAGGCTTACTTGCTTGAAAGTTCACCCCGAGAGTCTGGCAAACTTCTTGCACGACTCTGTCCATAAAGGATTGCCACTTGAGTTCCTGAAATTGAACTTTTGACGCGTCCATCTCCCACGTGTCCCTCACTTCTGTGTCGACGATGGTCCTTTCGCCCTTGCCGAACGGTGCTTGTATAGACTTCTCGATTATAGCCTTTGCTTCTCGTTTGCTCAGCGGAAGACCAATGGTCCCTAGACCTTCAAGGCATAGAATCGGGTTTAGGGCATCATCGTAAGTTTTTGTAAAAGCAAAAGATCCTTGAAAGTCGGAATCGGTCTTGAGAGCTGTCTCGAAATCTTCCTATATCAAACAGTGAGATTTGATATGAGCTACGAGAACGGTTGGTTGTGATTCGGCACGCACCAGGATGTTCTCTGAAGGGACTTTAAGCATAGGAAAACCATCTTCATCTACGTCATCCAATTTCCCCTCGTCCGAAGTCGCATCAGCAGCCATATTGTCGTTTTCTCGGGTAGACCGTTCATCTGATGCAGTGGAGAGCTCTCTCGCGTTCAAGTTAGAAGGTTCTTGATATTCAGAGGTGGCGAGTTCGGCCGCCTCTACCGAGTGGTCAATTTGTGCGGATTCCAAAGATTCTACTTCCATATCTTCGGTTCCTTGAGTGAGAGAAAAAGGATTCCCTCGAGGAACGTTTAGAACGCGAAACAGTCTGTCGTCCGAGGCAAAGTTAAAAGAGGCAAAGGACAGCGAAAAGACGCGGTGAGTCACATTGTGACCACCATGACGGCACTTGTGACTTGACGCGTCTGACTCGGGGCCGTCCGGGCCGTCCCGCTACTCAATCACCTCCAAGCAACTTCACCCCGATATGCAAAGAGGACGAATCACGATTAAAACCAATAAGAGAACATGAGCTACAGTACGTTATCAAAGGATAGTGTTGAGCCATGATTGTCCGAGTCCAACCAATAAGATAAGTATACCATATCGCCCAAGTTGCGCCCAACCAACTCGGAGAATCATGGCTACTAATCGGAAGTGAGGTCGATCACAGCATCGAATTTCCGCTTCGCCGGCGTGACTGAAACTGCATGGCCTAGAGTTGCAGCCGTAGCTATACCGTCTCGAGTAGTAGATTGCTGCCCGAGGTGGGCATTTGCATCCTGTGCTACAAGCACGCCTGGCACGACTCCACCCACCAGAACTGCTGGCCTCGGCAGGGGTGGCTGGGTTCGTGAAGGTCCTGCCACCGCAGTACCAGTGCTAGTAGTAGCAGGTCGGCTGCGATGCGGATTAATATTCTGGTTCGCCGTCTGTGTGCTCGTGGGAATTCCGTTCATTTTATGGATGAACGTCGTATAGTCATCACCCCATACCGCCTTGATCACCCCCTCTTGCCCGATTTCCTTCAACAACTTCACCCCTTCCTGCTGAGTAGCTCTCCATAGAGCAGGCCGGAATAGTGCGTCATGTTTCCTGATCTATAGAAAAATCAGCTATGAACTCCGGGATATGACCGCCCTTGGAACATACCGTTAGTCCCTGGGGAGTCGTTCGAACGGTTTCGAACGTAGCAGCTCCGTATGCATGCGTCTGCAACTCCTTCTCGATGTGTTTTCGGGCAGGAGCACCTATCCGTTCCAGCTCCATCGAATGCTGTGCATTCGGAGTGATCAAAAACTTGCGGACTTGAACACAGTTGGAATCTTGGCAGTTGTATTTCTGCAACCTGGCCAGTAATGGCTGAGCAGCGGCCTCACTTGGTTTCATCCCGAGAATGATGTTCACCCAGTTGTTCATGATAGTCCGAATCGTCGACGCAAAGGGCTCGGATGATATTGCCATGCCCTTCCAGTGAGCGAGCTGGCAAAGATCGGGAAGGAGGGGAACAAGGGTATTCCTGAGGTACTCTGAAGTCATCTGGGGTGCCAGAACGCGTTTAAGGATAACCTCGAGGGCTGACTGCCCGCCAAAGTCGACACAGGTATCCAAGACGGCCAGAATGGTCGCAGCCTTTCGCGTCCCGTAGTAGGAGTGGCCATTCGTTGGCAGCGTGTCAGGAAGAGAGACCTTCTCCGCATAAAGCTTAGCCATTTCTGCAACTGCAATCCTGACAAGAGACTCGGCTTCTGGAGCGGTGGTGAATGCTTTACGACGGGAGTAGAGCTGCTCCATCCAAAGCTTCCAGCTCGTCTCATCCCACTTGAAACTGCGTACTTTAGGGAGAATCCTGGCCAAGACTGGTGTTTAGTTGATGAGGGAAGTGCATGCGAGGTCAAATGCTTACGCGGTCGTCAGGACTTGAGGGGTACCACAGATGACCATGCTATCCAGGAGGGCACAGATGGTATCTTGGGTAAATTTCCCGCCTTTAGCTTCGATCGATTGGAGGACTAGCGGTATCGCAACCTCGCTAATACCAGCCAGAGGAAGTCGAGGAAGAGAAAGCTTCGTTTTCGGGTCTTTCGACAAGAGTTGTATCAGGGGTAGAAGGACGGTCGTTGCCCGTGCTCGTGCAATATCCTGTGTTTGCCCAGTCATGTCCACCATGCGCTTCAAAGCGGCAATGGCGATGGCGGCGTTGTCAGACTCAAGGCACTGTGCGACGAACTTCATAGCTATTGCAGGGTCGCCTTTAAGCGTCGTTGTGGCGGGTTGACGATATGAGTAGTACGCTGGGTCTGTGACAGCCTTGACCTGGAAGAGGTCGAGAAGTTTGAGGACGGATGTCAGCATTTTGGTGATAATTTCCTTGAGCAGCGATTGGTCTGCAGCGTTGGGTGCTAGACGTTTCATTTCAGTGTGAAGATACGTCGCGTAAGATTGCATAACGTCAGTTTTGACTGGGTCTTTATGAAGCTGTGGGAGGATGCTGTTGGCGGTTGAGTACCACTGCACAATATGGAGAATGAGTACGAGCCTTTTCTTTAGCCGCTGAACGCCACCGTACTTCATCGCCTCATCAGTGAGGAAAGAGAGTTGTGAGGCATCCACCGAGGGGAGATTATCGAACGTGAACATCCTCATGTCGTTCACAAATGACAAGACGAGCTCATGAGAGGGATCGCCCCCCTGGGTGTGAGCCCATGCTGCAAGGCCTGTCAAATATCCAAGACGGGACATCACAGATTGATCGCTGAGAACGATATCCCGGAGCCTATTGAACGAGACAGAGGTCAGTGATAATCATGTAGAGGGAGGACCTTCTCTCACTCCTTCGAGATCTTTGGATACCCAAACTGAGTGATAGCCCTAGCCATATCTTCAACGGGAAGGATCATTGCGAGTTGCCCACCTCTGATGGTGCTGGTGGTGCTGAGCCAAAGATCAACCCTCCCCCACTGGCAAGCAACTTGGCATAATGTCTGAGTTGTACGAGAGTCGCGTCTCTGTGCAGTGGAGCGGCGCACATAGTCAAAAAGACCCATCTCTTCGTTGGTAGGTTCTGAACCATCGAGGGTTCGCAGCCGTTGGAGGCCATAGACAGTGCGCCTGTTGCCCTCTTCGTTCCCAAGCCGCGTCCGCCCAGGCCAAATCACCAGGGCAGAACGCCGATAGACTGTTGGTAGGGTTGTAAGAATGAGACGTGAGAACCTTTCCTAGTAGCAGGCGAGACCGATATACGCACATCGATTCACATCACCCCCATACTATGTAATGTTCGAATTTAGACAGGGAATTATGAAGGTGAAGGTCAAGCGCTCACATTCCCTTGATAACCTTCAAAATCCTGGTCATCCCATCTCTCGTCCTCGAAGTACTCAGCAAAATTTGCTGGTATTGTCTCCGTTTCGTCGTCGAAGTTAACATAGTTACTGATGAGTTTGCCGTCGAGGTCGACCAGATTCTCAACACTCGTGGTTCTATTGTGGACTTCTTCCATTTCCACATTCTCGCCATACTCATCGTCCTCGTCATAGCCACATCTAAATCGTCTGCGGCTCCTGTAGTAAGATCCCGCCCCATGATTGGAGGCTTGACCAGCCTGGCAATGTTCGATATGGGCCAAACCAAGACTGAATCCTAGTTCTTTTGAGAGAGAATCGAGTGCCGATATGATGTGTGCATCTTTTCCTTTCAACGCACTAGCAGACAAGCTCGCCCGGGAGTATTTGTGGTCAAGCATGTAAATGATCTTGTCTGGGTCGCTTGCTTGTTGTTTCCACGAGAGGAGGATGTGTCGAAGGGTGCCAATTCCATCACCTATTAAGGAAAGTGATGGACGGATGGAGTTTGTCGTGTGAAAGAGGTTGTACGAGAGGGCGAAGCGATAGCCACCTGTGATCGGTTTCTATGAATATGTTAGTCGGTGCTCAAGAACAAGGAGCAGTAACCAACAATTTCGTGCATCACATCGGTGTACCACGAGAGTATGGTAGTCTTGATGAGACTAGGACCGCTGCTATTGAAGACATTCTTGAGTATCCCATGAGAAACATGTGCGTCACCTCCGGTAAAGTGTGAGGGTAGGACAACGATGATGGTTGCAAACATTCCGTCGGCTTTCTCGGTGCTTGAAATGGCAAATTGAGAACTGAGAAATAGTACGTGCTCAGGTGTTCACTCACTCGACGTGAGGCAGAAAACTAAAGAAAGATCATGAGCAGCTATATGAACCAGGTTTGAGTAAGAGATGCTCACTGGGAACCCGTCTCATAAACGAGGAGCTTGTATAGCTCACACCGAGGCTGGCTGGCTTGGACGTTGACTCCGAGAGCCTGGCAAACCTCTTGGACAACTCTATCCATGAAAGACTTCCACCTGGGTTCCTGAAATTGAACTTTTGACTCGTCCATCTCCCAAGTGTCCCTGACCTCTGTATCAACAACGGTCCGCTCGCCCTTTCCAAACGGCGCTTGAATCGAGTTCTCAATTACCGCCTTTGCGTCACGTTCGCTCAACGGTAAGCCAACTGTTCCAACCCCTTCAAGACGCAGGGCAGGATTTGGAGCATCATCGTACGTCTTCGAAAAAGCAAAAGTGCCTTGGAAATCCAAATCGCCACTAAGCGCTTCGTTGAAATCTTGCTGGAGGCCAAGGTCATATCAGACCAATTGGCACGCTGAGTGGATGTGATTTGAGACATACCAAGATATTCTCAGACGGGTCCTTGACCATGGGAAAACCATCTTCGTCTGTGTGTTCCATCTCGGAATCCTCGTCTTCGACTTCTAAGGTCTCACAGTCAATACCCATGGGTTCTTTATGCTGACCGAGTAGTTCAGCTGCAGAAGCAGGAGGTGGTATACCGTCAACGTCAGGTTGTTGAAGTTGGAGTTTAGTCGTACCAGTGAGTTTGGTTGGCTGGGCGACATGCGCAAGGTCTACCGGAGACACTTCCATAACTGATCAACTCGAGTTTGAAAAGCGCCGCCTCCCGAAGGACAAATAAAGAGTGGAGATTGAAGGAGTCGTCGTTAAAGAAAGGGCAAGACGGCGCGGAAGGTCACACTCGCTGTAACACCCGTGACAAAATCGTGACTTGACGCGTTAGTGACGCGAGGACCGAGGCCAGGACGCGTCAGTAGGCAATAGATTGATGTAACCCGATAGGAGAGCATACGCTACAGTACATCACAATAAAGTGAGGTGTCCGAGCCAAACCAACAAAGTAAGCACAGTGCCATATGCCGCTGACTCAGTACTAACCCGAAAAATCGAGGACTGGAAGTAAGGTCGATCATAGTAACGAATTTTCTCATCGCCGGCATAACTGAAGCTGGAGGGCCCGGAATGATAGATTTAGCAACGACAGCTCATGTTATGGCTTGAGGTCGAGGATTTCTTGAAGATTCACCCCAAGAATCTGGCATACTTCCACAACTCTGTTACTTGGGCTCCTGAAATTGAACTTTGGACGCATCCATCTCCCACGTGTCCCTCACTTCTGTGTTGACGATGGTCCTTTCGCCCTTGCCGAACGGAACTTGTATAGCCTTTTCGATTATAGCCTCTGCTTCTCGTTTGCTCAGCGGAAGACCGACAGTCCCCACTAGACCTTCAAGGCATAGAATCAGGTTCGGGGTATGATCGTAAGTTTTTATGAAAGCAAAAGTGCCTTGAGAGTCGAAATCGGTCTTGAGAGCTGTCTCAAAATCTTCCTAAATCAAACAGTGAGCTTCGATATGAGCGACGAGGACGGTGGGTTTTGAGTTAGCACGCACCAGGATGTTTTCCGAAGGGACTTTGATCATAGGAAAACCATCTGCATCCATGCCATCCGATTTCTCCTTGTCCGAAGTCGCACCAACGACCATATTGTCGTTTTCTTGAGTGAGCCATTCATCTGATGCAGTGGAGTCTTCTCTCCGATCTCTCGTGTCGAAGTTAGGAGGTTCTTGATAGGTGACGAGTTCGGCCGCCTCTACTGAGCGGTCAATTCGTGGGGATTTCAGAGGTTCTACTTCCAAATCTTCGGTTCCTCCAGTACAATCAGGTTCTCGAGGAACGTTTGAACCGCAGAGCAGCCTATCGTTCGAGACAAAGTTGAAATTAAAGTTGAAAGAGTTGAGGGGTGGTGGAAAGACGCGGTGAGTCACGCTGTGACGACCGTTATGGTCTGTGTGACCTGACGCGTCCAGTGACTCAGAGCCGTCCCACTACCCGGGCAACTTCACGCCAATAGGCGAAGAGAATGATGAAAGCCAATGAGAGAGCATAATCATGAACTACAGTACATTATCGACAAATATAGTTGAATGTCCGAGTCAAACCAACAAGATAAGTGTGCTATATCGCCCAACTGCCTCGGGAACTCATCAAGGGCTGCCATCCGAGGTGAGATCGATCACAGCATCGAATTTCCTCTTCGCCGGCGTGACTGGAGCTGCACGGCCCATAGTCGCAGCCGCAGCAATACCAGCTCGAGTAGTAGATTGCTGCCCGAGTTGGGTATTTGCACCCTGTGCCACTTGAAGAACGCCTGGCACGACTCCACCCACCGGAACTGCTGGCCTCGGCGGGGGTAGCTGGGTTCGCGAAGGTCCTGCCACCGCAGTACTAGTGCCAGTGGCAACGGGATGATTAAGACGCGGATTGATATTCTGGTTCGCCGTCTGCGTGCTCGTGGGGATTCCGTTCATCTTGTGGATGAACGTTGTATATCCGTCACCCCATATCGCCTTGATCACCCCCTCTTGCCCGATTTCCTTCAACAACTTCACCCCTTCTTGCTGAATAGCTCTCCATCGAGCAGGCTGAAATAGCGCGTCATGTTTCTTGATCTACAGAAAAGCGAGGTCAATAGTAAATTCCGGAATTTGTCTGCTGGTAGAACGTACCGTTAACCCCTGAGGAGTCGTTCGAATGAGTTCGAACGTAGCGGCGCCATACGCATGCGTCTGTAGCTCCTTCTCAACGTGTTTCCGAGCAGGAGCGCCTATCCGATCCAACTTCATCGAATGCTCCGCATTCGGAGTGGTCAAAAACTTGCGAACTTGTACACAGTTATGCTGTTGACAGGTGAATTTCTGCAACTTTGCGAGCAACGGCTGAGCGGCGGCCTCGCTGGGTTTTGTCCCAAGAATAACCTTCACCCAATTGTTCATGATGGTCCGAATCGTCGACGCAAAGGGCTCGGATGATACTGCCTTGCCCTCCCGTTGAGCGAGCTGACAAAGACCAGGAAGGAGGGGAACAAGGGCATTCCTGAGATCCTCCGGAGTCATCTTGGGCGCGAGAACGCGTTTCAGGACAACTGCAAGGGCTGATAGGCCGCCAAGTTTGTCGCAGGTATCCAAGATGGCCAGAATCGACGTAGCCTGGGTGTTTCGTGTCCCGTAATAGGAATAACCGCTCGTCTGCTGCGCTGCCGGAAGAGAGACCTTCTGGGCATAAAGCTTGGCCATTTCTCCGACTGCAGTCTTGACTAGAGACTCGGCTCCTGGTATGGTGGTGAAGGCCTTACGCCGGGAATAAAGCTGTTCCATGCATAGCTTCCAACTCGTCTCATCCCATTTCAAGCGGTGTATCTTGGGGAGAATTCTGGATAAAGCCGACATTCAGTTGATGAGGGGAGAATAAGCGAGGTCGAATACTTACACGGACGTCAGGACTTGAGGTTTACCACAAATTACCAGGCTATCAAGAAGAGTACAGATAGTATCCTGAGTAAAAGCCCCGCCTTTGGCTTCGATCGATTGGAGGACTAGCGGTATCGCAACCTCGCTGATACCAGCCAGAGGAACTTGTAGTTGAGGAAGAAACGGCTTCGTTCTCGGGTCCTTTGACAAGAGCTGTATAAGTGGTAGAAGGACAGTGGTCGCCCGTGCTCGTGCGATATCCTGTGTTTGCCCCGTCATGTCCGTCATGCGGTTCAAAGCGGCAATGGCGATGGGAACGTTGCCGGACTCGAGGGACTGCGCGATGAACTTCATAGCTATTGCGGGGTCCCCTTTAAGCGTCGCCGCCCCCTTAGCGGCTTGATGATATGAGTAGTACGCTGGGCTTGTCACGGTCTTGACCTGGAAGAGGTCGAGAAGTTTGAGGAGGGATGTCAGCATTTCGGTGATCATCTCTCTGAGAAGCGATTGGTCCGCAGCGTTGGGTGCTAGGCGCTTCATTTCCTTGTGGAGGTACGTCGCGTAAGATTGTATGACGTCGATTTTGACTGGCTCTTTACGAAGCTGTGGGAGGATACTATTGGTGGTTGAGTACTACTGCAAATGCACATGGAGAATGAGAACCGGCCTTTTTTTCAACCGCTGAACGCCACCGTGCTTCATCGCTTCATCAGTGAGGAAAGAAAGCTGCGATGTGTCCACCAAGGGGAGATTATCAAACGTGAATATCCTCATATCATTCACGAATAACAAGAGAAGATTTTGAGAAGGGTCGCCTCCCTGGATCTTCGCCCATTCCTCAAGGCCTGCTAAGTATTTGAGACGGGACATCACAGACTGATCACTGAGAACGATATCCCGGAGCCTGTTAGAGATGTAGAGGTTAGTTACAATCATATGGAAGAGAAACCTTTTCTCACTCCTTCGAGATCTTCGAATGCCCAAACTGAGTAACAGCCCCAGCCACTTCTTCAACGGGAAGCATCGTTGCGAGTTGTCCGCCCCGAATGGTGCTGGCGATGTTGAGCCAGAGATCGACCCTCTTCCACTGACGAGCAACTTGACACAATGTTTGAAGTGTACGAGAGTCGCGTCTGTATGCAGTGGAGCGGCACACATATTTGAAAAGGTCCATTTCTTCGTTGGTAGGTTCTGGACCATCAAGGGTTCGCAGTCGTTGGAGAGCGTAGACGGTTCGCCTGTTTCCCTCTTCGTTCCCGAGCCGTGTCCATCCGGGCCAAATTACCAAGGCAGAACGTCGATAGACTTTTGAAAAGGTGGTAAGCGTGAGAAGTACTAGCAGCCTGTGAGATTGATATACATACATCGATTCACATCACCCCCATACTACAGATTTGAATTAGTCAGAGATAGGTAAACGTCAAGGTCAAGCGCTCACATTTCCTTGATAACCTTCGTATTGCTGGTCATCCCAACCCTCGTCTTCGAAGTACTCATCGAAGTTTGCCGGTATCGTCTCCGTTTCGTCATCGAAGGTGACATTTCTGCTTATGAGTTTGCCATCGAGGTCGACTAGGTTCTCGATACTCGTGCTTCGATCGTGGATTTCCTCCATCTCCACATCATCGTCCTCATCATCGTCATATTCATCATAAGCACATCCATATCGTCCGCGGCGTCCGTAGTAGTAGGATCCTCCCCCCTCGTTCGTGGCTGAACCAGTCTGACGATGTTCGATATGAGCCAAACCGAGGCTGAATCCCAGTTCTTTCGAAAGAGAGTCGAGCGCCGCTACGATGTGTGCATCCTGTCCCTTCAACGCACTAGCAGACAAGCTCGCCCGGGAGTACTTGTAGTCGAGCATGTAGATGATCTTGTCTGGGCTGCTTTCTTGTTGTTTCCACGAGAGAAGAACGTGTCGAAGAGGGCCGATTCCATCAGCTATTGAGGAAAGCGAAGGACGGATGGAATTCGTCGTGTGGAAAAGGTTGTACGAGAGGGCGAGGCGGTAGCCACTTGTAATCGGTTTCTATAATCGCGTTAGTTTACCCACAAAACCAAGGAACGGCCACTGACAATTTCATGCATCACATCGGTGTACCATGAAAGTACGGTGGTCTTGGTGAGACTTGGATTGCTGCTGTTGAAGACGTTCTTGAGTTTCCCGTGAGAAACGTGTGCGTCACCTCCAGTGAAACGCGAGGGTAAGACGACGATGATAGAGGCAAACATTCCATTGGTCTTCTCGGTGCTTGAAATGGCAATTTGAGAATTGAGACTGTGTCTACAACTTTCAGGTATTCACTCACTCGACATGCGGCAAAAAACTACAGGAGAATCATGAGCAATAGCGTGGACCGAGTCAGAGTAGAAGATACGCACTGAGAGCCCGTTTCATAAATAAGGAGCTTGTATAGCTCGTGTCGAGGTTGGCTAGCTTGAACGTTTACTCCAAGGCCCTGGCAGACCTCTTGAACGACTCTATCCATGAAAGACTTCCACCTGGCTTCCTGGAAATGGACTTTCGACCCATCTATCTCCCAGGTATCCCTGACCTCTGTATCGACGACGGTCCGTTCACCCTTTCCAAACGGCGCTTGAATCGAGTTCTCAATCACCAACTTCGCGTCACGCTCACTTAGCGGTAAACCGACTGTTCCAAGTCCTTCGAGACACAAGGCAGGATTTGGGGCGTCATCGTAGGTTTTCGAGAATGCAAAAGTGCCTTGAAAGTCCAGATCGCCGCTGAGAGCTTCTTCAAAATCTTCCTAAATTTCGAGGTCATATCAAACAAACGGATACCAGCGGATAAAAGTAATTCAAAGCGTACCAAAATGTTCTCAGACGGGTCTTCGATCATGGGAAAACCGTCTTCGTCCAGGTCTTCCGTCTCAGATTCTTCCTCTGAATTTTCTGAGGAAACATCATCAACAACCATGGATTCCTCAAGCCGAGCCGATGGTTCGTCCGTAGAGGCGGAAGGTGGTATTGCATCGAAGTCGGATTGTTGGAGTTTAGCGGTATTGGTGGGTTGTGTTAGCTGAGCAGCGTGCGCAGGATCTGCCGAAGGCACTTCCATAACTGGCTATTCTTCGGTGGGAAGACGTCGCCTCTCGAAGGACAAAGGAAGAGTGAAAAAGAAAGTAGTCGCCTGAGACAAAGAGGCGCGGAAAGTCACATTGTGATATGTGTGACAGTAATTGTGACTTGACGCGTCAGTGACACGAACACGCAAGTAAAATTGATGTCAATCGGTAAGAGAGCATGAAATACAGTACATTGTGATAAACTAGGGTGTCCGAGCCATACCAACGAAGCAAGCAGGTTTTACCGCTGACCCGATCAACTGGAGAATCAAGGACTGGAATCAAGGTCAATCATAGCATCGAACTTCCTCTTCGCCGGCGTAATCGAAGTTGGAGGGCTCGGGATGACAGGATGAGCAATAGCAGTCCTGGTTGTGGCTTGAGGTCGAGAGTTTGTACGCCGTACCTCAGGAGCGCCTGGCAGTACTCTACGCGTTGGTCGGGTCGGCAGGGGTACATCAGGAAAAAATGAAATGTCGACGTACCATCGCGTACTCTCCGTAGCAGGAGTATCGGAGTTCCCACCCCCCCCCTTTATGTAGAAGTGGGTATGCTACGTCCACCCGCGCCACCTTCTCTGTACCACTCCGTATCGCTCCGTAGCACCGCGTATCACTAGTCACATGTCATCACATCAGTCCGTATAACTTAGACACTTGCATGTAGGCAGACGCACACATCTGTACTAATACATATGCAAATATCGAGACTTGTTTTAGCGACCATACCGGTACAGGTCCATATATATAGGTACAAAGATCCGCTTATCCCGATCCGGTGGCCAAATCCATGCCTCATGGATCATACCCGTTGGTTATTGACGGTCAGAAGAGCATGAACCCGTCGTAACTAGTTGCATTTCAATCCAACACCTATCATACACAGTATCACCTGCAAGCTAGCGACGACGACGGGAGCCACCTTTCGAGTCAGTCTTCCGGCTCTCAACCTCATCTCCTGAATCTTCCGATCCATAAGCGTTCTCCACTGCTTCATGTGCGTCGGTAGTACCAGCTAGTATGCTATGAGACGCTTGCGGGGTTGCATCCTGTCTGCGTACTTCATCGGCCCCCGCCTGAGAGTCGGAATCGGATTCAGAGTCCGACTCGTCCGCGCTGTCATTCGAGTCGCTCGAATCTTCCTGCAGTTCTCGCAGAGCGTTTTCACGGTCTTTCTTTGACATAGGTGCACGCTCATTGTCTTGTTGTAATACCTGGGCGTATGCTCTGTCGTAAAGGTCTCGTTAACTTGAGGCATCGGCAAAAAGAAAGGGAACATTCGTACAAGCCTTGATCTGACCAGCGCTTGCGAACGAGCTCAGTTTGCTCCTCGTCGAGTTCGAGCCATTCTTCGATCCGTGTGAGATGTCTTTGGTACACTGTAAGGAGGTCATCTTCATTCATTTCATGTCCAACATGTCTGCCACTTGACCATTTGCCTAGGCAATGATCAATCTGTTGGAAAACCAGGACGTCAAATGTTGCGTACACACACAAGACAATGATGAGAATATACCAAGGTGAATATGAAGGCCATCGTCCCTTTCGAAATCGGACGAAAGGCTTTATCCCACTCGGTGCGTGTTCCTATGGCAGTCCCCAGTCAGAAGGCACGAGTCGTCCACAAGAACATCAGATGTGTTTCTTACCGTAAGCCCTCTTGTTGTAGTAGAGTACTTTGCACATGGCCTCGGCGATTATAGGGTGCTTCATGTAGCCGGTTCGCTCTTTTGGGTTCTGAAGGAAAAGAAATATCGGCACCTTAGCTTCAGAGTTCATTTGAGACAGTGTCGAAGAGGGGTAGTAACATACCTTGTAGTACCAGCCAAACTCGGTCGCGAGGAGATTGTACTTTCTTTGGTTATATCGCACGTTCTTTGCTTTGTGAACTTTCTTCTTGAAGCCAAACATGGGCGCAATGAGAGCCTCTACTCTGTCGCGCGACGCACTACGGACTCGTGTGGCTCTCTTCCCTAGCTGCAATGTAAAGGTAGTACTGAGTCTCGGTCTGGCGCGAACATGATGACAAGATAAATACCAGGCGCCGTGCTTCCTCAGTCAGGGTAAACGGCAATTCTCCATCAGGTACAAGCTCGTCGTTGCGAAAGCGCCAAATTTTCGTGCAGATATCGTTGTGTTCGTCGGGGTCAGGGAACATGTAGTAACCAATAACACTACATTCGTAGTCATGGAGGCAACGTCGGAGAATCGACTTGCCTAGCCCACAGTAATCTTCAAGGTTCTTGCCTCGGGTTCCTGGGCGAAGCTCTGGAGGGCGCTCAACTGCTGTGTCCGGGTTCTTGTCTGTCCCGTTGTTAGGCGTTGGTTGGGTTCCCTTTGGCTCGGTAGCTTGGGCCTTAGCTTTTGGCACTGTCGAAGGATGAGCGTCAGACTGCTGTGATGGCTGGGGCTGGGGCTCGGACTGGCGAGGGGACAGCGTATCACGGGCGGGCACAGGTGCGACATGTGGTCGGACTGTTGTTTTTCGTGGCTTGATCCGAGCTGGTGAGTTAGTGATGGTGTTGAGTGCTCTGACCTGCAAGGTAGTAAGCATGTGTACGGGTAAAGAGGCAGTTCTCACCATACCGAAGAAGGAAACATGTCGCCTTCATCCGAGCCAGAGGAGTCCAGCACGTCATCAAGTTCATCAACACCTTCATTGCCTTCGTCTTCATCCTCGCTCTCGGGGGGCGACTTGCCGAAACGTTCGTAATAGTCTTCACGGTATTGTTCTTCGCGGCCTGTAATAGAAATATGAATGCCATAAAGTGAACGGGACCACACAAACCCACGCTGCTGCTGGCCTATCAAATCTTGCTTCCGTTGATTCTCCTTGGTCAGTAATGCTATCTGTCGCTGCATCTTCTTTAACTGTGACTCTTCAGCTGCCTTATCTGTGCGAAGTTTAGTGAGTGTACGCTGCAAAATGAAACAAGAAAAAAAGTATGAATGACTTACTCGCGACAGCTTGCTTATCTGTGGGCTTTCTCGACCTCTTTCCTTGGGCAGTACTGTCGCCATCATTGGCAGCACTGTCGTCCTTTCGGCGCTTGGATGGTGGGATATTTTGCGAGTCCGTTTTACGTTTCGCTGACATGGAAGAGAGATCAACGTGGTGTCGTAAAAAAAGTCTAAAACAAGTCTAAAGCTTACATATGCATTGAGAGCGGAGTCAGTGACACAGCATGTGGGGCTTGGTTGGAGCGGATGACGCCAAGAGACCAACAGAGTGGAGTTGTAGCAGAATGGATGGCCAAGTGGGCGTGTGTATCACCCTTTTGTAGAATCTCCAATCAACCTCTCAACAATCGAAAAATTACCGCATTACTACCAATGTCTCCCAACCGACCGTTTTTATGCACAATCTGTGATAAATATCGAGGCCGGAAGCTCACAGATCTGCGAAAACATCAATCATTGTCATCGTGCAGTGTAACCATCCGAAAACGAAACTTACAGTTGCCATTGGAAATGGGCCATTCCCAGCAGACCAGTTCTACCAGGTCGTGCGGTACCCATCTGACTGTCCCATTGCCGGAATCGCCCCCATCGACGGAACTATTTAGCAAAGAAAGCCCCACAATACCCCCGAGTCCCAAACGACGACGAGTTGAGATAGAGGAAGTCGAAGATGAAGAGGCGACATCCACATTGCGGCAGGAGGCATTTGTTTCAGTTGATTTTGGAGGGGCAGGAGCAGTGGTGGAGGGCGGGGAAAAGATGGAGACTGACTTTCAGAAGTTAAAGCGCGAGAAGGAAGAGAGGGGAGAGGAGATGTGGTTGCCATTCAAATCCCGGGAAGAATGGGAGCTCTCGCGTTGGTTGATGTTATCGGGGGTCACCCAAAGTTCAATAGAGGAATTCCTCCAACTTCCAGTTGTGAGTGCTGTCCTTGTCGAACCATGAGTTGAGTGCTGAGGTGCTAATATAAATCATAGATCAAGAATAAAATAAGCCCCAGCTTCAAGAACAAACGTACCTTCTTTAACACAATGGACAAACTTCCGAAGGTGCGAGGTGGTTGGAGATGTGAAGAGCTGGAGATTGTTGGTGATATTGTTGAGAGAGGTGGAGATGGCGCCGAAAAGGCAAGAACAGAGGTGCTGGAACTGTGGATGCGCGACCCGGTGGAGTGCATCCGGGAGCTGCTACAGGACCCACGTTTTAAAGATGACATGCATTATGCTCCTGAGAAGGTTTATACAAACCTCTCTATGAAAACGCGTGCTGTCAGTGAAATGTGGACAGCAGACTGGTGGTGGGCGACACAGGTGCGTACAACATCCTACCGAGTGTTCAGTAATACTGACCAATCGTGAATTTGACAGAAACTCCTACCAAAAGGAGCGACTATCGCTCCGGTAATTCTCGCCTCCGACAAAACACAACTCTCGACTTTTAGTGGCGACAAATCAGCATGGCCAGTCTACATGACCATCGGAAACATCAGTGCATCTATTCGAAGAAAACCGTCGGAACAGGCCACTGTACTGGTCGGGTACATACCTGTGTCGAAGCTGGAATGCTTCTCTCCAAACGTCAGATCACTGGAAGGGTACCGCCTTTTCCATGACTGCATGCGAAAGATTCTTGATCCACTGGTTACAGCGGGGGATCCGGCTGGAGGGGGAAAGAGGATGTTATGCTCTGGTGGTCGAGTTCGGGAGGTTTATCCCATTCTTGCTGCATATGTCGCAGATTTCCCAGAACAGTGTCTCGTTGCGGGCTGTCAGGAGAGAAGATGCCCAAAATGTTTAGCGAGGGGAGACCAGCTAGGAGAACTACTGAATTCGGTGCTTCGGGATCCAAGCGCGACAATTGATGCATTGAAGGATGCTAGGAAAGGGAAACGAGAAAGGGCAGATGAATGGGGACTTCGACATATTACACCATTTTGGAAGGACTTACCTCTCTGCAATATCTTCCACTGCTTTACTCCTGATATCCTCCACCAGCTTCACAAGGGCGTGTTCAAGGACCATCTCGTAAAATGGTCGATTGAGAGCTTGCCCCACTCCAGTCACGCAGCCTCCAAATCAGAAGTGGACGTGCGGTTTCAGTCTATGCCTCGCCATTCGGATCTTCGACACTTCAAAAAGGGCATTTCATTGATCACGCAATGGACTGGGAATGAATACAAGAATATGGAGAAGGTTTTTCTGGGTGTGCTTTCGGGTACGGCAAGTCGAGATGTTATTATCTGTGTACGAGCGGCTCTCGACTTCATCTACTACGCCCAGCTGGATATCCACACTCAGCACTCGTTAAAAAAGATGGACGAGGCGCTACGTACCTTCCACAACCACAAGGACACTGCCTTTGTCGAGCCAGGAGTCCGCGAGCATTTCAACATTCCAAAACTCCATTCCATGAAGCACTACGTCCCAATGCTCAAGTCACACGGAGTTGCAGGCGGTTACAACACGGAATGGTCAGAACGACTCCATATTGATTTTGCGAAGAACGCCTACCGAGCCTCGAACCGGAAGGATTTCATCAAACAGATGACAAAATGGCTTGACCGTCAGGAATCGGTTCGCAATTTTACACGTTTCTTGAGCTGGTCTTTGGACGAGAATCGGATGTCTGGGTCTGGGGAGAGTGAAGACGACTCAGACGAGTCAGAATGCGAGGTCGAGTGCGATGGTGGTGGTGGTAATGGTGAGGAAGCAACGGCACGGCCCGAAGGCATCAGCACTGGTAGTGACAGCGACAATCGTTACTCCCCCGACTCTCCCATATACTCGTTTGCTAACCGACCTCCTCTTTCGCTTGAGCTCTCAACATTGGAGACGGACTACGGCTGTGATAGACTTGTTCACTGCCTTGAAAAGTTTTTGGTCGAGCGTGGCATGAGGCGAGAAGACTATTGGGATACAGAACCTGGCCGCTACAAAGTGTACAAACAGTTTCGACTTTCGTTGCCCCCGATTCCTGAGGCCTCTTCCGTGCCATTCCACGATACCATTCATGCTACACCGTCCTTCACACGCAACGGAAAACATATTACTTCAAGATTCGACACGGTCCTCGCCAGAGAAAAGGCCGGAGATACTCCTACTGTGGGACTTAGAGGTACGTTGCTTCCACTACCCGATTCTCTGACCACTAAGCCATCTCAAGGTCTCCGCGTTGGGCAGATACGTGCCATCTTCCAGCTTCCTGAAAGCCTTGGAACATATCCTCACCCTCTGGTTTACATCCATTGGTTCACACCCCTTCGCAAGATTGACGAAGACACTCAGATGTTCCGGATCGAGCGCTCCTCCAAAAACAAAGTTCGGAGTTCATCAATCATTCCAATCACTCAAGTTGCACGATCATGTCACCTAATTCCTTACTCTGGGAAGCAACACGAGCGGACATGGACGAGCGAGAGTGTCTTGGACCAGTGCCATTCGTTCCATCTCAACTCATACCTCAGACTATCCGATTTTGTTCTCCTTCGACTCCGTGACCATGACTTGTAGCAGATTCAACGCGCATAATTTGGGTGGCATAGGTATATACATGTGTACTACCAATAGAGCTACCTGATGTACTGGATAGAATCCATCTGTGATCCTTTATCAATGAGCGCTGAATGTGATATAAGATACAAAGAAAAGAGACGCGCCTCATCGTTCCTCTTCCGAGTCCGGAACAATATCCATATTTTCGCGTTTGGGCTGCTGATTGTGTCTGTGCGAATGAGGGCTGAGGCCCAGAGCCGGCTTCTGAACTGCCTCTGGAGGTTGCCTTGTTTTACGCCGTTTTCGGGTTCGATATTTTGGGAGATATGAACCATGGCCTTCCTTTCGTGCTTGAGCGTGGTTGAGCTGTCCGTTTTGGTCGTACAGATGCGGATGTTTTTGAGAAAACCAGAGGCCAAGTCTCTTGCTTGAGCGTCGCCGTCTGTCCTTCTCTGGGTCATAAGCTGGCCAACATCATACATCCGTCAGTAACAGAGGAGCCGAGAGAAAATCATGGACACACACTCCGCATGCCACACTTATAGTGTATCTTTTTCATTCTTCTTTCCTTCGCATCTTTGCCGTCAAAACAATCACTATTGACCGTTCCCACCTCGCTATCTGCCTCACTATCCACCTCGTCGGCTTCCCTGTCCACAAGCGTCTCTTCTCCTGCATCTTCTCTCTTCAAGCCGGTGGGGCCGGGGCTACGTTCGTATTGTGTATTGACTTGTACTTGTTCGACTCGATTGTCACCGGTATTTACCAGTCTGATAGTCTGACTCGCCCTATATCAGAGAGCTGAAGCTGCTGAAACCATAATTGACATACCAGTTTTCCGCCAGGACTCGCAAGATACGGTGCGCAATTTACTACAAGATCCTCGTGTGGGGTGCTGTCAATGCCTTGAGAAGATGGGCCATGGCTCGGTCCTACAGAGAGGAGAATGTCCTTGTCATTGACGACGCCGACATTGTGGTACGGGATATCCGCCATTGGTGTTCGGTAGACTCGACGAGTGTCGAGCTGGAAGAGAGAACATGGGTGGAGACGGTAAAGGGCTTAGACGACGTCATGGTGACGAATCAGCCGGGACGGTCCGACTCCAAGCTTCAGCGCCGCTGGCGGGCGCTCAAAGTCGCGCTGCTGCGACTTTAGGCGCCAGCGACGAGACAGCAAAGACCAACTCGTCTTATAATCATCATCGGTGCTGGCGCAAGATGTGTAGACCTTTTATGCACGGAATGATAGTATTTTGGACAGCTCTAGGGTGGTGAATGAATTGTGGAAAGGGAATTAGTATGAGTGGAATATGTATAAGTAATATGGGTTATACGGACGATACGGATGATACGGATGGTACGACCCGGTGACTCTGAGTATACAAATAGTTTGTATGGATTTGTACCACTGAGTGGTGTGATACAAATCAGTACGAGTCCCACCCTGATCGTCTATGGATAAGTTGGAGAGTCCGTGGCACCGCCGACAACGCTACATGGCGACATAGTCCCCCCATCTACTACGCATCACTAGCGGGGCAGGTACGTGAGATCGACGTACTACTTTCACTGTTTCCTGATGTAGCTGGGTACGTGAAGGCCCTGCTATTCCAGTAGCACCAGCAGTGGGATGTGGGCCGACGTTTTGGCTGGCCATCGGCGTGCTCGTGGGGGTTCCGTTCATTTTGTGAATGAACGTCGTGTAGTCCTCACCCCATATCGCTCTGATCACCACCTCTTGCCCAATTTTCTCCAACAGTTTCATCCCCTCCTGCTGAGTAGCTCTCCATCGTTCAGACTGGAATAGGACATTATCCTTCTTGATCTGTGTACAGAAACAAAAAAATCAGCAATAAGTTCCGTGGCACGTTCACCGTGTATGTGAAAACAACATACCGTTAATCTCTGGTGACTCGTAGCTTGATAGGTAGCGGCTCCGTACGCATGCCTCTGCAGCTCCTGCTTGACGTGATTCTGGGAAGCATTACATATGAGGTCCAACGTTATGGATTGTCCCATGTTCGGGGTGGTTAGAAACTTGCAAACTTGGACACAGTACCAACATTTGCATTTGTATCTCTCCAACCTCCTAAGTAGTGGCTGAGTGGCCACCTCGCTTGGTTTGGCCCCGAGAACAACTTCCACCCAGTTGTTCATGATAGTCCGAGTTGCCATCATGAAGGGCTCGGACAATACCGACTTTCCCACCCGTTGAGCGAGCTGGCAAAGACCGGGAAGGAGGGGGACAAGCGTGTTCTTGATGTATTGTGCCGTCATGTTGAGTGCGAGAACGCGCTTGAGAACAGCCTTAAGAGCTGATCTCCCACCAAGCTTGATGCAGGTATACAAGATAGCCAGAATAGTCGCAGCCTGGCTGTTCCGTATCCCAAAAGACGAATCACTATTCGTTGGGTGGGACGCAGGAAGGGAGACCTTCCGGGCGTAAGATTTAGCCATTTCCGCAACTATAATCTTGACCGGGAACCCGGACTCGGACTCGGGAGTGGTAAAGGCTTTACGACGGGAATAGAGCTGCTCCATGCATAGCTTCCAGCTCGTCTCGTCCCACTTGAAATTTCGTATCTTAGGGAGAACCCTGTCCAATGTTGGAGTTCAGCGGAGAAGGGAAGAATGAACGAGACTAAACGCTTACACGCTCATCAGGAGCTCAGGTGTACCACATATGGCGAGGCTATCCAATATAGCGCAGATAGTATCCTGGGTAAAAGTCCCGCCCTGAACTTCGATTGATTGGAGGACTAGCGGTATCACAACCTCACTGATATCAGCCAGAGGAAGTTGAGGAAGATATGGCTTCGTTTTTGGGTCCTTTGACAAAAGCTGTATGAGTGGTAGAAGGACGGCGGTTGCCCGTGCTTGTGCAACGTCTTGGGTTTGCCCTGTCATATCCATCATGCGCTTCAGAGTGGCGATGGCGATGGCGGGATTGTCAGACTCGAGGCACTGAGTGATGAACTTCATGGCCATTGCAGGGCTGCCTTTGAGCGTCGTTGCGGCAGGTTGACGATATTGCAAGTATAATGCGGAGCTTGGGGCGGTCTTGACCTGAAAGAGTTCGAGATGCTCGAGGATGCATGTCAGCATCTCGGTGATGATCTCCTTGAGCAGAGATTGGTTCACAGCATCGGGTGCCAGACGCTTTATATCGGTGTGAAGATATGTCGCATACGATTGTAAAACGTCAGTTCTGACTGGCTCTTTATGAAGCTGTGGGAGGACGCTGTTGGCGGCTGAGTACAACTGCAAACGTACACGGAGAATGAGTACGAGCCTTTTTTTCAACTGTTGAACGCCACCATGCTTCATCACTTCATCAGTGAGGAAGGAGAGTTGCGAGGGGTCCACCAAGAGGAGATTGTCAAACGTGAAGATTCTCATGTCGTTCACTGACGACAAAACAAATTCTCGAGAAGGAATGCCTTCCTCGGTGCGAGCCCATGTCTCAAGGCCTGTCAGATAATCAAGGCGAGACTTTACAGACTCATCACTGAGAATAATATCCCGGAGCCTATCGAGTACGGCAAGAGTTAGTGACAACCACGTTGACTTTGAGTAAGAGCTTCTCTCACTCTTTGGAGATATTTGAATACCCAAACTGAGTGACAGCCGCAGCCACTTCTTCGAGAGGAAGGATCACTGCGAGTTGTTCACCTTGACTGGTACCCGTGGTCTCACGCCAGAGATCGACTCTCTTCCACTGACGAGCAAGTTGACATAATGTTCGAAGCGTACGAGGGTCACGTCTGTGTAGAGTAGAACGGCACACGTAGTCGAAAAGACCCAACTCTTCGTTGGAAGGTTCCGAACCGGTAAGGGTTCGTAGATGTTGGAGGGAATATACGGTTCGTCTATTGCCCTCTTCTTTCCCGACCCGAACCCAATTTGGCCAGATCACCAAACCGCAACGTTGAAAAACTGTCGGAAAGGTCGTCAGAGAAAGAACTGTAATAGTAAATAGTAAAGAATACCCGTACATCGGTGCACTGTCCCGCCATACTGCATAAGGTTTGATCTCAGACAGAAGTATATAAGGACAAAAAAGAAACACTCACATCTCTTTCATAACGTTCATATCTCTGGTAGTCCCAATCCTCATGTTCGAAGTACTCATCAAAGGTTGCCGGTATCGTGTCCAACTCATTGTAGGAGACCGATTCACTGATAGGTTGGCCGTCGAGATCGACTAAATTCTTGACGGTTGTGCTTCTATCGTGAACGTAGTCCATCTCCACATCATCGCTATCGTCCCCCACATCCTCGTCCTCGTCATATTCATCCTCATCCTCGCAGGACTCGCAGTACTCGCATCCGCATTCGTCATGGGCATATTCATCCCGCCTGCGGCGCCCATAGCGAGATCCTCCCCCATAGCTGCCAGTCTGGCGATGGTCGATATGGGCAAAACCAAGACTGAATCCCAGCTCCCTCGAAAGAGAGTCGAACGCCGCTACGATGTGTACATCCTGTCCTTTCAGCGTGGACAAGCTCGCCTGTGAGTACTTGTAGTCGAGCATGTAGATGATCTTATCTGGCTCGCTTTCTTGCTGTTTCCAGGAGAGTAGAATATGACGAAGGGTGGAAATTCCATTACCAACCGTGGAAAGCGAGGGGCATATGGTGTTTGTCGCGTGCAAAAGGTTGTACGAGAGAGCAAGGCGATAACCGCTCGTGATTGGTTTCTAAAGAAGTGTCAGTTGATGTTCAAGGTCAAGGAGCCGCCACTGACAATTTCGTGTCTCACGTTGGTGTACCACGAGAGCACCGTAGTCTTGGTGGAACTAGGACCACTGCTGTCCAAGATGTTCTCGAGTGGGCCGTGTGAGATATGTGTATTGCCTCCAGTGAACCGCGAGGGCAGGACAACAATTATAGACGCAAACATTCCATTAGTCTTCTCAGTGCTTGAAAACGACAGATTTAAAATTCATGAGTGTGCTTATCCTCAGGTGCTTACTCACTCGACATTCGGCAAACAACTACAGGTAAATGAGCACCAGTATGGACTGAGAGTAAGAGTGAAAGATACTCACTGGAATCCAGTTCCATGAACGAGGAGTTCATATAGCTCATATCGAGGCCTACTAGTTTGAACACTTACTCCGAGAGCCTGGCACACTTCTCGGACAAGTTTGTCCATAAAAGATTGCCACTTGGGTTCCTGAAACTGGACTTTCGACGCGTCCACCCTCCAAGTATCTCGGACCTCTGTGTCCCTGATTGTCCGTTTGCTCTTTCCGAGCGGCCCTTCTATGGACTTCTCAATCACCGCCTTCGCATCTCGTTCACTTAACGGTAAGCCAACTGTTCCGAGCCCGTCGAGACACAAGGCCGGGTTCGGGGCATTGTCGTACGTTTTGGAAAACGCAAAAGTGCCTTTGAAATCCAAGTCACTAGTAAGAGCTTCCTCAAGGTCTTCCTGCAAGTCAATAAGATTGCATTTAGTAAAAGAAATCCAAGACAACGAACGAGAGTAACTCGAAGCCTACCACAATGTATTCAGATGGGTCCTTGAGTATGGGAAAACCATCTTCGTCTACGTCCTCCATCTCAGACTCCTCATCTTCGTCGTACAATGTCTCATCATTAGCATCCATCGTTTTGTTGTGCTGAGCCGATGGGTCGTCTGTAGAAGCGGGACGTGGTAGTATTGCGTCAAAGTCAGATTGTTTGTGCTTCAAGTCTCGGAGTGGTGTTAATGAGATCTGTTGGCCTACCTTTGTGTAAAAACTCCAGCGGAGCCATTTCCGTACCCCGGTGGTTTTGAGTACGAAATTTGTGGCCTCTCGAAGGACAATGGATGAGTGAAGGTTGGGTCGAGGTAGTCGTGGGATAAAATGGTGGCGAACGGCCACAGAAGGTCATTGTGACATTCATGATGGCATTTGTGACTCGACGCGTTTGAAGTGACACATTTGAGTCATTTAAGCAGGGCCGGCAAGCGGCAGGACCCGCTACTGCCTGTCTTCAGCGTTCCAGTCGGGAGAATTGGATGCAACTTTCGCCCAGTTGCCTCATATCTTTCATATACCCTTGGTCCGATCTGATATGTCAGACCTGGATTTGTACTCGCAGCCTGCACAGTGTGAACCACGACAATAACACAAGCCCACCGTAATTTATATGCATGGCTAGGCTTCGGCTATGATTTGTAGCGAGGTTTCAATGTTCTGATCCCCATCATCTAGGAAAGATTGTCCTCAGACCAGGATAAAGTCACGGACTGAGACTGGGTGTAATAGGCATGTAAGAAGGTCAGCCAAATACCAAACAGTCAATAACAGTGGTGAGGACAGTCAGCCCTGAATTGAGTCTCCCCACTGGTCGTCGCTCGGCCTTCGGCCAGCTCCTCCCAGTGGGAAGGGGGGGGAGCCCCCCTCACCCCCCAACTAATGCTAGATTGTCAACATAATCAAGCCAAAATTTTTTATTCTTCATGCTTAAATACCACTGAGGCCGACTCGAAGATACGGCCGCATTGAAAACTTCTCACGTAGGTAGCGAAATGATGAGCTGAGAGAAGATCCTCGAACTTCGGAGGTGGACACAGAGGACTACAGACCTAAAGTTGGTATCATCACCAATCGCAGCCAGCCATGGATCGTAGAAGTCGCAAAAATTGCGAATTGCAGGGCCCGGTGAGTCCTGACTTTGAACTTTGAGTTGAATGTTTTACGTTCCGTTCTGGAAAGAGTAAGCCGTAGTGAGTTTGGATCCTTGATTTAGGTACTCATAATAAATTTGATTTGAATGTTGAACTGAATTGTATTGAATCGAGTCGCTGTGAGCTGGATTAAGTTCGGAGCTGTTTGTGTGGAATGAATTTGAATTGAGGAAGTTGACTATGAGAGCAAAGCGAGGGGCACAGCGCGAGGCTGAACTGTTGAGCCAGGCTAGAGAGCAATATCCGAGAAGGGGAGCTTAGCGAATCACAACCTACAGGCCGAGGATACCATGCTGGTCAGTGAACGACGATGAAACGCGACTTCCGCGACAAAAATACTGGATCAGAAGTCGTGTGACTGTGTGAGAGTGAACGTGATACCGTGGGCAAAAAGTCACGTTCACTGAAAGTGGGGTGCGCAGAATCGGTTTTTGTCATTGATGGACCGGTAAAACCCTCTACTTAGCAGTAGCGGGAAAAAGTGAGCTTCCGAATCCTGGTCATGCATACGAATACATCTATCCTTCCGTGATTTCGCTATCTTTCAGAACACTCTGAGTTGGCCTATATCTCCACATGAATCGTCGCAAAAAGCTACAATGCCGTTTTGAAGAACCACGCTCCTCAACGTGCACTGGCCTACTCGACGTTCAACGAGTCTCCGGGTGCCTACTTCTGCTCCAGCATCTCTTGTCTATTACATCCTTCTCTCTCCCTTCAGTCCTGTAGGACACCGTCATGGCCAGGGTGCTAAGCAAAGCCAACATCTACCCGCATACCCACTCAACTTCCCGAGGCGCGGTAACGTGGAAGCATTGAGATCGACATTCTCTGCTGTTAAGATGTAATTGAGGGGAGGATTGAAAGCCGCCGAACGGAATAGCAGAACAATGTACCCATTGGGCACACAAGAGTAGGCGAAAACTCGAGCGAGGTGGCGAATGGCTGAACGGTAACTTGTTTGGTCCGCGCTGGGCTCAGTAATCATTTTCACGTAGTAGTTCTGGGGTTGCGGTCGCCATATTTGCCTCAAATGTGTCCGATCAACAGGGAGTGGATTCTGGAACCCAGAAAAAGGATGACTTTGTTTGGTTGCTGAGATCCCAGTTCGCTCTGCTGAAAGTCTCTCAGATCAGCAGTACCGATGGTGGATAGAACCCAACTCGCCAGTCCCAAGCCAGTCCCATATCCACCGTATCATATTCTCCATCCTTATCGCTTCACTACGTCCATTCCGCCGCAAAGGAACTTGGGTACGAGTAGGTTTTCAAGACGTGTATGATCGGTTAGAGTGCCACCAGTAGCGTCGATTGTTGCCAAAAACAAGAAAGAGGTGTGGTTATATAGTTACCGCGACCATGAGAGAGCTGGAAGAGTTGGACATCGTGAGAAGTTATCCGAATCCGGTCTGATCAGGATTCAAATTCAGGACCGGTATCGGCCGAGTCCACGGGCACCCACAACCTCCCACAACTCATGTAGGAGGGCTTGCGTCCATTACGACCGTCAATCGATCAATCATCGGACAAAATCATGATGAAGCTTTGAAATTCGAGAGGTCACCTCATATATTCCGCTCAGCAAGGACTCCGATGAGAGCCACCACATACGCTATCCAGTCGACCTCACTAGCTTGACTCTTTGTCCTTGCGCGCGGAATATGGCAGGTACGAGCGACGGCGAACGTAAATCTCTCATGATTCTGGCGAGTAGCTGAGCAATAGGATCAACCTAAGTAATCGTAGAAAGGGAATACATCCGCATCCTGCTGTGTGCCTCGTTCCACATCCCTCGACGGTGTACTGCCAGGCGACGGCTGACACTCCACCCTCGCCTCTGAACCCGTTCGGCGTTCTACCGTCCACATTTTCCACCAGTCATACACACAAATGACGGTCGATACCAAAGCACTGCAGAGTGCCAACGTCTGCCCGTAAGTCCAGTTGCTCTCTTGCTCGATGAGATGAGGGGAGTATAACCTGACCATTTCCTCGGTGGAAACGATCATGAATATCGTGGGCAGAATGAACGAGAGGGTACAAATCGGGAAGAGCAGCCGATGTGCAACGTTATGTTCCACCCCAGAGTCAGATGATGGTGTGGGCTGCCTTTGGACTCGAGCGAGGACGAAAGTATGGATAATGTGGGCCGCCCGTGCGATGCCGAGGAGCGTAGCTTCGAGGAGATAGTGAAAAGCGAGTCTACACATGAGAGTACTGAATAAGGCCAAGAAGAGCACAATACGCCCAATAAGGAACGTAAAAACGAGAAACGTCGCGTAGAACGACAAGGAAACAATCCTGAACTCCAAGGTGGTGGTGCTGATGGGCACAAAAAGCCAAAGTTCAGACATAGGTCTGCATGGTGGCGCCTCTGTCGGGACGTAGGCTAGAAACGACTCGGGTTTCGCCCAATAGTATACCCCGAAGACACTTACAAGGGTCGAGTGAGCAATGGCCATAAAGCTGGAAGACTTCCAACCCAGACTCCATCTCTCCACACCTCCTCGCGCGTCAAAAATCAAGGATGCCGCAAAGGTGTTGATAATGCTGATGTTCAGCACGATGAGAGCGTGATACGAGGAGATAGTGGCTCGTAATTCGATGAACGCGCTGATGATGATAGCCAGGCCAATCATATATACAGAGCGTTCCAGCGTCTTCATGTTGCCTTTGTACGAGGGGCGATGCCGAATCAAAAGGAGGGAAGAGGGTAGGTTTTGCGTTGGAAAAGTCTGAAAACGCTCGGGACAATCGACCACGAGGGTGAAGGCAGCATTGAGAGCAACCAGACAGGCTTGAACGTAGACTGCTGCACGGACACCAATACCTGTTGCACTGACGTGAGTAATTGGAGAGTATTTCTCACAGAAGTAACACACCCGCAATGTCTGGATTCCCTGGAATAAGACAGACGGGCTCTGTCATGGATAATGTTCCAAGAGTTTGACCGACAACTTTGCGTAGCAACAATGCGCAGGTGGGGACAGAAAGAGATGGTGTTCACTGGACATTCATTATTGTAGTGTTTAGTACAGCATCTTCATAGTATCCCTGTTCGCCTCGTGTCCCGTGTGCATCACATCGTATGAACTGTTGGACATGTACAGTAAACACTATACCGTTTTCAGCGGTGAGGCGCGACTATATTGAGAGTTACTCACCTTTCTGTCTATCAGCCCCATCCCAAATTGTTGGTTTAGTTTTCCAAACCACCCATACCCTATAAACCGCTCGGACACTACATGAGAGTTGAGAATTGAACGTGATGTCGAATGAGAGGGTGAGGGTCCTGACGGAAAGAGACCGTGTGAATCTCCACACATCCTCCAGGAATCGGGATCAGAACGGTCCGAACCACCAGGCCCGTCCAGTTGGCGAGCCCAGGTCAGGCCTCACGTTCATGAATCTATCATGGTAAGATATTTTAGACCTCCATGGACCTACCTCGCACTCCTTTCACCTTTCAGAAAGGCGAAATCTCGAATGAAAACTTGCTTCTTCATTGAACTCTGGTGAAAGTCTGAGGCTATCCCGTCGATGGTTATTGGTGGCGCACCGATTTATAAGGCTTGCAGCTGTCAGAACCACATCGTGCTTGTTCTAAAAGACTCGTGTCAACCTCACAAGCAACACTCGAGGACGCTCAACACCATGGATTCAGGCCTTGTAAGGAATCTTCCGGGCCCGATCAATCGATCAGGACCGGTATCGGCAGCCGAGTCCACAAGCACCGGGCACCCACAACTCATGGGTTCGTTCACCGGAATGGGGTGGTCGCACGCCGTTAGAGTGGGAAAGGTCACCTTAGATATCTCATCGACCCAGACAATCTGAGTGTATACGCGCCGCGCGCCGGTCACAGTCAACTCAAACTCATACTGGACTTTAGGAGGGAGGACCTATATTTCCGACAGCAAATGTTGAGCAATCTATATTGGTGTATGTATACACGCAGAGACAAAGTAAGTACGATATCCTGATTTGATTGTGACTAATTAATAAGGTTATCCTAAATAATCGTAGAGAGGGTATATACTGTCCGTATCCTGCTGTATACCCCGTTCCAGATCCCTCGATGGCGTACTACTGGTAGGCAGCTTCTGACACTCTCCCTGCATCTCTGAGACCACCCGGCACTCAGTCACCCACATCTTCCACCATTCGTACACGCAGAGCACTGTCGAACCAAGCGCACTGCACAGTGCCAATGTCTGCCCGTAAGTCCAGCTGTTCTCCCGCTCGATGAGATAAGGAGAGTAGAGTTTGACCATTTCCTCGGTGGAAACAATCAAAAATACGGGGGGCAGGATGAGTACAACGCCGCGCGCTGGGCGCACTTTGTACCAGATTTCAGAGCTGAATGACGACGCGGATCGCAACCGAGTTGCGATATACTTTGGTGAGAGCCGCTGGAGGATGGGAGCCTGAGCAATAGGCGTCGTCCGTGGCAAATCGAGGGCGGGCCTGGCGGGAAGGCTGAATGTGGGCTTCGTGAGGCAGCGGAAGAGTCTGCTTGTGCTGATGATGAACAAGGCCAATAGGAAAGCCACGGTCCACCAAACAATGTACAGAACGACGATAATGTAATAGGGTAAATGCATCCCAACAATCGGAATTGCTGTCAGCAAGAAGAAGAGGAATAAGACACAAAATATGAGCCCAAATGGGTGCCAGGCCACAGCGGTGTCAACGGGCACGAAGAACCAGTAGTCAGACACAGATCTGCATGGCGGTGCCTCGGTCGGGATGTAGGCTAGAAATGATTTGGGTACGCATAAAAAATGCAGCCCAAAGGCACCCACAAGGGTCGAGTGAGACCAGGCCAAGTGCCAATCCAGACTCCTCCACCTTCTATACACGCCTAACTCCCCTCCTCGCACCAATCCAATCAAGGCTCCCGCGAAGAGATTGATGAGGCTGATGTTCAGCACGATGAGGGCATCATATATCGTGATGCCACTGGCAATGTGTAATTCGATGAAAGCGCTGATGAGTATGGCCACGCCAATCATATAGATTGAGCGCTCTAACGTCTTCATGTTTTCGTCATATGAGGGACGATGCCGCAGGAACAGGAGAAGGGAGATCGAGTCCTGCGACGTAGAGTTTTTAGGACGACAATCTTCTGCGTGCCCGAGGGCGATTGTGAAGACAGCAGTGAGAGCGGTCAGACAGGCTTGGATGTAAACCGCCGCTCGAACACCGATACCTGATCGACCAACATTAGTACAAAGTAGTCCACGAAGAAGTAACCATGCACCTCCAATGTCTGGATTCCCAGGAATGAGACACACAGATTCTGCCATGGTCTATGAGGTCGACAACGGGCTGAAGATGCGTAGGTGCCCCGGGGCAGCCTGTCCACTGCCAACTGGGTCATATACTGATGAAATCCTCTTCTAGTACAGCATCTCCATTGAACTTGCCTAGTCTCGCCAAGCTGACTTTAAAGCAATGAGTATTATTTTATCACGCCAAGCCAGAGGACGACCCACAGCTTCTCTCACACTTCACTTTCCAAAGCTCCCGTGTTTGCTGGGCGTCGAGACAAAAATATGGTGGTGTCTTGGCCATTTAGAGCGTTAATGTTGTTCATGACTCGGGCGCGTGTATGAGGCTTGAAAAGCGTATGATGTATCAGGCTCCTAAACCAGCCGTCGAATAGTGAGTTTCGCAAGTTTTATTCTGAGGGACTCAGGGAGAGAGGGATGCAGGTACTGATTATGAATATTTTGATGGACCAATCAGATTCAGTAGAGTGGGGAAAAAACACTCACCATAGGACGGTGAGTTCCATCCCCCACTCTACGTTATCTGATTGGTCCATCAAAAGATCATATGACACCTCCCTATTCCTTCTCTGTGCGACCCAAATCCTTGTATTGAACTCACCATTCGACGGCTGGTTTAGGAGCCTGATGATGTATCAACTTCAAGAGAAGCGAGGGCAACTTGAGCGAACTTGAATTGTAAGACGCAGTGAAAAGTAGATGTGCGCACCATCTGAGGAGATACATCTCATATCCACCATGCCCTCGTCGGTGGAGACAATCTTGCTCAAAACTCGACCAGGAGGAAATGGGGGTAGACGCTGGACGTACTTAGGTAAATTGAAACCGTGCGCGTGAGTTCCCGTAGGTTCCCGTGCGGCCAGGTGCGGCCGTGCCAAGCAGGCCAAGCCTTCCCACAAGACCCAGTACCACCGTGACAGCACCATCAACAAACTCGTTCACCTTACGTCCTCAAACTTCACAATGAATATCTCGGACCCCCATGGACCTACCCGCCTCCTACTCCCCTTACCTGTAAAGGCGAGATTGTAGATAAAGGCTGGGAACTGAGAAGTCTCATCACTAATCGATAACGCACAGAGACACCAACCGCGCCTTACATAATCTAGTCCACCACCATCACCGTATCTCGTCGCTCTCTTTACTCCGTTGCTCTTACATTCGTTCCATAGCTATGTCCAAGATCAGACGAAATGATTCTCTCACCTACCGGTCCTCGGATTCAAGCAGTGGCCGTGATAGCGCTCCTCCATCATCTCCTTCGAGAACGCCCTCAGACGCAACCGTCCCAATACGCCCTCACATCATGGAGCCAGGTAAGTAAAGGACTTTGGACGGCATCTTATAAACCAATCTGAGTTTGATTCAGGCTCGTCAGGCGAAGAACATGAGGAGCGGGTCGACGAGGCCAATTCTTCGAATCCACAAGGTTCTACCATGCTCCTTTTCCCTGGCTACTCCTACTATTCGGTTCAAAATCGCCTTGAAGATGTTTGTGTTGTCTCTCCCTTGCCGTGTACTGTCATACTCACCCACTTTTGCCTCATAGCTGTTGTCACGCACGACTGATTTCAAAACTCTTACGCGATATGCTCACTTCCGCGATCGAAGTGCCATTATTGACCTCACTCAACTCCACCGATGTACTCTGCTAAGAGCACCACATGGTTACGGGAAGACCTCCATAGTATCGATGCTCAGCGCTCAGCTACTACTATGACATCCAACACAAAGAAGATTTTGCATATGCTTTTCGGCTGTCGAAAGCATTGCCACCGAGCTGGTGTCCCAACAATCATTTCGTTCTGAAACTGGATTTTGGAATCTACGATGTGAAGAGTCCGAACTTCAGTCTCAATGATGAGTTGAACGAAGCGCTCAAGAACTTCATCGAGCTCTACAAAGACTTCTTGAAAGGCGAAGAATGGGCAGAGTTGGAGGATCCGGATGCAACCGAGACGTTGAGTAATATCATCGTAAGTTAAAGTTTATTCCCTGTTCAGTATCAGCACATCGACTCGTATCCTCCTTTTACAGTCTTTTGCGCTTCCCCGCGAGCATGACTTGGTCGTCCTCATCGACAACTATGATTCTCCTTACTGGGCTGCATCTGAGATAGCCGCAGAATCCCCCGAAAGACGTGGTGAAGTCCAAAAGACGCTATCGGACTTCTTTGTCTCACTTGGAGATTGGAACATGCGTGGAGGCGTCTCATTGATCTTCTTCACGGGCACACAACAGATCCTCAGCACCGTCTCGAGGGCGGTTTGGGACGATGCTTACGATATCGTCAGGAATCAGAACACAGACAAGCTCGTTGGTTTCTGTGAAGAGGATGTCTTGCAAATTGCACATGGCTTGCACTGGAGATTCCACGCGTTGAAGATGATGGATCTTGCAGACGAGTTTTTGGACTCGGAGGATGCGAAGATGCAATTACTACATGGCGCGGCTTGGTACAAGTATTCATGCCGGGACGTTCTGGACTTTTTCTACAAGCGGCTCGAGGAGAAGGGCAAGGGGGTAACTGAGGAGGTGGCTACCCTCATGGTTCGGGTCGAGAATCTTGTCGACGCATGGAGGCGATGACTATCCCGCGATATGCGTGCTGTTGGTTTGCTCTGTGTTGAAGATTCAACTTGGATGTTTTGACCCGTGCTTTCTTCCCCATGTCCATGAGCTCGAATATGTATTTTCCTTTGGGTACAACGGTAGACTGTCCACAAGATTCAGCCTCCGACTACTATCCCTCAATCATAGTCTGTCTTATCGAGACGCCGAAACGCAAAGGAATCGCATCGAGAAGAGAAGGGAGCGAAACCTGAGTCGATTCAAATGTCTGACGCAGTGAAAAATTAATATGCGCGCCTCTTTCACCCGGAAGCGATATCATTCATTCTCAAATGGTCCTGCTGCAGATCTCGAGACATTCGAAAAGCTGAGAGGAATGCAAGTAGATAATGAAGTCGAAGGGCCATCACCGATGCACCAGCATCAGCCAGCCTCGCGTTCTCAAACGCGCAATAAATGCTTGAAAGTGAACGTTGGGTCGGAGAGAGGGACCGTGTGAGTTTCCGCACCTTCCCATCAAGACCGCAGTGACCACCAACCACCATCGACCAACCACTCGGCGACGGTTGGGCTCGTTTACCGTCTCGCCTTCCTTCATCTCAAACCCAGAATAAATATCTTGGACCTCCATGGACCTATCCTACTCTCTTCTACTTAAGTACCTGCGATAATTTGGACGAATGTTTTCTCGACCTAGGGATGTCATGATGACGCACCATAGCCAGCTTGATGCAGCTCAACCCCATCACAATTGATCGAATTTACAGGAATTTACTCGCCATTCTTGTTCTACAACGCCCATGTCAACCTCTCAGACAATACTCGAGAATGCTCAGTACCATGCCAATCTTCTCAAGACTCTCGACGATCTTTCCTATGCACCGTCCGCATTCTCGCAACAAACCAACTACCTAGCCGACCTGGAAGGACGGGTCAAGAATATCAAGGCGAACGTGGAGAAACTATCAAATGTGACCAAGAAAGAGAGGAAGGAGCATGAGAGTCTGCGGGATAGTACCGCCAGACGACTAGCAGCGAAGATGACCGGGAAAAAACAGAAGTTTGAGGAGAAAAGAGAGAAAGAAGAAAAGTGAGTGAGTTTTTACTCGACCAGGCATCGTGGCATGAACTCACAAGATCGCGATGGTTTCAGGGAGTACGTCGAGGCACTAGAGAAGGAAATGAAAGAACGAGATAATCTGAAGACTATTGAGACGATGATTGCAGAAGGTCGTGATGTCGTGCGTGCTCAAGTTTGAATTTGCTCAGCTCGTAGCGGATTCCAAACGGTGTTCATGGCAGAGAGAAGACCTGTCTCGGAAGTCACAGAAACTAGCTGAAGCCGAGAGGGAGATTCATGCCCTATACGAACGTATATTCGACGGTCCCACTCAAGGTGCGTTTGTTTGTTCGTTGGAATTGTTAAGAAGTAATGACGCGCCCTCCCTAAGAATTTCCCAGAGATGATCAACTCGAAAGTCAACTTGAACAGTCTCAGCAGGCCTACAATCGTATCCAAGATCATATGAACAGACAGTCCCGCGCCGTTCACCTACTCAAGGAAGCCGATAACGCTATGCGTCATTGTCTCGCCCAGATGCAGGAAGCGTTAGGCTACTCTACATGGGACGTCTACGGCGGTGGAACGTACGTGTGACCTTTACGCCAAACTGCGCTCCAGCCATATTGATTCAACTCCTTTGAGGTAGAATGGCGGACATGATGGAGAGAAGCGCGCTGGGGAACGCTGCAATAGCGGCGTCAAGAGCGCAAATGTTGGTGAACCAGGCTCAGCAAACGTCGCCTGATGTCAGGAATGTTGGTCCAATCAGAGTTTATGAGATGTGAGCCCGGTCTGTGTCCCCGGCCTTGAACCTCGTTCTCATCCTTCCATGCAGCTCTATGTTTGGAGATGTCTTCTTCGACAACATCTTCTCAGATATTGCCGCCCACAGTGAGTAGATAGACGAACATAAACCATTGTTGAATGCTAATGCCGTTCTCTACAGACAAGATGGAAGCTAACCGGAACGAATTGATGCAGCACCACGATCGGGTGAGCACCTCTTTCTTCACCCTGCATAGGCTCCTCATATACCATATCATAGATACGGAATGAACTTCGGGCAGCCACTTTACGCTGTGAACGAATCGGACCGGACCTCATTGAAGCCTCGGAGGTGCTTTCGCAGTGTAGAAGGGATCTCGATCAATTCAGGAGAGAGACATTCGAGAGGGTCTCTGGAACGGGTGGGGCAGGGGGGGACGAAGCCGGAGCACCGCCGCCACAGTATTTTCCCCGAGAAGATGTGCCACCTCCAGCGTTCCCTGAGCGCTCATCGACATCTTCGATACAAATGCCGACGGGACCAGACCAACATTCGCCACCGGCTGGCCCTCCAACTGGGTATGATACTGGGGCTGGGACGAGTCAGACACGGTTCAATCCACCAGCGGGTCCTCCACCGGGACACGAATCTGAACCTAACGGGAATGCGAGCGGAAGCACTCAAGCACAGTACCAGCCTCCACTTGGTCCTCCGCCTGGTCAACTCGAACGCGCGGACAGTTCAGTTCCGAAACATTGGGGAAGCAGTACGTTTCGACTTTCTTCTTCATTCGTCTTTTCTGGGCCATGCTGACGACATGTATATCTCTCTGCTTTTAGAAAACCCATTTGCGCTCTCGTTGGTGGGTGACTCGGCTCATCTGCAAGATGGGGCGAGCCAAGGCACTCGGGGAGAATCGCCTCAGCCTGGTAAAGGAGAGGGCCAAGCGACGAATGGAGATCGGGGAGAGTGAGGAGTTGTTTGTATACGCATACCTGGTTATTCTTTGTTGTATTAGTAGGTGAGGGCTTCCCCGATATCTCTGGGCATCTCGCTTCTGACTTCGTGCTGGCCTAGGAAGTTGCATTTGGATAGGATTTGTATCTCTATACACGAGGCATGATTCATAGTCGCGCGTGTAGTACACGGTTAGGTTTGGGGATCTTGGAAGTTGGAATCGTTGCTACTGTGACCGTCGCGGCTTTCCACAATTGTACACGAACCACGCCCTCGCGCGATCAAAATGCTGTATTAGACTTTGTACAGTAAGGAAGTATTGTGCGTTGGGAGTCTATGTGTACAATAATGGGATACAATAAATACGTTCAACTCGTAGTCGTCGCCGTTGTAAGATCAATAAGAATCGTCTCCGACTGCCTCAACAACGCAACCCCCTTCCTCCACTTTTCAAACCTCGGATCGCTCGCCCCATTTACCTTTCCCAAATCCAAAATCACAATCTTCATATCCTCCTGCGACGCAACACAAACCCTCCCCGTCCCTTCATCCCAAGTAATCGCCGAAAGCCCCTTCTCCGCAACCCCGTGAAACGTCGGATCACACACATCAAAAGAACTATACAACAACTTTGGCTTCGGATACCTCTCCTTGTCCAACACCGGTACCTCCAAGTGATCTTTCAGAGCGAAAGGTTTATAATCGTCCGGTGCGTATCGTGGGTTGAAATACCTCCTCAACGACAAAAGTTTCGGATGACCCGTACGGTCGTTGGGAGGGACGGTGTATATCAATGACCGTGTAGTTCCGGGGATAATACGCGTTTCGACCGGATCGCTGATATGTACCGTTTGGGGGATGACAGAGTCGAGAACGTAGTCCCATTCGTTCGTGACGGGGTCTCGAATAGGAAATACCTCGTAGTGGACGATACCTAACGGGGCGGACGTCCGGACGTATATCGATATCGGCGTCAACGGCGCATTATCATGGCCCTCGTAAAGCTGGGGGAGATCCAACGACCGAGGGATGGTGGGGTAATCGGAGATGTGGACGCTGGAGACGTTTTTGTTTTCGATGTAGACTCGGTCGACGGCTTGGACGATGCGGTAGTCGTAGGTGTTGGATTCGAGTTGGTATGTTTCGTCGTCGTCTTCTGGGATTTCGAAGACTTCGATGCTTTGGACGTCGTGGGTTTCTCTGGGGAGTTGGCCTACGAGGGCTATAGTGCGAAAGACGAGGATTCGGTTTTGTTGTGGTAAGACCCGGAGTGCACGTATGTGATGTTTCTAATGGATGGAGAAACGTCAATGACAAGACATTCAACAATGTTCTATACTCACGTAGTTGGGGAAATGTCCGTCTCGAGCCAACAAGAACGTAGTCGAACTCCGCAGCATCAGATTCACAATCGTGACCTTTCCCCGACTAGCAGTGACAGCATAGCAGACGCCATTGATATCAAACAGCGACGCGTCGTCGAAAGGTTTATCCTCAACCATTCTCCAGATATATTCCCGACCGAAGGGCGGGTTGATCATCCCCATAAGCTGAATAAAGTCATCCGAATTCGTATCGACTCTCGGATCCGAAAGGAACTCGAGACCGGGGAGAGGACATTCAATCACAAAACACCCGTACTCGAGTGGGTAAGGTGGATTGCTATCGATTTCCGTAGTCCAACCCGCTGGGTCCAATCTGCCAACCCGACCATCAGTACCAAAAAAGAAAGAAAGAAAAGAAAGAAAGAAAGGCCACAAACTAAACTCACCCACGAAAATTCCCATCCGCCGGCCTCCTCAAACAATACATCACCATCACCGACTGCATCACCCCCCTCGGATCCGTATGAAACCTCGCACCCAACCCATACGGCTTCGTCTCCACCGCCTTCCTCGCCAACAACGCATGTTCCAACCCCTTCGGATGATCCAAACAATAAACACACACCCAAAACCTAAAACTCTCCACGTCCTTCACGCTCGCGATCAAGAACCTACCCCCGGGGAGGATCTTCATCTCCAACACTTGTTGGAACGTGCTCGCGACGGATTTGTGTAACATTTTGGGTGTTGGGCGGCGCCAGTTGTCGTCTGCGCAGATGGCTCGGGTGACGAGTTGTTCGACTTCGAAATCGGTTTCTTCGAGGGAGTAGCGGAAGTTGGGACGGGTTGGCGGGATGGGGAGGTTGAGCCGTTCGAGGAAGCGGCGCCAGATTATGGGGTCGTGGGTTATGAACCAGAAGGCTCGGTTGGTCTGGGGGTGTGTGAGGAGGGCGAGACGACGAGGAAGATTGTGCAGGAGGGGCTTACTCGTCTGACTCTCATGATATCCTCGATGGAGAGGTAACTCAGAATTTCGACTATGAGCTCCAGAGGAAGTCGATGAATGTAACATTTAGCCCTCCACTTGAGTTTGTCGAGGAGAAGAGGTGTAACAAAATTGGCTATGCCAGGCATTTTTGGAGAGAGAGAGGCGGGGGGAAGAAAAATCAATATCTCGGAATGAATGGACTCATTGTCCCGCCGAGCGCTGTCATATATATAACGCAGCTTATTGTCTTTGGCAGTTTTTGTTTTTCAGGTGTTCCATGACGACGACGACGAACAACAAGAGCTTCTGAAGCGATATGAAAGGGCGACGAAGGATTGATTGAATAAACTTGTACGTGAAAGTTCAAGGTTGCGTGGAAGGTCGAAAAGGAACAAGGCTGCTTATGTCATCCCAACTTGTGGACCCCGGTGGGTCCAAAATTCCGATTTTGTCAGTGTACTGGTTTGTGCGCTACATCTACAACTCATCCACAGCACGAGCCTCTCCCGAGCCCTTCTTCCCCAAGTCCAACCCATCCAACCACCTCTTCAACACAGCATTAAACTCTTCCGGAAACTCAATGTGAGCCCAATGTCCTCCTTCAATCATCTACCCCCGAAAAAGAAAATGCATAAGCCCTCACGCGCACGCACGCACGATCCAATATAGCTGGGGAAAGACGCACCTCTGTAGTCAACTGTGGAAGAAACATCTCGGATTTGAGCAACTTGACTGCGAGTGCCCAATCAGCTACAGGGTCCTAAATGTCCCCAGCACATCAGTTTTTAACAGTCCCGAGTCGTTAGTGTTAAAAACTAAATCGACGTACATGTTTAGGAAGCACCGCTAAAACAGGTTGAGGAATCGTATGATTTCCTTGGTCATTGACAAACTTCCACGTCGCGTAGCGGTTCTGAAAAACGAGATATTCCCGAGTTAGGATGACCGACGCCAAAGGACGAAAGAAAAAACGTACAGAATCAGTGTAGAATTGGAGAGCTTCGCAAAAAAAGAGCGTCAACGAAAAGAAACCAAAAATCCTTCAAAAAACAAACTCACTATTCCTAAACCCCTGCTTCCCATACTCTTCTACAAAATACTCCTCCTCCTCCTCCGAAAAGAACGGTACCGGCGGGATCTACCACCACCCCACCATCAAATCAAACCCAGCAACAGGAACACAAAAAAAACACACCTCATCAACCCCACTCCACGCACCCAAAAACGTCTCCTTACTCGTCAAAAACGTCTCCGGCGGTGGAGACCCCCCAGTCCTCAACGTAGCCCTCACACTCCTCTTAATATCCCTATCCAACTCTGCTATCGCCTCCTCCGTTTTCCCGCTGAAGAATAACTGGTACGTCAGTTTCGGGAGGAGGGGTACCAAATGTTTGATCGGGACAAAGTCGCCCGCGGATGGGATGTACTATCGTAGGCGTCAGTCGAGGAAGGGAAAGGGAAAGGGAAAGGGAAGGAGGGGAGAAAGAGAAGAGGGAAGAGGAGGAAGAGGGAAAAGGAAGAACACACCGGAACAGCAACTCCAACCACCGCCTCCACCAAATCCGGTCTAGACCTCCCCGCCTCATAACAAACCGCCGATCCCCAATCATGTCCAACGCAAATCGCTTTTCCCCTGTTTTTGTTCTTGTTCTTGTTTTGGTGGGCGTGGTGGAGAATACAACTCAAATCTCCGACATGGTCGTACATGGTTCCGGAGCTCTCGACGTCGTCGGGGTGGGTGGAGTCGCCGAAACCGCGGAGGTCGGGGATGATTAGGCGGTAGTCGTTCTAATACGGAGGGGGTGAGTGTCAGTGTGGGGGGGGGGGGGCGGGGAAAGGGGAGATGGGGTGGGGGGAGACTCGAACATACCTTGAAAGCTTGAATCTGGTACGCCCACGAACTCCATAGACTAGGCCAACCGTGTACCAAGAGTAACGTTTTCTCAGCTGTAGGATTGATATCGACATAACCTTCAAGTTTTTCGATCAAGTATCAGTTAAATTCTTTGGAATAAAAATTAATAATTCGGGGGGGAGAAACGCACTCATCGTAATCTGCACAACAGCGTGGTCAGCGTTTCGTTTGACCGCATCGCACGTCACGAAGCGTTTGTATTTGCTGCCGTACTCTCTCGGGTTGAAATCAGAAGCGAGAACGAGAGCGGCTGCGGTGGAGAGGAGGGGGAGAAGAGCTCGGAGTCGCATGGGGGGGGGGGGGAAAGAGAATAGCGATTAGCGATGTGGTCTTTTAATGATGGTGATGGATAGATAACAGAATAGTCTGAGCGAGATGAAGGTGGGTAGGGAAAGGTTCAAGTGTCCACCGTTCAGGGGAGGACCTTTATATAACTCCGGTTCCTGGCGAGGGGTGACGGTGATGATTAATCACGAGAAACCGACTAAAATGAAATAGGTACTGAGAAACGAAACAAACTGCAAACAACGGTCTGGGATTAAATCTAGTAAGTAAGGACAACCCACATACAAGCTACCTCGTCTTGATCCCATACGATCTCTCAAAGAACTCATCCAACCATCCAAAGAACACTTCTTTATCTTCTTGCGTCAAGTTTCCCCAACTGAACGCAGCGGGTTCTTCTGTTATCGTCGTGTTGTTGAAAGACGGTGTCCGAGACGGTAACGGCGGAGCTGAAGGTGACCGTCGAACCGGTAAACTCGGTGGCGGACCAACTGAAGACTGCGAAGACTGCGCTGATAGCAAAGGCCGTGTAGATCGTACTATCGGAGGTGGACCTCCCGACCCTGAAGACACCGACGTAGTTGATAAATTCCGAGTTGCCCGGTTGATTGGTGGGGGTCCGGGGGGTGGACCTGAATTAGTCGTTGACGAGGATTCCGAAGAAGCCATTGACGACGTTCGACGTGGTGGTGGCGGTAACGGAGCGAGGTCAGGTCTGTTCCTGCTATTCGGACGTGGCGGTGGAGGTGCTCGTGGACCTTCTCCATTGTATGGGTTCCAGTTTGTCTTCTTCAGGGGAACACTACATATCATCCGAACGTCCGCGTCAACGGTCGACATGTATTTCAGACGAGAAAATCCGAGTACTCACCTAGAATTCCTATCTCTGACATTCTGCACCTTGTTCACGCTGGCATCTTTTGCTTTGACTGCTTTATCCTTGAGGTCGGCGACTAGAGATGGTTACGGTTTAGAGTTAGAGAATGGTAAGAGAAAAATGGGCGTCAGATGGTTCTCCAACGGCTCACACGATGGCATCGTTGACGATGATGGTGATGGTGATGAGGCAAGGTGCAACGTTACTCCGGCCCGCTGACTGCGGTTAGGACTCTGAAAAAAAAAATGAACTCTCTACATAGTTTTAATTTTACACCTCCATCAAGATCGTTCGCGATCGAATCATTCTTTCTCTGACTCGTACCCAACCTTTGATCAGGTAACGATCTGTCAATTCGTTCCTCAAGTTTTCCATCACTGATACTGATTTCCTCTCACCACTGACAATCGACAGGTGAACAATGACCTCCACCGACAAGAAAGAAGACTTCTTCCCAGCCATCGGCTCACTCGCAGACAAAACAGACAACTTGCCCGATGCCGAGCCCACTCCCAACGACGAGGAAGAACGTCCTCTCCAGGAGATAGAATCCCTCTGCATGAAATGCGGTGAACAAGTTGCGTTTTCTTTGCGTTCCATCGTGTTTTCTTTCAAAAAAATAACCAACCTCCAAAAAAAAACAAAAGGGCACAACACGAATGATGCTCACCTCAATCCCTTACTTCCGCGAAGTCATCGTCATGTCCTTCCGTTGCGACCACTGCGGCACCACAAACAACGAGATCCAATCCGCTGGTACCATTCGACGTGCGTCCTTTCTCCCCCCTCCCCTCCTTCTTTCCCCCTTCCCCTTTCCCCAAACTAACACCCACACCACCCCCACCAGCCGAAGGAACCCTCTACACCGCCAAAATCCTCTCCCGCCCCGACCTCAACCGCCAAATCGTCCGCTCCCCCAACTGCACCATCCAAATCCCCCAACTCGAACTAACGCTCCCCTCAACCGCCACCTCCCAAGGTCAACTCACCACAGTCGAGGGACTCGTCCGGGACGTCGTGGCGGATTTGAGTATTGATCAGCCGGTGAGGAGGTATCAGGAGCCGGGGACGTATGAGAAGATTGAGGGGTTGATTGGGAGGCTTAGGGGGATTCTTGGGGATGACGACGACGAGGAAGGGGAAGGGGAAGAAGGTGAGGGAGGAGAGGAGGGAGGGGTGGGGAAAGCATCAGAAAAAGACAAACCGATGCCTGCGTTTACGATCAAACTAGACGATCCGTCTGGGAACTCGTGGATCGAGTTTATTGGGAGTATGGCTGATCCGCAGTGGAATTTGAGGACGTATCCGAGGACGTTGGAGCAGAATGTGGCGTTGGGGCTTGTTGCGGCTCCGGATGAGGCGAAAGGTGTGTGTTTTTTTATAGTATGCGTAGATCTAACATGAACTTTTTTTTTTGTTTTTAGCTGGTGCATCACAAGGAACAGCTAAAATCTCTCTCGACGATATCGGCGAGGACGACGACGACGACGACGAAGACAACGTAGGCGGAGGCGCAGACGGGAAAAACGAAGAAATCTTCGTGTTTCACGGTACATGTTCGAGTTGTGGACATCCCCTCGATACGTTGATGAAAAAAGTCAACATTCCGTATTTCAAGGTACTTAACCGCCCCCCCCTCCTCCCCTCCTTCTACTAACAACCCACTACGAAAGGACGTCCTAATCATGTCCACCAACTGCGACCGATGCGGATACCGAGACAACGAAGTCAAATCCGGTTCAGCCATATCCGAGAAGGGAAAGAAGATTACACTCAAAGTGGAAGACAAAGACGACATGAGTCGGGATATTCTCAAAGTGAGTCTCCTCCCCCTTTTCCGTTAGATTGAACTGACGCCCTGCACCGCAGTCCGAAACCGCCGGCCTAACGATCCCCGAAATCGACTTGGTCTTGACACACGGGACTTTGGGGGGTCGGTTTACGACTCTAGAAGGTATCCTCGAACAAGTGTACGAAGAGCTTTCGGAGAAGGTCGTCATGGGTGGGGATTCGACGGAGGAGACGGAGAGGAGTAGTTTTGTAGAGTTTTTGAGGAAGCTCAAGGAGGTGTGTCCCATTCCCCTTGTTAATGTTTACGTTTATGCTTATGGGTGGGGTAAGGTGAAATCGGGCGACCGACCGTTTACGGTTATACTTGACGATCCGTTGGCGAATTCGTATATTCAGAATCTGTATGCGCCGGATGCGGATCCGGGGATGGAGGTGGAGGTGTATGAGAGGACGTGGGAGCAGAATGAGTCGTTGGGGTTGAATGATATGAAGGTGGAGGGGTATGAGGAGGATCATGCGAAGGAACAGGAACAGAAGAAGGATTCGTGACGATACAGAGTACATGTAGAATTACATAGGTGGCACTAGACCGGTTATGCGAAATGTATACCGGCGTCGTGGAAGGCTGAGAGTAATCTGAGGGAGGGGTGTAGAGCATGAGTATTGCGTCGATGAGGTTCACCACGCGAGAACTCACTTTAAGAGATCGTCAACGTCCATTTTCGCTGCACGATTGTCAGTGTTCCCCGTCTCGTCCAGAACCTTCTCGATCTTTTCAGTCATATTCAACTCGTCCTCGACCATCTGAGATTGAGTATGATCAGTACCCCGAGACCTAAATAGAATAAAAACAAACCCACCCGATTCGTCTCTGAACACCAAGTCCTATAATTCTTCTCCAACATGGGCACCACCCCCTTCGCCACAAAATTCCCATGCAACGTCTTATTCCTCCTATTAAACACCACCCTCCCCAGCCCATCAAACTCCTCAAACCTCACCGGCGGGGGCGGATCCCTCGGCGCAATCCTCACCACGCTGCTCTCCACTTTGGGCGGGGGCCTAAAACTATTCCTGTTCACCGCCATGAGGTAGTCTACTTTTGCGTACAGCTGAACGTTGGCGGAGAGACGGGACCAGAGGTCGGTGTTGGGTTTGGCTACGAGACGGAGGGCGAATTCGCGTTGGAACATGAGGATGCAGGTGCGTGGGAGGGGGCGGTGGGAGAGGAGTTTGAAGATGAGGGGGGAGGAGATTTGGTAGGGGGTGTTGGAGATGCAGATGTCGAAGAAGGGGAGGGAGGTTTTGATAAAGTCCCCGATGATGATTGACAGTTTTTTTTGTTCTGGTCTGGGCGTTGGGTGTGTGAGTAGTGGGTAGTGGGTGATATGGGGGACACTCTCACTTTCCTTGAACTCGTTTGGTGAGTTCGGCAGCCATTCGAGGGTCCATTTCTACGGCTGTGACGTGTTTGGCTTGTTCTAGTATTCTGACTGTGAGGTTTCCTGTTCCTGGTCCGACTTCTAGGACGACATCGGTGGGTTTTAGGTTCGCCTAAAAGCCAGATCTTTTGTGTGAATTTGTTGCATCGAGTGTCAGAGATAGAGAACGAGAGAGAACCTTTTCAACGATGCTAATCAATACATGAGCTACCTCAACCAGGCAAAGATAGAGAGAAAACAACATACGCACGTTTGAGCTACAGATGGGTTTTTCAATATGTGCTGACCAAACTGTTCAGTGTTGAAGATGGGATTTCTAGCTGTCGACGATGACGATGAAGACGATTCATCCTTGTTTTTCTGTGCCTTTGCAGACGGCTGATGAGCTCGAGAGAATCGATCTGTAGTAGCCTTGGGCATCGTTCGTTCGTGGTAGTAGCGAGTGAAACAGAAAAAAAAAGTGCCGTCGGCAATCCCTCGACATTTGGCCGTTGACGACCACCATCGATGTTCAAGAAACCACTCGGAAATCTCAAAACTTCCGCTCCTCTTCGCAACTCTGACCGCAAAAAACTCAAACAGAGAGTCATCTCCTCCTTCTCAATAGAGAACGAATCTGCCGATCTTCTCGTCCCAGAAGGCATCCTCTCAGTCAAGTTTAGCACCCATCTGAACGAACTCGGTGTGAGTACGCGAAAACGCCCATCGGCGGTTCGATTTCGAGAACTGACTGACTGGTACTCTCACACACAGGTAGCGTATATCGCACCAAACGGCGACCCACTATGGTTTACCATCGGCAAAGGCTCCGAAGACCTAATCCCATCCATATACACACTCTGGAAATCACCCAACCTACTCCCATTCCTCTCAACACCCAAACCTGTCATCCCGATCCTAGTCGGAGGCGCTGATCTCATGATACCCGGAGGTAAAATTTAAAAGCCCACCGTTCGTTCTGGTTTGAATTCCTTATCCCCCAAAGCCTAGTTGTACACCATTCAACGACGAATTTGAGTGAGGGTCAGTTGGTGTCGGTTTGCAAGTACGAACGACGGGAGGGTGTACCTACGCTGTCTCCGCCTCTTGCCGTTGGGAGGATGGCGGTTTCGGGTGAACGGTTAGCTGAGGGCGGGCAGGAGAAGGGGAAGGCTGTTTTGGTGTTTCATACTTGGAAGGATCATCTCTGGGCGATGGGATCAAAGGCCGAACCACCCGAGGATGTGCCTATACAGAGCTCAACGGAAACGGAAGACAACGCCGCAGAGGACGAAGGAGGAGAACAGCAGCAGCATTCGGATATCCCCGCTCAAGTAACGAACGCATTGGAAGACCTCTCCACCGACGACCCCGAGTCCACTTACACCTACACTCCAGACGAAGTTTCTACCTTACTACACAAATCTCTCCTCCAAGCACTCACGACCTCGCTATCAACCCTCCCAGCATCTTCCTTCCCAATCCCATCCACCCTCTTCAACACCTCCCACATCCTCCCCGCCCGACCCAACTTTCCTTCCCTCGTCCTAATACCTTCATCCGCCGCCTCTACAGAACACGTCGACCCACGATCCATCTCCATCGACGGACGAACCCTAACCATCAAATCATCCTCCCACAAATCCCTCACCTCCTTCCTCAAACACGCCGAAAAATCAGGTCTCCTCACCACCAAAGCTTCCTCCAAAACGGATCTACTCATCACATCCGTCAACCCCACCCACCTTCAAGTCCAAACCCACGTTTCGCATGTCACGGTGGGTGAAGTAGACGCCAAGTCTTTGAAAAAGGCGAAACGGGAGGAGGAGGGGAAGAGGGAGAGAGAGAGGGAGAGGGAGGGGTTGGATGTGAGGGAGTTGGTGAAGCCGAGTGGGGGGAGTGTGAGGGTTTTTGAGGCGATGGGTGTTAGGTACTTTTCTTTCTTCCTCTGCTTTTTTTTTTTTTTCTATTTCGCTCATGCACGGTTCAAGCCTATCCAACCTCTACACACCTGCTGAAGTCAGAGACCTTTTCAACGCGTACGTTACATCCCACGATTTGGTCAACAAGAACGAGCGGGCGTATATCAATTTGGATGCGGTGCTCTCGTCGTGCGTGTCGAGTAAGAATAAGAAGGGAGTGGAGGAGAAGGAACCCGAACCGGAATTCATGCGACGAGACGAGGCGACGAAGAAGTTGATCGAGAAGATGCAGAGTTGGTATGCCGTTGGTGGGGAAGGGAGGGAGTTGATACCAAAGTGCGTCCGCGCGCGTCTTAGCGTGTCTTTCTTCCATGCTTCATACTCAACCCCCCTTCTTTTTTCTTTGTAGGAAAGGCCAACTCAAACCAATCGAAGTAACCACCAAAATCCGGCAGGGCCGAAAAGCATGCACGCTCGTTACGGGGTTCGAACCGTTCCATATCGATTATGAAGAGATGTCGGAGGATTTGAGGAAGATCTGTGCTGGGGCGACCTCAGGTACTTGTGGTTATCTTTCTCTCCCCTGATTTTCTCTCCCCCTCATGCTTCCGATTCATGACATAGTATCACCAGTACCCGGTAAACCCGCCGGCGCGGGGATGGAAGTGTTGGTGCAGGGGAAACAGGCGAAAGCGGTGGTGGAGTATTTGATGGGGAGGGGTGTTCCGAAGAGGTGGGTGGAGGTGAGGGATTTGACTGGGAAGAAGTAGAGACGTGTAGAGTGTGGCTGTTTTGACGAATGCTTGTCAGAAGTTCAAAACTTTCCCAATATCACGGTGCCTCCCTTGGTCATGTGTTCCCCCCCGTAAGGGTCGTGTTGTCAGGTAACCCCTCCTCCCACACACGACGAAAACTGGGTCGTTCTACTCAATTCTATTCCTATTCTTCTGGAGCCCGAAGTCCTTCCGGGACGGTCCTCCCAGCGGACCGCTCAAAAGCTGTAGTCTGCATCCCAACTTCTCGTGACACTAGATTGAGATTGGCATCAAAATCCACCCTTGGTACATACTACAGTGTCATATAAAAGACGAAGATTTCGCCCAAAGTATGGTGTAAGGTCCTCTTCCTTCCCCCTCTTCCCTATGATGGCATTCCCCCGCACTCTCCTTCTCGCCTGTACCATCGCTTCGGTCTACGCAGCGGAATGCATGGTCGAATCGAACAACAACGGACAAGACGACTCTGAACACATCCTACGAGCCTTTGAGACGTGCAAGGAGAACGGGATTATCCATTTCGAACAGAGGAACTATAGCGCGTTTACGCCGATTAGTTTGACTGGTTTGAGTACGTTCGTTTCCTTCTCCTCCCCTCCTCTCCCCTCCCCCTTTACACACCCCGCATCACGCATCACGCATCACCTTCGGAATAACATCGTTGAATCTTCTTTTTTCCCCCTTCATTCACACTGTAGAGAACGTTACGGTCCATCTATTCGGGAATTTAAATCTTCCCAATAATATGACAGCGGTTCAACAAGCTATCAACGTTACGAAAAATCAACCGAGTGTACGTCTTCCCCCTCCCCTTCTCGCGTGTTAGCCTATACTTATAACCCCTCAACAGACATACGCCACACCATGGTTCTACTTCCAAGGAGAAGACGTCTCCATCCACGGTTCCGACGACTTCGAATGGGGCCGGTTCAACGGGTTCGGTCAACAGTGGTGGGATGTTGGGAATCGCGTACGTCTCCCTTCCTTCCTTCCTTCCTTCTTTCCCTGGATGTTCCTAATAGTAACAATGATGTAGATCCTGAGACCCCAATTAGCGACGTTCAACGTGACGAATGGGCTTTTGAGAGGACTCAAAGTGATCAAACCGGTTGCGTGGGGGTGGAATTTGCCGGGGAGGAATATTAGGGTGGAGAATCATTTTGTGGATGCGAAGCCGGAGAATGGGACGAGGGAGGATACTGTGGTATGTCGTGATGTCGTGGTGTGGTTTTGATGCTTATCGTTCATGTGTTTTTGTTTCTTTCTTTCTTTCTTTAGAGCTTCCCGTTTAACACGTAAGTCGTGTCTGGTCTCGACTCTTCCGGTTTGATTTTGTACTCAATGTAACTGCGTTCAACAGAGATGGTAATGCGTTCAGCTCATATCGATAGGGACTTGCTTGACTTATTCTTTCATATGAAGGTATCAACGTCTCCGGGAACAATATCACCATCGACGGGTACGTTCCTTACAGTATATCCTATTACCTTCTATCACTCTCCCCTCACCCCTCCCCTGTAGCTACTACGGCCACAACGGAGACGACTGCGTCTCAGTCATCAACGGCGCCCGCAACGTCCTCGCTCAAAACGGTTTCTGCGGTTTCTCCTCACACGGACTGTCCATCGGTTCACTCGGACGAAACGGCGCGGAACAGACGGTTCAGCATGTCGTGTTTAGGAATTGGACGATGGAGGGTGCGGTGTACGGTGCTAGGGTACGTGCGGGGTTTATTTCGTCCGCTTACTTTGCTTTGTCTGATGATGATTTGGGTTGTGAAAGTTTAAGAGCTGGACGGGAGGGAGGGGGTGGGCTGATAATATTACTTGGGAGGATATTACGATTACGAATGTGTCGACGGGTGTATTTATTACGCAAAAGTTCGTTCTTTCTTCTTCCTCTATGGGTGGTCCACTAATTGGGCTTCGATGATAGCTACTTTGACCAGGATAAAGGACCTCGTCCGGAGAACACAAATCAGACGAGTACCAAGATATCGAACTTTACGTTTAAGAACTTTACCGGAAGCTTGGGTACCAACTGGAGTGAGTGATCACGTTAAGGACTTTCATACCTCCTCATTGATACTGAACGGTTCAAAAAAAAGCCGATGGAACCTGTATAAGCAACCCGTGCTGGAACTTTGTCGCTGGAGGCGACGCGACACAAGCCATCATCATGGATCTGTTCCCCGAAACTGGTGAGTATCTCGTTCGAACCCTCCTCTATCACTTTACGGTCTGTTCACGCGTCGTAGCTTTGAACCTCACATTCCAGGATATCAACATCCATCCGTTTAACAAGACAGCTAACGAGACCACGGTGATTTGTGATCCTGCGACGCTTGTGGAGGGCGAGCAGGATACTTTGGGATTTAAATGCCAGAATGGGTCGTTTACTGCGACGGAGATCAAGTCTGAGGGTGGTAGTGGGGGAGGGGGAAATGGAGCTCAGAGTGTTAGGACTGGTTTGGTTGGTTTGATTGGTGCGTTGGTTGTGGGCGCTCTCTTGTTGTGAGAGGCACAAGATTTTTTCCTTAAAAGTAATGGTTTCCCCTGTACGATATGTAGTTGACGACGGCGTTCTATCATCATGGTCTGAGCGCGTTGTTATCCTGATGTCAGCGGTGCCTTGTGGCGGGTGCAGTAGTCACGTACGTACTAACTATAGCCACCGACCCAAAAATAATGATCGTACCACCGTCATGCTCGAGTAATTGGTCTCTGCCTCGTATTCGCTGTAGCGTACCCACTGCCCTATAAGGGAACTCTCGAGAGGTGCATAGAGACAGCAAAAAAACCGAAATTGGATCGACGTAGTGGCCCCTGAATGCGTGAAACAAAAGGTAAGTATCAAAGCGTTGTGGTGTGGGAAAGTGAGGTCATTGACGCGGTGACGCCTGGATCGACCAGCGTCACGTTTTTTTTGACCTCCTTAATGTCAGGTTGACGCAGGTTGATTGTCAGGTAAACTTTTTACACGCTCTTCCCTCACGCTGTCGCCTCTTCTTCCCTAACCACCACCACATCCTATCCTATCCCCCTTCACCATTTACGATGGCTCGCGCTTTCTGTATCCCTGGAATCATCTTCCTTCTCTGTGCTACCGTCCTCAGTTTCCTCGTTTCGATATCTCTGCCGTTCTTACCTGCTCTGGACGTGGCGAGAACACATTTTGCTGAGACTGCAATAGTCAACGGACAGCCTGTTAATGAGCTGAGGGTACGTCGAGCCTTTGCCTTGAGGTAAAGGGCTTCACTGACAATGGCGTCTGTTTCGTTTTCGTACTTAGTTTGGAGTCTGGTGAGCACTTGTTTTTGACTCACTCAATTTTTAAGTGGCTGACCGTCCTACTCTTATAGGGCACCATGCACTTATTCGAGAAATGACGACCGAATCTGTGCCAACGCCCATCATGGTTATTCGGTCAGCATTTCGAATAACGACAAGGATTCGAACGTCAACATCGGTTCTGGTTGGACTCGTGGGCTCGCCATTCATCCTGTCGGTACGTTATCCCGCCAATCCGAGGGTCTCGTCTGCTTTTTTTCTGACTCGGACACCCTCATAACAGCCACTGCAGTGACGTTCATCGCGTTCATGCTCTCATTCTCCACCCACGTAACTGTTACCCTCATTTCCTCGATTGTATCCTTCCTCGCCGCACTTCTTACCCTGATCGCTTTTGCGGTGGACATTGCGCTTTATGCCTTTTTGAAACATGAGGCCAAAAAGGTCAATGACGTGCGCGCGAATACCAAAACGGCCCCAGGTGCGTGTATCTGTTCCCATCATTTCAATCAACGTTTTAGAATTCTTATCTCGCTCTCGCTCTCTCATCATTGTATAGGCTTCTGGCTCACCTTCGTGTCGCTCATTCTCCTCTTGTTGGCTGGATGCACGGTATGCTTCGGCCGTCGCAAGGACCGCATGTCTGGCGCCAACGCCTACCCCATGACGGAGAAGAAGGCCCCATTCTGGCAACGATTCCGCCGCAGGGCTTAGGAGGTTTTTGGATGTTTCGTTGTCATTGTAGCAGATGATCATGATCTTGGTGTTTTATATGGTGGCGTCGATGAGTGTGTTGGTCGTGGACTCGTTTGTTCGATTATTTCCCCCCTCTCCCTCTCCTCTTCGTTCAGTTTATACCCATACGAGTGGGGAATGTGTCTTCCAGCCTTTCAATTTTCTTTCTTCAAAGGACGGTCCACTTTGTGGAAGACTTCTTGAGTTACGAATTTGTCGATACGCCTGGTATAAGCACAATTTGGAGCGATTCGGTACTTATGAAACGTTTAATGAACTGATCACTTGATGCACGACCTTGGCCCTCTTCCATTTTGCCAGTAACTGGCTATGGCGCGTAAGATGCCACAATGCCAACGTATGTCCGGGGCCCATAGCTGGCGGTGGCGTCAGACGTACAAAGGTAATTGTGCCATTGCCAATTGCGAAGTTTGAGTTCCGAGTCGGAAGAACCTGCATGTCATGAAAGTAATGGGGAGTATGAAGGGGTGCGAGGGAGAAAGGGGCAAACCCGGGGGATGACATTCGATGTAGGTGTCGATTCGGAATTAGCGTCGCGCAGGATCGAAGAGGGGAGGGCCGAGGCGTTGTGACTTGATTTCACAAGACGGAACCTGGTAAGATATCAGACTTGCTGGTCGGTTCCAGGCAAACCGGACAGGGAGCGAGATTCTAGCGGAAGCCTGCATATGGATGCGGTGACTGGTACTGATACTGCGCTTGAGACTTTTCATGGCGGGGTGTGTGAGAACTAGGTCCATTGCACAACCAGTCGGATGCGGTGTCTCGCCTATCTGAGTACGCCTATCTGACGGTGTCAGGAACACGAGGGAGCGCCCTCGAGAATACATACTTGTAGCCATAGATTTCGCAAACTCATCCCCTTGGGACGAGCAATTGACCGGTGACCCCGCATTTTACGACATGGCCATGAGCATTACACCGGACACCCGAGCGTTCCTTGCCTAGTCGAGCCAAGTGACTAAGAATCGCTTGTTATTTTATTGTGCTTTGGCTTCCAGTCTAAGTCCACATATCCATTTAGTTGATATGAATCCGAGCTCGGCCACTCGGTCCCGCCTGGATAAATATACGAGGTCAACGGGTAGCCCCACATACGTTGTGTTCGTGGGCACGAGAAAGCCGGAAGCGATACTATTCGCGAGCTCCAATCGAGGTGAAACCCGGTCACCAACATGAGGGTACTTAGTAAGAAGACCGGAGACTGAGGAGGGCCAAAAAGGAGCGATCGTGGGATCGTTCAAGCAGAACATTGAGTCGTGGTCGAGCTTAGGACCATTCACTTGATTCTTTAGAGTTCTCGATCGGGTATTCGGTACTAGTTTGACTTGGATGAAGTTGAATGAACCGTTTAACGATATTAGGAATCATTTATCGTGCATGACCGGGGACCGGGGACCCAAAGAGATGCCTTTCCGGCAATTTTGTGCTGAAGAGGTTATTCCGACTAGTACTGTCACTGTCATTCGAGCGCCCAACTGGCTGAAATCCCGCAATGAAGTAGAATGGGGCCTCCCTGGAGGGAGGATCGGCCTGGACGATGAAGTAATATGCTTGATGTGACGCCAATGGATGAGCGGCTGTGAAGCTAGATATGAGAGGTCACCAGTTTTGACGAATGGATTCAGTCCCGGAGTCTGTGCGCCTGTACACAAGGATTAGCCGAGACCGTGCTAGATCAGTTTGGATGATGAAGCCTTTGAAGCCATTGCGGGTAGAGATAGCGAACAGGTGGGCAAACCTGGCATCTAAGCAAAACAAGCCTTTGGCGAAAGCTTCAAATCAAATCAATGGAGAGAAAGATAGCTCCTGCGTGCGATAAAAAGTACGGATCAGTCATACAGTATGAAATATTGGAATTCGAGCCCACCCACTCAGGAGTAGTGACATACCAAATGCAGTTTTGTATTCATCCTCGAACTCTTCAAAACTTCCTCTGAGATTGAGCCTTGCTGGTCAGATCCCAGGAGCATACTGAGCATACTAGACTTATCCACTCTTTGTTCGAGGATGAGGCCCAGTACTGTCCCAGTAGTAGTGACGAGGACGTGAAGTGAAACGCCACGTGATCGTGTTGTCTGAATGGACTGCCGACCAGTGACTCCCGGTCCGCGACTTGACAACTTCCCACCACCACTGACCACTAGCATGGAAGCCATGTTGACTTCGAATTCCAGGAGGTCCATCACACGTCAAGTCCGCTTTGACTGGAAGACCCGGGCTGTCTATTACTATGCAAGTATTTCCTCGCTCCCGAGTGTTAGAATATTCTCACCTTAATTTCCACAAAATAACAACGGCAAGCCCAGACTACCCAGTTCAAGAATCAATAAAGGCTCTATCAAGTTACAACTCAACACCCAATCCCGCTGGGGTCTAGCTCCTCTTAGCCAAACCTGTGCGGTGGGCTGGGACATTCAGTATGATGCCGATCACTGCATATATCCATCCGCATGACACTCCGAACGATAATGTTGCCAGTGCTGATGCAAGCGTGAACGGAACCCCACGTTCAGTTCGCGATTCTACTCCAAAGATTTGGCGACGCATCGCACTCTGTCGCACTCCGTCGAGGATTTCCTGCTCCGACCTGTCGGGTATGGGCCAAAAAATCCCTGGTGGCTGCTTTCACGAGTCCACATCTGTTCCTTACCTAGTCATTGGAAAGAGGTATTATTAGACAAAAGCATTTGAATCTTAAGGTACGGATTGCAAGTTTTCTACATCGAAGTTACTCTAGGTTGTCAACTGCCGTTTACTAACGAGTTGTCATGTAACAGAAGAAGCCGAATACTGAGACCTACGGCCTCAATAATATTCCCGTATTTGTTGTAGCCTACACCTTGCCCTTGGGCACCCCATGCTGTACGCGCGCCAACATCAGCAACCGTGCAAACCAGCATGAAACGCTGATATTTACGGGTAAGTATTCCGCCTATTCAACTTTGGTTTTCATTCATATTCGAACGGCCCATCATAGTCACAAGTCAACAAGATGCACTTTCTTGTCCTCCATTTGCCACATGGGCTGATAATTCTGACAGCAGTCGAGTGTGAATGACAATACGTGAATGCGATGGGATTATCGGCGGGCTCAGACCTCCTGATTGGAGTCCTGTCATAATCATGGCTGGTTTGGATGATTCTCTCTAACCAGATTTAACAAAGCTCCCGATTGGTTGTAGGCTACAGCCTATCCCTTCCCCCATATATAACGAGTTCCTGCCATCGTTCCGCCACATTATCTTCTGCCACTCTTGACCGTCCTCTAGCAAGGAAAATGACTTTCCCGATGCTTTCCATCACTTTCCAAGCAGTGTTACCTTATGCCGCTATACTTCTGCTGCTCGGTTTCCTCCTGCGTCGACGTTTGTTCTCCCCGAACCCGCAGCTTCCTCCAGGACCGACGCCTGCTCCATTCATTGGGTAGGATCAAGATCAATGCATGCAATATGCTTTTTGATTGCTCACTCATTCTCGTTTCAGTAACCTGCTTCAAATACCCTCAGTCAGCCCTGAGGAGGTTTTTAGAGATTGGTCGGCAGTATATGGTATGTCGGGAAGCGTCGCGCACCCCGGGCGAATTCTCATCGTCTTGCAGGAGACATAGTCCACCTTCGAATTTTCCATCAACCGATGATAGTTCTCAATTCTTACGAGGCCGCTCAAGAGCTCCTGGAGAAGAGGAGTGCCTCCTACTCGGACCGACCGCGTTTTGTTCTCTTCTCTGAACTGTCGGTGGCGTTTCCTCGTCTTACATCTGTCAATCGTTACGAATTCATCATGACCATAGGATGGGTTGGCAACATGCCCCTACTCATGCCCGATAGTAAGTCGTAATCCCGATACAAAGCAGCGGCGATCTACTCACAGCTCAAAAGTGGACCTCGTTTCCGTAAACATCGTAGGTTCACCCACCAGACCTTCAACCAACAGGCAGCACAATCCCTAAGACCTGTGCAAGAGAGGGAGGCTTTGATCCTAATAAAAGGGCTTATGACTACTCCGGACCAGTTTGCCCAGCATTTGCGGAGGTGAGTCGCACCAGTTATTCTTTCGACCTCTCACTGTCGCTCATTCTAATTAGGTTTGCTGCGGCAACGATACTGAAAGTGACATACGGCGCAGATGTGACATCGGTCGACGACATGTTCATCCAGCTAGGTTCGTTTGAACTTCAGATTGCTCGTCGATCGTATTCTAACTGGAGGAATCTTTACTCTGGTAGCCGAGCGAGCCGGGACTCTGACCGTCGAGTCAGGTACCCCGGCAGCGACTCTCGTGGATTTCTTTCCATTTATGAGGTATCGTCTCCTTTGTCAACCCTTTGTCAACCTTCTATCCTTAGACTGGTCTGTAGGCACATTCCCTCGTGGGCACCCTTGGCCGGCTTCAAACGCAAGGCTGCAGTCACGAAGGAGGCAGTGGACCGTATGATGAACGTCCCTTATGAGATGGTGAAACAGCAGCTGGTATGTGGTCGTTCCCCTTCACTACCACATCGTTAATATTGTAACCGACGTTAGGAGTCCGGAAACGCACCCCCTTGCCTCACTTCGAGGCTTTTAGAACGGTGCATTACGAACTCTCAAACCGGGAGCCTTTCATCTGAGGACGAAGAGGATATCAAAGGCGTCGCCGGAAGCATGTTCGCAGGTATGTACGAGGGCAAACTTCACACGTAAAATTCACCATTGTTGAGATGAATCGCTCCCCAGCTGCCGAAGACACTGTAGGTCGTGGGTTTGCAAACACGCCGGAAGCAGGGTATTAATGAACACTTCTTCCCTCTAGACCATCTGTGGCCTAACCACATTTATTCTCGCCATGGTTTTGCATCCGAAGGTATACAACAAAGTGCAAGAAGAAATGGACCGCGTTATCGGAAAAGATGCGATTCCATCTTACAACGACCGCGAATCACTTCCTTATTTTGAATGTGTTCTCAAGGAAATTCTCAGGTGAGGCTCAAACGACTTCTTCATATCTAAATCCATCTTCATGATGCGCAGATGGAACCCACCCGCCCCCCTTGGCATGCCACACCGTGTCATGGAACACGATGTTTACCGAGGGTATCACATTCCTCAGGGAAGCACAGTTGTCGCCAACATATAGTATGTCGTCCAGATTCAAGTCGAGAAGGTGGATCTGACGAGTTTGCAATCAGTTCCATTCTGAGGAGTTGTTCACGTCCAGACGACTTCTACCCTGAGCGTTATATTGAAGAACCCGATTTGATCGATCCCTGTGAAGTGGTGTTTGGGTTCGGCCGCAGGTTCGTGTTCGACTTACTCTTGTTCAGCAATGTCGTTGCCAATGCGTTCCTTTTTGTTTAGAAAATGCCCAGGTCGATACTTTGCAGACAGCGGGCTATGGCTTTCCCTTGCGATTGTGGCAGCAACCATGCAGATAACCAAGTCGATCGACAAGGACGGAAAAGAAATAACACCTGAGATAGCTTTCATAAACGGCTTTATAAGGTTACTCGTTCAACCCCTCCTGACTATTTTCGTTTCTGTTTCTGATGCCGATTGATGGACAGACACCCCAAGCCATTCACTTGCGACATAAAGCCTCGTTCCGGCAGCTTACAGCGAATGATTGACAGTGCAACCATGCAGGGCTGAAGTTTTAATGTCGGACTCGGACTTTGAACATTTGTTGTCTTTGTCTGCATCATCGACCATTCGTACCTCCCCGCTCCTTGGCTCGGTAACTTATTGTATAACTGTTATGAAGGAGCGGCCTTGGCCATAGCAAGCATACGTGTATCGAACTAGTGTATCGCTCATATATAACGAACGTGTATGTACAACGGAACGACATATCGCGAACGATTACCCAAAGAAGGCCGCTGGGATCTGCGGAAAATTAAAGTTAAACTACAAGCAACCCCCTGGCTGGTCATAAAACGCTCATGAGGACTTAATGTTGAAGCGACGATCATAACGTACGGGACACCAAGTCGCGAGACTCTATTTCAAGTAGTCGTGTCGACAAAAAATATCTAAATACCGACTACAGCACCCGGAAAACGAGGTGAAGGGGATGGCAACAACGAGGTGGCACCACATGTAAGTCGCATAGAAGGACTTAACACTGAGTCCTCGGGGAATGAGTCCAATACTCCCCTCTCCGAAAACAACGAGGGTAGGGTCGGATATTATACATTAGCGGGGCTGGGGTGCCTCTGACACCAGCTTTGGCAGCGCAGCCACGATCAGAGCTACCGAAAATGACTCTTCTCTCGCTCGCAGCAGCGGACAACGAGGGCACGCAGCAGGCACAGGGACCTGGAATAACGGTAGAGGTTCCGCGGCCACTCGTGAAGGCATGGGTGTCACGCCCCAACCACCGTGTCGAACGGTTGTAGCACGGCATCCACAATCTTTGGCTCAACCACTCGCGTAATCTTTCCATTGTCTAGCCTAGCCCACCGTCCCTGGGTCGAATAATATCTATGAGCAACGCATCCAGTTTAGTATTGTCAAAAGACCTCACCTCCCACATCGTTTTGTTGACAGTAAACTGCCGAAGGTTTGGAAATTTCTGGACGACTTCAGTCGCCTCCACCAACGACAGCGAGACATCTGTGTCCTCCATTCCAACAGTCCGACGTAGGTTGAAGACAGCCTTTTTGATAGAGAAACGCCGGCGGACTGAGCTTGAGGAACGGATAAAGCCCATCTGTCATTTGAGAACTCACATTAGTACGATGTAACCAAAAGAAAAAGGTTGGGAACTGACCAACGAGGCTTTACTCGTCGCGACGGACAAATCTTCGAGGTGACTGCACGTCGAACAAACCGACTCGAGCGATATACGTCCCAAGTGCCCATTGGGGATTTGGAGTTTCCGTAGGCGTTTCGTGGGTTTGGTGGTAAGATATGGTATGAGGAGATCAAAGCTCGCGACAACCAACGGCTGAGTAAAGCTATAAATGCTTTCGCCGTTGTCATCGATTAATAGGAGGTCTTCGACGAGCGGGGAGCCTGCGATCATTCTATGAACCCAGTGACAGAGCTTGTCGATGTCATTTTGACTTTGCGGACCAAAATAACGGATAGTGAGAGACTTGAGCTGGGATAGGCGGCATGGTTGTTCGAATTCAACACTGTCGAAGTGTTCCTGTGGGCAAAAAATCAGGTTAATCACTCAAAACGTAAGTGCAACAGGCCTACCTCGTTGTAGTATAGGGAAAGTGTGTGAAGACGAGGTAAGCTCTCCAGAAACGGGTACAAGTTGGGGTCATTTGAGTCTTCTATCAAGCCCAAACTGAACACTTGTAGATTCTGCAAGTTGTGCACCTGGGAGTTCAGGATGTCTGCCGTGATTGGGAGACAAACCCCCTTTCATGTTGTGAATAAATTGTACGGGACCTCACAGGAATACTTACCTCGAAGCGCAACGCCGTCAGAGTCTCTGAAGACATGTCCAGCCATCCTTCCCGCAAAGTCTCGGCCACTGCAGCGGACGCGTATTCAATCACCAGCTTCCGCAATCCACCAATTTTGAGGACAACGGGGATGTTTTTGTCCGTAAAAGAGGATTCGTCGATGGTAAGTTCCGTCAGATACGGGCAAGCGTTCTCGCTGAGAGCCCGCAGACTTTCTGAGAACAGGTCGGGGTAGTAGGACTTGGGGAGGAACTTGACAGCTCGAAGGTTTGGAAAAGATTTGATGGCATTGGAGATGATCCTAGTGAGATTAGCTCGGTTTCTTGACGAGGAGCTCAACGAAAGATATCCTAATCAGAGGGCCTCGTGAAGCTGTAGACTGAACAGGTCGGGTTGAGGTGAGAACCCACCTCGAACTTCAAAATGTCGAACGTGAACCGCATGACGAGGCAAACAAGCAGAACACAAGTTGGGACCGTCCTTCCAGACAACGTAAAAATTTCAGGAACACTTTCACAAAGAAAAATGCAAGTAAACTCACCTGTTCCCCGATCGCTTTATCCTGATACCCATACCAATATGTGGGCTCAAACACGACGGAACGATATAGAAATAGTGTCGCTGCATGGTTTGCGTCCCAGTTCAGCAGTGAGCACCTGAATAAAGCCTTGTAGTCGTCCTCCAGCTTTTCGAAAATGTAAACCAAGATATCGTAGGGTAGCTTGAGGCCGTGCGCTCCTTGTTCTCGATATCGACGCCCAAATTTCTGCGAAAGTGTGGTGCTCGGACTTGAGAGGAGAATAGCCATAATGAAATGGACGAAGAAGAGAGAATTTCTCCTCAGTCGGCATTGCTATTTGACCGAACTCGACGCTCGGGCTCTCGGAATTCGGCCGTGTTTGTACTGTATGCTTAGGTCGTATCGCCGTGGACCCGGGAGCGCCTGGTTTGCCTCCATTGAATTTTCAATGCTCCATTTGATGGTGCGAAACGCGATTGTGAGTTTGATATGGGTTGCTGTGGATGCCCAGCGGGCGTATAGTGCGTGACAGTGGAGGTAGTAAGGCAAACCCAGGCCCTCGTCGGCCCCCGACAGCCGCGAGCCGACCTCGCTTACATAATGATCCCGCCTTTGTCGTCTCACCGTCACGTACCTTCACCAGTACCACTGTCAATTTCAAATCGGATTGGCACCTCATTAAGACTGGGACACGATGGGGAAAATGGGATACTACGCGGTTATGGACCCACAGATCTTGGTGCGTTCGTCGGCCTCAATGATCATGATGACTCTTGGACTTATTCGTTCTGCGTTTAGGCGGAATGTTCCAACTGCATCTCGTTCTCGTCGCGTACAACCGAAGTCCCCGGAGTTCCTCGATTTGCTTTGAAAAGTGAGGAGCGAGGCAAGGGAAATTTCTCACTGCCGCCATGTTCCAGCGCGTGTACATGAGATCGAATTCGTTCGTTCGAACAACTTCCCCCCGCCTCTCTCAGGTGCATCACGATTCACAGCCCACAGCTCACACCCACAATTCGCCTACTTGATAAGATCTATAGTCACTCGCATTGCGCGGACCGACTACGTTCGAATGCAGGATCGAAGCCCTTGTAGAGCAGAGATAGCTATGCGAAAAATCATGCAGCATCTCGGTCCAACACTCGCGTCCTCATCCAGGCTCAGGAATCGATGTTAGTCTACCCACCCGTCTTCATCCGCGTAGACCAATATCAAATATCTAATCGAATGGAGTAATGGTGAGTAGATTTCATTTCGACGCGTGATAGCAATCTCTTGACGCGTCGTAGACGCATGCTCAACAGAAAATGAATTCGTACCTTGGAGAATTGTACCGTGGCTGGGGGTTTTTGCGCCACTGGAGTTCTGGAATCAAGCCTTCAATGATGCCAAGCCAACCCCAGCATCCTGTGGATGAATTTCTATCATGGTGGTTGTGTGGCGGACAGGGAAGAATCTCGTTCTGATGTCCTTGAGAATGGCAACAGGAAACGCTCCCGTTCCTGCACTACATATATTTCACGCCCGATCCTTCATGAGTGTATGGCCACTCGAAGGGGTTAAAAAAGCAGCGATTGGCTGAAGCTATAGTATGAGCATTAGAGGAAGATGTTGGAAGTCGAGAACTATGAACTCAAAGTTCGACTATGTACGGAGGCAATCTTCCGTGAGAAGGCAAAACCAAAGCTCCCGTACCTGGATCACTGACTTCAATTCATAGACGGGCTACTGGAGACTGCGCGGGAGAAGAAGGGCCAGTGATGGATATTTCAGGATATTCTGATGGTATAAGTAGGCTGCTATTGTTTCTCTTTGTCTGGCGTCTGAATCATCTCATGCTTATCGTAGTCCCAAAAAATCTTTAATGAAGCTTCATAAGACCTTTCTCTCCTCATCACGCGCTACATCTCTTTGCCAGATTCGATTACGCGGCCAACTGACACGCAACAGTCCGCCGATAAGTAGGGTTCGGGAAAGACTATTGCAGGAACAAGACGATGACATGGAGAAAGGGGCGCTCGTGACAGTACGTCCCGATACGCGTGCTTCGCCTTCACAAAGTCAAGCTGATTCTTACGCGAAGAGTATAGATTTCGGCCTCATAGCACCCGTACAACTATCCTGTTGGCGCGACCGGTGAACAATCGACAGTACTGCAATCACGCAGGCTCACGCAGGACACCCGCCACATAGGGAACGTGTTCAAGCCCTTATCAGACGGGGGTATACGCCACAGACTTACTCTCATTTCTTGGAACATCGGTTCCTATCCGCCTGATTAGCATCGTGCATCCAGTTTTTCCCGCGCTGCTCTATTTAGAGCGCAGACTTTGGTATCTGGGCTTACAACTCCCCCCACCTCATTGCTCTTACCTCCCAGTACACAATGAGAATACTCTCGATTGTTATTGGTGCCCTCGTGTCCTCCGTGCCCTGTCTTACGGCGAGCACGCCACTGAGCGCGTCATCACAGTCAGTATCTTCACGAGAAGAACGACCTGGAGGGAGAATCGCCCCCAAAGTCTTCATATTTTCCATGGTAAGATGCTGTACCCCGCGATAGCCCTTTCCTCACGCCTCCATAGTTCGACAGTGAAGCCAATGTCTGGTATAACATCCCAGAATTCAACCTCTTGGCTCGTAACATCACAGTTCCTGGCTTATCTCCTCTCTTTCCCAGTGTCCACTGCACCGGGGATGGCGCCATATGCCAGTTAATTACTGGCGAAGCAGAGATCAATGCCGCGGTTTCGATCACCGCCCTTGTCTATTCATCCATATTCGACCTCACTCGCACCTACTTCCTCGTCGGCGGAATCTCAGGAGGCAACCCCAAGCTTGTCACCACTGGCGCAGTCACATTTGCTCGCTACGCCGTACAAGTTGGGCTACAGTACGAGATTGATGGAAGGGAGATACCCGCGGGGTTCAACACAGGCTACATTCCCCAAGGATCAAAAGCCCCCGATCAGTACCCACGTACCCTTTATGGTACCGAAGTATTCGAAGTCAACGATGCTCTTCGCCACATTGCCTTTGATTTCGCTCGGAAAGCGAGACTGAACGACATTGAGGCAGCCCAAGACTATCGGTCCCATTACAGTCAAGCTCCTGCCTTCTCCATCGCTGCTCGGCCGCCAGGCTTCGCTTTATGCGATACCGTCACAGCGGATGCCTTCTGGGCTGGCACGCTACTATCAGAGGCGTTCGAAAACACCACCAGGCTGTGGACGAACGGGACAGGCGTGTATTGCACGACGCAGCAAGAGGACAATGCGACTCTCGAGACCCTGATGCGTAGTACAATATCCGGATTGACCGATTTCTCTCGGATCATCATCATGCGCACGATCTCCGACTTTGATAGGCCGTTCCCTGGTCAAGGTGCCGCGGAATCGCTGTTCGCGGATCAGGCTGGCTTTGATATCGGGATCGCCAATATCTATCGAGCTGGGATCCAGGTAGTGCAAGGGATTGTGAAAGGTTGGGACCGTCAGTTCAGAGAAGGAGTGAAGGCGAAAAACTATGTCGGTGATATCCTGGGTTCTTTGGGTGGAAAGCCGGACTTTGGACCCGGAAACGTCTTTGGTGGGGGAAAGGCACCTTCCACTCGGTCGGTTAGACGGAGGTAGATAATATGGCATAACTTATTGACACCAAGGGTCACAGTGGCACTTGTACGTGAATATTAGTCAAAGCGAATATCGTTCTCACTCGAGGCGTAGGCGTATGCACTTGGGTTCTACGATCCAGTTCAAGAGAGTCTTGACAGACGTGAGGGAGAAGTGTATATAGTGTGTATTCATTCTCTTCGGCCTAGATTAGATTACACATTCGGTCGCGCTGTTTTACCGCTACTGTTCGCCACTTCTTCTCAGTACCGGGACCTTCCACAACGCCTGTCGGTGAAGCTCTTGAATGGGAATAGTTATATCTTCAATTATGTCCACTAAACTTTCGTCGTCATTGATATGGCTCGATCGGACCTTTCAAGTCGTCGAGGACGCTTTGCACGTAGCCCACTCTAGCGGGGTGTTTGTCTATCTCCTCGCCGAAGGCAAAAACGGAGGCTGGGTCCGTGCCCTGAATGCCAGGGTTGGTGAGGTTTGTGATTCCTCGGACGAGCTCAGTTGGGCTCACCTTGTGAAGCACGCGGGTTGCGATGCTCAACAAGTTGTCTTGATGACTGGATCCCTGGAAGATCGTCCCACTTGGGTAGAAGACAGCATACTTTGGCGGAATCACAAGCCGAATAAAGGAATTCGTCCCGGGTTCTGTGTCAACAGGTCAACCGAACTTTTCTTCGAGATCAAGGCAAAAGTCAATACCTTTGAGATCAACGTACATGATCCCAGCGACATATAAGACGAAGATGGGGACGGAAAGAAGGGTGCTATTGAGGAATGGCCAAGGCAGTAAGTTTCATGTTGAGAATGCAAGAGAATAACAGGTAAACGCGACGCACTCCTTTCCCCACGACTCCAATACGGCTTTCGGTGCCTAGTTAGCGAACAAGTACGAGCCGTTGAGCATACGATTTATTTTCAACACGGTACATTGAACACGAACCATAGTAGGGTCATGTGGAGACCCGGTCTGTTTGCTCAGATCAAAGGAATGCTCACAGTCTCCCTCCTCAAACCCCAGATTTCTGGAAAGTTCCTCGAATACCTTCGTACGCTGATCTGGAGACCCTTCCACTGACCACCACTTACATCCCAGAGCACGAAGCTTCTGCTCTGGAACAGGGCGTCCAGAGTCGTGGGGTAAGCTTAAGTCTTTAGCGTTCGAATTGCGATAGTACGCTCGTAGAGACATGATGGGAGGGGAAATAGAGCACTAGAAGGTTCTCCGATGATCTTTAAGTATTAGCTTTTGTGGCGGTCCAATGATACCATATTTTACGGCGGTTCGATGGTCCGTTGAATCCTCGCTGAACCGAAAAATATACTAAGTAGCTCGTACGTTTTAGGATGATTGATACTGATTGAACACAATAAGGCCGAACGTCTTCGAAAGGCTGACGTTCGAAAGAGTCCAGAAATGGAGGTATACATCATTTTTGGTGCTGAAATAGTCCCAGGAGGCATCGCAAGGCAGGAGGACGCTACTATCGATCGTCACAGTGATGAGCAACGAACCCCAGTGAAAATGAGCACATATTCTCAGCATTTGTCAGATATTCCCAGGTATTAAGCGCGGGGTCGCGCTCCAATATCTGGCATTTGTCTGGCAATAGCTGGCAATGTAAAAAATCGAACCCTTTTTGCACATTGCCAGCCATTCACAGCTATTATGGACGTCCTAAATGAGCGGGTGACCACAACAGGGCTTTTCTCATGTATTGCTACATATTACTTGAAATTCCACTGCACGCATTGAGATATTGTCAGAAATTGAATATCATTACTATCTACCATACAATACAACAGTGGTACTAGACTAGGTGAATGGTAGACTGTAGTGACATGTATTAACGGGCAGAATATACTAGTAGAGCAACAAAATATCAATGGGGAGGGGGAGTAGCTACTGCAGTTGCTGCCATATCATTATGAATGGTCGTGGTCTTGATCCAGCCTATTTGGGACATTGTGAGTTATCTAAATGTAAAGCAAGTGAAGGAGAGCATCATACCTGAGCCTGAAAACGACCGTGTCATTGCTGCATACACTTCCTGCGCCCAACACCGAAGAACTATGCAATATTCAGACATCAGTTAGTACGCTGGAACCAGTAGCAGCAGCACAGATGTACGTACCTTTCAATAATTCCGGGGACTGCTCGGTATCTTGGTGTGATATTGTTGTATTTAGTTGCTGCGTTGGACGTGAAGTGGGTGGCAAGCCAGGAATAGGGAACCTTCTCACACCAATCCTATCCTTCAAAGGGAAGTCATCACGGTGCACACCAGCTATAAAATAAATTGAGAATTAGAAGAAGCCTGCGCCAGACTCGAGACTGGAGATACGCACCATATATACAGAAAAATGCACGCTGTCGCGTGACCTCAGACCTGACCTGCTCGAGTTTATGTTTGGAGGGTGAATGTGGTGTCTATGTGTGTATCCGGGACAAGGTTAGCGTGTTGAAGATAGTGAGAATAGAGAATTGAAAGAACCTACTTGACCAGTACAAATCAGTAGGCGACATAGTGGTATAAGAGAGAGTGAGCTGGCAGGTGGCTGTGTCAAATCTGACAATTTTGGACACGTGGCAAAGCTGCTCACCGGCGCCTCTATTCACGCATAGGTGAATACAAGCACTGGCAACGACCAGAGTTTCGACAACGACCACAATCACCACTGTTACTGGTCTCAGTATTCTCTTATCAAACTCACCAAACCTACTCTCAATGCTCTATAATGGTAGACCAAATGTACCATTACCAGGATAATGTAAAGACGAGTACATCCTGTTGGCACTGTGATATTGCATTCTAGCTAAGTTGGGATGGTCTCTGGAGGATATCAGACAATATCTTGTGAATGTACCTTGGGCTCAATACAATGGCGAGCTCACCTCAGACCCACCCAGGGTCACCTTGAGCCTTGTTTGTATTGTTCGTGCAAAGGATGCTGTTGCCTTGAAACAATTCTGTCCTGGAATACGAGAGGATAGCTAGGAATACTCAAAGATGCCGTTGTCGGGGGACAATTGTGTCCTAGAATATGGAAAAATAGCTGGGAATATTCAAAATAGCGTCACGTCACATTCTAATACCTGGCAATATCAGACAATGGCCCTGAAAGTCCCTGAATTTATGTTCGTTTTCACTGGGAACAAACTCTTAGTAATGAGAAGTGCCGCGGTGCTGGTTGTGAATTCCTTTTAGACATAAACATAAACCTGTGATCCCCCTATCTTGGGCGTACATGAGCAGAAGGAATTTTGGTATGGAATACATCAGGTGGGCGGGATCAAGGGAGTCTTCAGCATGAAGTTCGCTCGGATACTTGGAGTGACCAATCCAAAATCCTGCCGGGAAGAGCTCATGAAGCATGAAGCCTCACTTGACCAAGTGTAAAGACACCTTAGGCACCGCCGGTGACAGGTGGAGGTGACCTAATAGGGGGGGTTATTTGTACGTGAATAACCTACCTAAAAGGTCCCCCTCCGATGTGAGGTGCCAGGCACCCATCACCCTGCTCCTGACCACCACCTCACCGCCGTCGTTGTTGCAGTCAATAATGTGTCCCTTCCATCAAACCACCCCGGAACATTCTCCAAAACACTCCCGAACCTTTTCTCAGGGTTTCCTTTCCACGCGCATGGGTATTCAAGTGCTACCAAGGCCTCAGACCCTGAAATACCGCCCCATCAGTTTCCTGGAGGCTCAATAATTCTTACGAAAACCCCGCTCCTACCATATATGAACCAAGGATCGGCTGTTAGCTGCCTTGTTCAGTTCTCGGAGGGTATGAGAGGCGCTTGCTTGGGATTCTGGTGCATGTGCTACAGCTCCCCGTTCTTCGGGTTTTCTCAGCGCTGGAAACTAATATCATGGAAATTCATGCGCACAACATTGAATTAACGCAGAAATATTGGAAATCACAACCTTCAACCTTGGTTTATTTGGGAGGTTTGCCCCTGATGTGTGGAGAATGCTGGCAATGTCCACCGTTGCTCACTTCACCTCCGCCAACAGCTCATCTGGCAGCTGGAATGCTTACCTCCAAGATGAGGTTATTTGAACTGCTTGTCGATATTATAGCTTGCTCTCTACCTCAATCAGGGTACTGATTCTGCTCACCTCCACACAACCTCACAACCTCACATCCTCACAACCTCACATCCTCACGTCCTCACATCCTCACAACCTCACGTCCTCACAACCTCACAACCTCCGCCACATAATCTCCACTTCAGGACCTTGATCTCTCCTCCAGACCAACCTGACGACTCTTCCAACTTTTTGAGGTACTTTCCTAGGCTCCAGGAGCCTCAGAACTCAAACTTTGTGTGTGTAGATGTACTGCTCTGGTCCTGGGAGGTTCCCTAGGCTCCCTGATGCTCAGAAACATCCTACACTTCCGAGGAGTGTTCATCAAATCCATTCCTATCTTGCTTGTGCGGCAACATCTAAACTCACCTAATAGCTTAGCTACATACCAGGCTCCGTGTTGCTACCGTCCGATTTTTGGAGCCTCCTCACTGTCATGCCAGCCCCCTTGCCCAGAATACTGAATCAAGCTCAGTTGTTCAAAATCCTCCTCTTCTGCACTGAGATGAAGGTATATGTACAATATCTTCTCTTTCTTTGCATTGAACGGCTGAAGCTCCAATTATAGATTTAAACGTACCAAGAGGCGAGAATACCGATTCTGCTGTACACGCAGATTCCTATATACCACTAGATGTCCTCTGCATGTCGTATAGTGGTCGTATAGCCTTAGCTTCTAATGTCTTTGAAATACTCAATAGTTTTTTTCTCACTTATCTCATCACCGATGAGTTTCGAGCGTAGCAATGGGAGCACCAAACTTGTTTTACTCGTGACCGGTGCGAACCGGATTTTGCCGGACACATATGGAAAACATATAGTCGGCATTACACTGAAGCCCGATCTTGGTATATCTGCATACACAACTCATCTTGCGTACTCTACTATATACTACAGTCATGATTCTGTGGTACAGAAGAGGCTGAGTGTTTGGATCCTAAGTAATACAAAGATGTAAGTCAAACTGCTCACACTGAGGCGGAAATAAAGTTTGACTTGACTGCTCGACAGACTTGTTGTTGCGACCGTTTCAATAAATCCCACTAAAATATGGTGGGTAGTTTCCAACGTACAGATGATCACTTCATAGTTTATTTCATGAAATTCTTGGACATGGTGTATAGAGAAATAAAAGGCGTTCCCCGAGAGCTCTGGTTACTCCCAATCTCCATAGTATCGGCCCAAAATCATTGCAGCTCTTACTTATTCTTTCCTGGTTCACTTTGGTATACGTTCAAAACCATCATGGAGTTGTTTGATATAAAACTTGTCCAAGCACAGCATATCTGTACTAATAATTTTCGGGAAGTTGGCCAGGTAAGCGGTTCGACGCCGTTATCTTGGTAAACTCAGCTACACTTGGGCAATGGATGATTTGATAGTACTCTTCGACATCTGAAGTGTATACTGTATGAGTTTCATGAGCTTGGGTGTTGTGCCGGTCAAGAAATGCTTGCTTTGCTGACGCGAGTCCAAATTTCAGCAAAATGGGGTAGTTTGCCGGTTGTGAGTCTTCACAGATGATGGTCACTACAACTCCTAATATAGGTCAAAAACAATGTATTTAGGTGCAATTCAAGGTTTAAGAGTGTTAAAACCATGTTATAAGTACATACCAATATCAGATACCGGTGGTGCGCTGGCATCCTGTGTGGGGAGCCCGCCCCAGGCCAATACCACACATTATTGACACTAGAGCTTCGCAGGGCAATTAATATGGTCCTATCAAGCTAGATAAACAGCTAAAATAGGTATTTGTGTAGTGTGGATGCCCACGGGACTGGGTGATAAGCCAGATAGGCCATCGTGAATGGGGCAGACAGTGTGGGAACAAAATAAACGCCATCAGAAATTCTATCATATATATGGAGAAAAACAGGCCATGGTGACGAGTAACCTGCTCATATGTCTTGCTGGAAGCATCTATTCATGTTGAGCTTCTAGAGATAGATATACAGATGAAGTGCGTAGTAATTCCCTCAGTAAACTACTGCAACGGCTAAGAAATCACGTAATTTCTTGACTTGCCTGGATTTTTCCGGCCACACCCTGGTCCAAACTCGCTGAATCACACTCGAGCAGTTTCTACAGGTCGGACTAGGTGAAGGCCTATAGTATATGGGTAACGTTGGGAGCGTGATTGAAACTCTACATATATTCTATGTAGTATCCTCTCAGAGTCCTTCCTATACTACGGAAACCCCGCACCTCGGGTGAGCTCATTCGGAATCGCAACAGTATTTGCGGGCATAAACATTGCAAACAAGTAATTAGACGGTTGCCACGTCCGAAATGTGAAAACTTCACATACCTGGTATATGTGAGCCTGGCCAGCAGTACCTTGTAAACTGGCATTTTCACGGCAAAATCCCGTGTTTTGGATACACTGTATTGGAGCTTGCACGGATACGAAGTTTCTGGGGCCAGTTTGAGTATTGGCTCTCTTGATAAGAAGGAATGAGTGTACCGGCCGTAATTCTGACCCCTTGTGCACCTTGTAGGCTATAGAACTTGTATATTCACAAGTGCGTGCTTCTAGCGGTCAAGTTCCCTGGATTTTGCCGTGATGAAAGAGTGCTTGAGATGCTCAAACATTTGAAAACGATGGAATCTGACATACGTACCTGCAATACCATCCATCCCCCCTGCACAGGGGGCCCATTGTAGACTTGATATTCCCACAACTGCCGGCCAGATCCCGAACAAAGACCTTGGCCAAGTTGTGACAACCTTAGCAAACAGCTTGCGCCTATTATGTTTAGAGAAAGGATATTTTGACATACATACCGGATGGACGATGGACCTAATTTCCTCTCCAGACTACCTTGCCGTATCCTCATGATGATGCTGCATGCATCCCCTGCCCTCACTCAAGAACACTTATGCCAAGAGGTTTGAGCAGATATCGCACAAGATTGGCCCATTCAACGTACCAACTGTACTAATCCTCCATGCACCATTTATCCCATTTACCGCTGCCAATATCTTCAATTCTCCTGTCGCGATCCCTGAGCAGCGGGTCTAACTGAGATATGATGTCCTTAGAGAGTATCTTGAACGCCTAATTGTTCAGAAGAGGTGAGGTCCTACATATCTGGTTGATGGTGTACCCCTCCTCTAGTAAGCTTGGAGGTCTCATATGTCTACAGCTGCAACCCTGAATTGTCAGGAGTAAGCACCAGAAAATATGTCCACAGTTTATGATTGCTCATGAGTGTTTACAGTGTTTGGAATGGTATATGAGCAAGTGAAATGAATGTGAGCGTTTGTGAACATCCAGGCTGTATATGAGCGCTCATGAACAGCATCTGGAAATTGGATGTTTACTATATAGTCCTTGAGAGTAACGGTTAGTAAAATAGTGAAATAGTTAACAGGAAACTTTATAGTACCTATACAGGACCATATAGTGCTGTATAGTAGCCTCTTTACCGAGGGTTTGACAGGGTTCAAGGGAGATTTGACCAATTAGATTCCTCGGGAATACCATACAACACTGCAGGATCAACAATCTCCAATCTGCCAGATTGGGTATGGAATCGCGTCTATCACGTCTCCGACTCAACGTCCTTCCGTCATTTTGATTGTTCACTGGATCTAGTATTCGGACAATATTACATGTAGCAGGACTATTTATGAAGCTGGACCAGCATAAAAGGTGCGATATAATATATACTGAACCTCCTAAAACACGGCAGGAACTCGGGGACCTTAGAATTGATGTGAGGATTTGACGACACTGAGGGCGGGTGGATTTACTTACCCTGCAGCTCTTGAGGAGCAAAGGAAGGGCCTGCTTCCTGAGTTGATGTTGGGGGGAAGGGAATTATTTAGGGTCCCAGGCGAGTCTCCAATTGTCTAGTTTAAGAGGCGACTCAGGTGAGCAACCGTTGAATATGGAAGAATGGACTTAGTGATTCAAGGAAGATAAGTACCTGTTTGAATGGGCCTGGACCCGAGCCATTGTGTGCTAAGCAGGTTGTTGGGTGTCTGTCACAACGATGGCGGGTCGTGATTTGGATTTAATGTGTATTTAACAGTTACCACAGTCTGTTGAATCCGTGGACTATTATTAGATCCCGGTATATCCGAAGTCCTGGTTCATACTTCCCGCCATCATATTATGCGGGACTATTGTTCCATTTTATCATTTCTACTTATGATCATATGTACAATTTCTATTGTCATCCTTATATGGTATTTACTATTGACTCTACATATATATAAGCTCGTAGTTCTCTACATGAATCTACAGTGTGCTTGAGCTTCTACGTCTCGCCTCTATCTCTCTAAACTCCTCTCTGGTAAGTAGTAGTGTAACCATGTTGTAGTCCTCTGCGCTAGGCGTCATGCCGGCTCATCAGGTTATGGGCCCCGGTTAGCCCGACTACAATGACGAGCGCCTTAATGGCTGCTGTCAGCGATGAGCGCCCCTAGGCTGCTGTCATCGGCTAGCTAGGCTAGACCTGCATGTTGCCATCGACCTCTTTATTGAGTACTCGATCTATGGCATTGATGTATGTCCTTCGACGACATCGGATCTAAAGGATCAAATGCTCCTCGTTGAGCATAGCGCCTTAATGGCTGCTCCCTGTGTTGATTAGACGCATGCTGATGCTGTCTTTTCTAGATCCAACACCAAACAACCTAACCTCTTACTACCATGTTCGACGTTAAGAAATTCTTCTCTGGTCGCTTCGACGGCACTGGATTCCGCCAGACCTATAACAGCGAAATGGAAGCTGTTACCAAGGCTCAAGGCCTTTATCGTCACCTTATTGGTGCAGCCAAGAAGCCTATGTACCCTCTAGGGGAAGTCATTGTTCCGACCATCACAGTCACTCCTTCCCCTGGTGCGGCTGCTCCGCCTACAGCTGGAACTGACAGTGACGACGAACCTGATCGTCACCCTCCCACTGAAGCCCAGATCACGGCATATAACACTGCACTGGAAGCATGGGAGGAGAAAGACCTCCAGTTGATGGGTATCATTCAGTTGACCTCTACGAGGGAAGTCTTTGAACCTCTCAAAGACATGGACGCTGCCAAAGCCTGGTCTACCATTGTCACCACCTACAGCGAACCAACTTTGTCTGCCATCTATGGTGACTTCGTCAAGTTGGTGTCTTTCCGGCTTACCACCAGCCATCCCCAGGCTGGCATTGCTAAGTTCAAACACTACATTGAACGTCTTGCCGAGGTCGGGGTTGAACTCCCGGAGTTGATCAAAGCCCTCCTTCTCATCACAGCTATTCCTCCCGAATGGGACGCCACTTCCTCCAAGTCCCTTCATGACTTTGATAGGGATCCTGAGAGCTCCAGCGCCCTCACCGTCGCCGACGTTCATGAAGCCATCATGATCGAATACGAGCACCAGAACCCTCAGCTTGCTAACCGCCTCTCTGCGGTCAAGCGTGCTGGTAACCGCAAGCCATCTTTTGGTCAGCAGCAGCGTCCACCACAGCAATTTCAGCAGCGTGGACAGCAGCAGTGTGGCCAACAGCGTCAACCACAGCAGCAGCAGCAACGCCCATCTTCGAACCAAAACAACGGTAAGAAGAAGAAGCAGCAGCAGTGTGGTACCCGCGGTGGTATCAACCAGCATCAGGGTCCCGGCAACGCCGGCGGTAACAACGGTGGTAACAAACGGTCGCATGGTCACTCCCATCTGGCATCCTATGCATCTGTCGTAGCCTCCCCAGCCCCTATCCGTCCTTATTCCTCGATTACCGACCGCAGGGAACGTATCGCGTTGAACGCGGTCAACAACTCCTTGCGTGCTGAGATCGCCAGCGCCCCTCCTGTTCGCGCTATGGGATCACCGCCCCCAGCTCACTTCACTGGTCACTGGGACAAGTCCTGCGACAGCACTGTCCCTCAACCAGCTGTCAAGAAGAACCCGGCTGCTATGCAGTCCTTCACCGGCTTCAAGCCGTCTCAGTCAGTATTTGATGATGTCCGTGAAGCGCGTTCCCTTGCTGACAGACTTGGTGCCCCTAAGACGGCGCGGTATCTCAAACCCTTCAAACAGATCGTCACGTCTGCCACCAATCGTTCGCTCCAGGACCGCATTGAACAACCACGTGCGTCCTCGTCCAAGTGTCTTTTGGAGGATGATGAGGGACATGAGGGAGCCGGATCTCCTTCTTCTACTTCTTCTAAACGCTCTCGTAGCGCTGATCCTGATGAAGATGTAGAGATGGACTGGGGATCTGACGACAGTATGGAAGACATGACCTCTCTATTCGGTAATGATGTTGACAACGATATTGCCGAAGCTGCAGGGGTAGAGGACGTCCCGGATGATGTCTCTCTTGGATCGTTCCACAATGACAGGCAAGTTCCTTACCTTGACCTGCTTTCCCAATCTGATGCAACCTTACAGCGATGCTCACAACTAGTTGGTATCAGTAGTTCGCGTCGTAGTCGTAGTGATCTGGCATCACTTGTATCATATTGCAATGCTATCTCCACCCACTTCGTGGGTTGTACTCAGTGCAAGGGAAAGAAAAGTGTGAACAACGCACAGGGTTGGCTCCTTGATTCTGGTGCCTCCTCTCATTTCACAAATGATATGAATGATTTCGCTGAATATGAATCGCTTGATGGTCCTATCGTAAATACTGCGAATAAGGGCAACCCTATACAGATCAAGGGTAAAGGCACAGTCTTCATTAAGCATAATGTTGAAGGACATGACGGGAAACTTACTGAGCGCGTTTCGCGACTCTATCCTGTCTATTACATACCTCAATTGGACATACGTCTACTATCCATGGGAGAGTTCCTTCAAGATGGTCTATCAATTCGTGGAAACGCGAAAAAGTTAGCCTTCTACTCATCTCAGCGACGACAGTCGCTTGTTTCCTACCCTCATATGCCTGGTCAAACCATTTATTGGGTACACTCGCGGAAAGCATCTGCTGAGGTTTTAATGGCCAAGTCAGTCGTTTACAACGTCGACTATGATATTGAGCACAGACGCTTTGGGCATCCATCGGATAAAGCCCTGAATAAAGCTCGGAAACATACGCAAGGTTTCCCACTTGACCTTAAGATGCCTACTAAGAAGACACCTTTGTGTCGTGGTTGTGCTGAAGGCAAGATGCATGAGAAATCATTCCCCAACTCTACAACGAGAGCTTCTAAACCATTTGAACGCATACATTCGGATTTGAAGTCGTACCCGGCTGAATCGTATCACCGGTACAAGTACTACATCTCTTTTCTCGATGACTGCACGTCCTACATTTGGACCTCCAAGCTCAAGATGAAAGACGAGGCAGTACCCGCTTTGAGGGACTTCCTTACTATGGTCAAGACACAATTCAATGCTGTTGTCAAGACCTGGATGTCCGATGAAGGGGGAGAGTACAAAGGAGATAAGTTCGATGCAGTACTGAAAGAGTATGGGATCCAGAGGGATCAAAGCATACCGTACACACCACAACAAAACGGTCGTGCTGAACGATTCAACAGGACTATTCATGAGAAGGCTGAAGCTCTTCGCTTTGAAGCTTGTATGCCTCAGTCCTGGTGGGAATTCTGCCATGTGCACGCCGTCCACCTCTACAATCGTACTCCTGTGCAACGTTTGAGCTGGCAAACTCCATTCGAAATGCTTTACGGTGAGGCACCTGATGTTTCACATCTCCGAGTTATGGGTTGTGCAGCCTACGTCTTCATTCCTGAAGATCGTAGGAAGAATAAGCTCGCTCCTCGTAGTGAGTTGATGACTTTCATCAGCTACCAAGATGGGATGAAAGGCTTCCTGTTCATGCGAAGTAATAATTCCGTATTCAAAGGTAGCACTGCACTATTCGATGAGACGCTATACAATAAGTGTCCTGATGCCAAAACTCGTGGCTTCACACCTGTCGGTAGTGAACCTTTTACTTTGGGTGAAAATCCCAACATTCCTTCGGAAGATGAAGACTCTGATGATGACGGTTTTGATACTCCATTACCAGATCTCAGACGTCGCTCCGAACCTTCTAAGAGATCAGAACCTCAGGTTGACGAACCTGCAGGTGGCCCTGCGCCAGGGGATGTGCCACTCCCTCAATCTGGTCCTCCGACGCCTCCAGGCGAACCTGCCGTTCCTCCGCCTGCACCAGCAGCGGATGGTCCACGTCGGTCTTCGAGGCAGCGGAAGGGTACAACGCAACCTGGTAACATATTTGGTGAACAGCGGAACCCAAATAGACCCTCAGAAATTGTTCGCGACTTAGAAAATAAGAATACTTGGAGAAACGTCACTGGAGATAAAGAACCTACACATCCAGTTGATCGTCCTAGCTCTTCGCGATCTAGGAAAGACAAAGGTGGTAAAAAGGGGATTCCTGGTCCACTTCCGCCTCCGCCTGCTCCAGAACCCAGTGGAAGCACTGAGTCGCATGAGGAAGAAAGCGTAGTCGAAAGACTGACCCAAGAAGGGGGAGTAGGATTCGTGATTTACCTGTTGAACAATGCCGTTCCAGTTCACGATTCGCTTCCAACGTCCGATACTCCTGATTTCTCTAATATCAGAGAGTGGACACTCCGCGATATTCTAAAGTTGCCTGTTGAGCAACAGAAGGAATGGAAGAACGCTTGCCACGAAGAACTTGAGGCACTTCGTAAACGCAAGGTCTTCGAACTCTGTGACTTGCCTAAAGGTCGCAAAGCCATCAGAAATAGATGGGTCTTCGACGTCAAGTCGAATGGTCGCAAGAAAGCTAGACTTGTTGCCAAGGGTTTCTCTCAGGTCGAAGGTGTCGACTTTGATGAGATCTTCTCACCAGTTGTTCGTTATGAGACTGTTCGTATGATGCTTGCTCTCGCAGCTCTCAAAAACTGGTACATCACTTCTGTTGATGTTAAGAACGCCTTCCTTTATGGTGATCTTGTTGAGGAGATTTACATGGAACAACCTGAAGGCTTCAAAGTCAAGGGCCAAGAACGTAAGGTACTACGCCTGCGTCGTGCATTATATGGACTAAAGCAAGCTGCCCTTGAGTGGTGGCGAACCCTCAGCTCGTCCATGGAAGTACTAGGCTTCAAACGCCTGACTTCTGATGCTGGACTCTTCATCTGCAAAGATCCGAAGAGTGGTGAAGTTGTGTATGCGATCATCTATGTTGACGATGCACTCTTCATGGGTCCTAACAAAGCTTTTGTTGACAAGAAGAAAGCTGAGTTCATGGCTCGATGGGAATGCCGCGATATGGGCGATGCTAGCGAATTTCTCCGCATGAGCATTCGTCGCGAAGGCAATAAGATCATGATTGACCAGAAGGATTATCTGAAGAAAGTCCTTGAACGTTTTGGGATGCAGAATGCAAAAGGTGCTCCTACGCCCTTACCTGCTGGCTATGTGCCAACCCCCAACGATGGTCCAGTCAATCCTGCCATTCGCTCCAGATTCCAGTCTGTGATTGGGTCGCTTCTGTATATTATGCTGGGTACACGTCCTGACATTGCCTATGCAGTTACGAAGCTTTCCCAGTTCTCTTCTAATCCAACGAAGGAACACCTCGATAAAGCTCTGTATATCTGCCGCTATCTAGCTGGCACATCAGACTATTCACTTGTCTATGATGGTGATTCTGATGGAGGTCTTCTTGCGTTCACAGACTTGGATTGGGCTGCCGATCCCATCAAACGCCGTTCGATTACTGGCTATTTCTTCAAGTTAGCAGGCGGCATCTTCTCGTGGCAATCACATGCCCAGAAGACTGTAGCTCTTTCTTCCACTGAAGCTGAGTATATGGCACTGTCGGATTGCAGTCGTCAAGCTTCCTGGATAAAATCGCTACTCTCTGAACTTGGAATCGACTTAGGTCCTATTCCAATCTGCGGAGACAATCAAGGCTCTATCTTCATTGCATCTAATCCGGTTCAAGAACGCCGAACCAAGCACATCGATATTTGATATCATTACATTCGATCATGTGTTGAAGATGGCAAAGTCGAGTTGTTCTTTATTGAAGGAGTCTATAATCCCGCAGACATGTTTACAAAGAATCTCGGACATGAGAAGTTCTTACGGTTCAGAGATCACCTTGGACTTGAATTCTATTCGTCCACTTGATTCGCTCAGATGCGCTTGTCAGCTGCACTTAGCGAGGGGGTGTGTTGAATCCGTGGACTATTATTAGATCCCGGTATATCCGAAGTCCCGGTTCATACTTCCCGCCATCATATTATGCGGGACTATTGTTCCATTTTATCATTTCTACTTATGATCATATGTACAATTTCTATTGTCATCCTTATATGGTATTTACTATTGACTCTACATGTATATAAGCTCGTAGTTCTCTACATGAATCTACAGTGTGCTTGAGCTTCTACGTCTCGCCTCTATCTCTCTAAACTCCTCTCTGGTAAGTAGTAGTGTAACCATGTTGTAGTCCTCTGCGCTAGGCGTCATGCCGGCTCATCACAGTCCTCAGCCCCCATGGTTGAGTATGTAGTTTGTTTGTGGTCGCTATATAGTCCTAAACAGTTTGAGGTTCACTATATAGGGCTATTTAGCAGCGCTGTAACTATATACTTGGGGGCTCACTATTTCACAAATATCCAGTTCCAGATGAGCTGTGAGGCTCAGGCTGGTTCATAAGCGCTCATAAGTGTCTGTGAGCCTCACATTCACCTCATGAGTCGTCAGAAACTGCCTTGAGCACCACAGTTGCTTCATATAAGCCCATGGCTTATTTACGGGCCCAGTGTGAGTCTTATGGGTGGGATGCAATGTTCGGTGCTTGATATTTTTCGGGCGTTAGATGAAATGGACATCGCGCGGAACATGTGATGGCCACGTGGACTACACAGCCACCTTATCCCACCGTTGAACCGCAACCACCATCTGTATCTTGCCGTTGCCGTCAACCAATGCAGCAGATCTTACTGAGCTCTCCGGAAATACCCTTCAATAAAACAACATATACATAACTAGTTCGCCAGTTGACCAGAATCTCACATCGCCGGCAAAGAATAGGCGGTTTCATGGGGAGATTTTGGAGGTGAATCGACGCTATTGAGGGAAAAGGTACGTAAACCCTCTATTATCTTGGAACTGATTATTTAGCTGGTGTGTTTTGGCCAGGATCACCCAGGGTAATGTCAAACAGCAGGACGTGCACCTCACGAGAGTGTGATGAAGGTCCGTGCACCATCGATGTCGTCGACATCATGATGAACACGGTTGGCTGAGATTACTGGTTATAGGCAAGGGAAAGAGGGCACACGGACCACCCTCAAAACATATAAATACCTGGTTGTTTCCCAAGTATATTTCCCCCATCCCCATCCCCATCCCCTCCAGTCCCCTCCTCAGGCCTTAATGCTCCCTTTCAACGACGTTCACTGTACACACCAGACGTCAGCAACATAACACTATGTCCGAGGTATGTCTTAGTCTGTCCCTCTTTTTGACGAATTACTGACAACAGTGACCATTCCTGTGCATAGTGACGCCATTTGCCGACAATCCCAATCGAAGTAGCAGCGTAGTGAACTCCGAGCCGTGGTGATGGAGTCAGGACTCTGGGTTGAGAATTGGGTATGCTGACTAGATTGTAAGATTGTTAAACTGTATGTATCTATAGGTAGTTCTAGTCAAAACTAGTGATAGTTTACGTCCTGACTAGTGCATGGTATCATTGAATGAATATTGCTTTTTTTTTCTTTGTGTTGTGGTATGCTCATGAGCAGATATGAGAACAACCAAACTCATGGATACTCAGGAGCGCCAAATTGCTCATGAGCGCTGTGAGACTCACAGTGATCACGAGCGCACATAAAAAAAAAGGTGTCCCGTATGCGCTCATGACCGCTCACGAGCGATTTTGGCGCTCATGAGCGGTCAGAAACAGCTGACATTCAGTGTTCTGGTGAGTCTCTTCTGAATACGAGTGTTCAAGTGCCTATTCAAAACTAATTTTATCTCAATTGAGCACAGCGGCCGATATGGGGTGGAGGAGCTACCGAGGAAGTGGCGGGAGGTCGGAAAGAAGCGTGACGGGCGTCGGGCACCTCACATGTGAGGTGTACCTTTTAGGTGGGTTATTCACGTACAAAGAACCCCTCCTATTAGGTCACCTCACCTGTGACATGTGGTGCCTAAGGTGTGTAAAGATCGTAAAAGATAGGCAGACTCGTGACGGTCGCATACTACTGATTGACGAAGAGCTTATATAGTACCATCTCCGGACTGACCAACTTTTTTGGGATGATCATCGTAGTATGATCTCCAACTTTACAAACCCGTCGAGACGCCGCGGATCAGTTCGCGGTTCAGACTAGGTTGGATATCGTGATCGACGCCAATCGCCAGCATGTATCGAGCTGGTGCTCGACGTTCCGAGAGACGGGTGAAGGCAAAGACCATGTCCGTGATATACTTTGTTCTTCGAGTGGAAACTCAGACTTTGGACCAGGAAATGTGCTTCTTGGGGGGCAGGCACCTTCAGCTCAGCCGCTTGGACGAAGGTGGGAGTGCGACTGTAGTATACACTATAACTACGAGATACCCGTCGATGGGAACGCGACTCACAGTAAAGGTGTGTCATGTACCTAAATTTCTCGATCCGACTTTCGAGGAATGTCAGTCGATGTGGAGAGAATAAGCGGGCGGTAGCCATTGAACGGCTGGTGATTGTTATACACCGCAGCATCAAATTGGTACCGAAGGCCCAATGAGTCAGTGCCTGCAAGAATTCAATATTCAATTGTGCTTGTTCGCTGAGCTTCTGGTTGCCATTACTGTGACTGCGCTCAGATCTTCAAGTCACCGTAGAGGACGCGTTGCACATAGTCTACCCTAGCTGGGTGCTGGTCTAGCTCCTCCCCGGGTGTGAAAACGGACGCGGAGTCCTTAGACTACATCAAGGTTAACACCAAAGATCGTGATACTCTAGACGACAAGCTCACCTTGAAGAGTACAAAGAATGAGATGTCTAGCAGATTGGCTTCATGGCTGGATGCTTGAAAGATCGTACCGCTTGGGTAGAAGATGGCGTACTCCGGCGGAACTGCGATCCGAATGAAGGAATTGGTGTCGGGGTCTTTGTTACTAGGTTAAACAAAGAACCATCCAGGATTTGAAGGTAAAAACCTTTTAGATCAACATACGCATCACCAGTGTAGTACAAGGCAAAGGCGGGACAGGGAATTAGGGTGCTGTTGAGCAATAACCAAAGCAATAGGCTTTCTGTCAGTATCAGGAATTCGGTAAAGTCAGTGAGCATAACGCACTCCTGTTTCCACGACTCCAATATAGCTTTTGGCGCCTGATTACGAACAATGAGTGAAACCTTGACAATAATATACTTCAACGCAGATTGAGCACGAACCAGAGCAAGATTTCCCGGCGTCCCGGCGGCTTCGTTACTTAGATCGAAGAAGTGCTCACGGTCCCCATCCTCGAACCCAAGGCTTTTGGAAAGTTCCTTGAATTTTTCCATACGTTGATCAAGAGATCCTTCTACCAACCACCACTTACATCCCAGAGCGCGAAGCTTCTTCTCTGAAACAGGGCGTCCAGAGTCCTGGGGTAAACTCAAGTCCCCAGCGGTTGGATTGCGATAGTATGCGCGTAGAGACATAATGAGAATGGGAATGCGAGAAGATCAGAGTGGGTCCTAGGACGATCTATTAGTATGAGCTTTGTGACAGCCTGGAAAGCCGTTGAATCTCCGCTGGGCGGATAAAGATACCGGTTCGTCTATGATAAGAATGGGGACATACATTGACATTTGTACTGGTATAGCACCAGGAGGCATGCAAGATGGGAGTATGCTATCGATCATCGTAGCGATGAGCTCCGAAGTCTTGGTGATGGGAAGTGCCGTGGGCCCGGCTTATTCTTAATTCCTTTCACAAGAAATGGGGCTTGTAATCCTCCTATCTTGGGCGCACATGTGAAGAAGAAGAAGCGTAGAGAACTTTGGCATGGAACATGCTGGTGTGCGGGGTCAAGGCGTCTTCAATGTGACTTGGCTCGAGTTTTTGATACTTAGAGCGACCTACAGAATCCTGTCAGAGACGGCGTACGAAGCACTGAACAACTAAGTTGAGAAGTCGCATAGCATTGACTGACGAGGAGCGGTCGTGGTACAGTATACGACGAAGGGAGAACGAAAATAAACTAGTAGTCAGCTCGAAAGACACACAGACTCGTCACTCACGGAGGGACATTGACGTTGCAGTCTCCTTCCAGAGTGCTGGTATGGTTGGGGTTTCTCACGTTAGCCTGTGATAGAGCGACTCAACGGAACTTGCCAGATGAGAAAGGTGACGTTCAGCGACAATGAGATGACCCTCGAAATTAACAATGTATACCCGTACGCTCATTGTCACAGAAAAACTGTACATGAGGCCAAGTTCCCGAGCAGACAGAACAAAAACCTAAGACGAATATCATGCGGCGCCGATGCTCGTAAGATAAGCAATCCGAAGAGGATTGCTACGAAGATCTTGCCCTTGAACGAAGGGTGGTTGCTCGTCGAGCGGCTCTGAAGTCTATCAGACCGTAAGTCTGGCTGCCTCCACGATGAGGAAAGTCACTGATAGTCACCTTGTATAGTTCATCGACACAAAAGCGGCTTAAACCCCCGTCCACGAGTGGATAAGCTTGCACGATGGATCCCTGTGGGATAAAGTAGACTTCCTCGGGACCTGCGAGAATGCGGATATAGTCGTTTGTTTGCGCATCTAAGACAATGCAAAGGGAATCATGAAAACGGAGCTAGGGTGGACATGAACCGGAGAACCTTTGATATCATAATAGATGTTGCCTTTCTTGATAAACGGGAGCACATCCACGAGAGCTAGGACGCTGTTGACTCCTAAATTCATCGAGAGATCCATGGAGACGAGTAGATACTGACTCTTGGGCAAAAAACTTGACTTCCTCTTCCACAGTCTTGAGGTGAATGATCGTCAGAATGATGTGATTGGCCTGGAGGAGATTTATGGCGAACCTTTGGTTCAATTTTCGCAAAGTCCTGAAGAGATCTCTGTCTAGAGCCTTCAATGAACCCCATTTCCTCTCCAATCGCTCCAAATTTCTCCTCGAGATCGTCGTCGGATCCTGTCAGTTTCCAGAACTTGAGCCCAAGAGCACGAAGCTTCTCCTCCGGCACTGGGCGGCCAGAATCATGAGGTAAAGATAGATCGCATGCTGATGAGTCTCGGTAGTATGCACGCATGGTTGGTTTATTCTTGAGCGAGACGGAGTCGAAATTGTGTTACGGCCTTTGAAAGGTGAAGAGTGGTGGACTAGTCACTACGCACGAGCTACTCGTGTGTGAACAAGAGTCGTCATACCCCTCTTGTTCCCATCGATTCCGTCGAATTGACCCCTTGGAGCGTGCTTCACGCGCTATATTGGGAATGTTGAATCCGAGGTACCCGAAGCTCGACGACCATGTTACTAGTTATCGACTTGAATCCACGATTCGAAAGTAACATGGAGGAGCGAGAATAAGCGATCGGCGCTAGCAAGATCATCGTTGCCAAATCGCTGCTTGTAAATGGGGGCAGGACCCAGGTACAGACAGACGGTCCGGCAGACTGGTTCCAACTGCAACCGGACGTTTGAACTTTGTACAGGGTCGTCACTCACAGATGCACTCGAACGTTTGAACGGTGGGGGCTTCTTGCATGAGCCTGCGATCGAGTGAGTTCAACAGAAGTCAGAGAAAAAACGGCAGAGTTGCATTTGGCAGCGATATTGGAAACATCCCACGGGATCAGCAATTCACAGAAGCTCTGTACTCAAGACCAAGTCCATGAATAGATAAACAGAAATCCAAGAAGGGTATCATGCGACCCCAATGCTTGTAAGGTAAGCAATTCGAAGAGGATTGCTACGAAGGTCTTGTCCTTGGAGGAAGGGTGGTTGTTTGTCGAGCGGCTCCGAGGTCTGTAAGGCCGTAAGTCCTCTAGCCTTCACAATGTATGCACGCTGATAATCACCTTGTATAGCTCATCAACACAGAAGGTGCCCAATTCCACGTCCGCGACTGGATAGACTTGTATGATGGAACCTTGTGGGCTGAAGTAGACCTCCCCCGAACCTATGAGGATGCGGATATAGTCATTTGTTTGTGCATCTAGAGTACGGAGGGAACCATGAGAGCAAATACTGGGTAGGTACGAATCGGGGAACCTTTGATATCGTAGTAAACGTTGCCTTTCTTGATGAAGGAGAGTACATCCGTGAGAAGTAGGATGCTATTGACATGGTTCATCGGGAGATCCAGTAAGGCGGAATCGCCATGGCACTAACTCTTGGGCAAAAAACTTGACCTCTGATTCGGCAGCCTTGACACGAATGTCCTTTAGAACTTCGATGGGATGATCCCGGAGGAGATCTGGCTCACCTTTGGCTCAATTTTCGCAAAGTCCTGGAGGGATCTCTGTCTAGAGCCTTCGATAAACCCCATTTCCTCTGCAATTGCCCTGAACTTTTCCTCAGGATTGTCGTCAGATCCTGTCAACTTCCAGAGCTTGAGCCCAAGCGCGTGAAGGTTCTCCGACGAAACTGGTCGTCCGGTATCATGAGGCAAAGATAGATCGGATGTCGACGAGTCTCGGTAGTAGGCACGCATAGCTGCTTTTCTTGATCAAGGTGGAGGCGAAAGTGAATTGCGGTTTTTGTAAGGTGGGCCAGCATACGCACAAGCTAAGTACTCGTAAATGCCAATGGGCTCGTGCGTACAATAAGTCGTCATGACCCTATTCTTCCCGCTGCATCCGTTGAATTGACCCCTTGGAGCATGCTTTACGCGCTGTACCTGAGGCATCCGCGTTTCAATGAACACATTCACAACGATCGACTCGTGTCTTAGAGACAGAAGTCGAGGTCAAGGAAGGTACCTAGGCCTGTAACCGACCTGACTGTGACGAGCAAGCATGTACAGTCAGGCCTGTAAAACGGGAATTTCCGGTCGCAGAAAGTTCTTATGATCGAGCGGGGGTTACGGTCCGCCCGTCCGTTTCCCCTTGTGTCCAACCTGCCAAATCGAGCGAAGTTGTATTTCTCGCCCTCCATGTCCATCTCTCGCAGCTACCCAGTTTATCGTGCCCTCTTCCTCCGTCCTATCTCCTGCCTGTAAAATACATACATCTATTCAATACAAAATAGATTGGAAACAATGTTCCAGCATGAAATTGCGCCCAATCAGCTTCAGAATGCAACCGACGCGACCCCCGTCAGCCCCCCCGACACCTCCCTTGTTCACAGGGAGACTTGCCACCTTCTCGTTTGGTCCACAGTTTGTTGTGCTTCATCATGGTACACCGTGGTTTTAATCTACCCAACCTTCGTGGCAACCCTTCACCCCATCACGTCTTCCAGTCAAGGTACTCAGAGGGCAATGGAATAGCGGCGAGGAGATGTTGTTGGAGATTAGCCTGTGGTCAAAGCGTTGAGGAATGTGAATAATGTGGGCACGTTTGGCGTACGCGACATTCACCCGAACTGTACTACTCAACTGTATCAGTGATTCGAGTTCAGAGAGAAAAACACACTTGTCAGGTTCTGAGGACACGAGTCTTGGCGATTCTGTTTTAGGCAGGTTGTCCATAAGGGGAAGCGGATAGACGGTCCGCAGCCCCCGCTCGATCGTAAGAACTTTCTGCGACCGGAAACTTCCGTTTTACAGGTCCCTACATACATGCTTGTCATCGTCAGGTAGGGACATGCTTCAGGTCTAGAAGGTACCAGCGCTGATGAGACGAGCGTGTCAGGCCGCGTACTTTGGGTACCGGTCTACCGGCGGCCCGGTGAACACTTGGTCGACTCCGTGTAATTCTAACTCAGTTGAGCAAAGGTTTTCGCAAATACGAGCCCAATTGATTTAGAGTGACCCATAGAGGTTCAGAAGTTCGCTCTTTCTGAGGTCCTCGACACCTCCTACGACATAACTGACGCGTAGTGGCCATAGTACGGTGGCTTAAAGCCCCTGGACAGGAAAGGACTAGTCACTCATGATCCAGACTCCCGGGATATGGATTTACAGTGACCACTCCGAGCGCAAAAACTTGCGCTCTGACTTGCATTACATATCGTCATTGGAAACAGGTTCTTGAACCGGAGATGAGGAAGAAGAAGAGAATCGTTCTCATTACCAAACAGGCTCCGTACAAGAGAACAAAAGGCTGAGGTACGACCGTAACTACACCAGGAGATAGATATCCAAGACCTCATAGATATCGTGTTGATAGGCGACCGCGCTACACGGCCCCTATATTCGCAACGTAGGCGATACGGATAGGTTCGCTGCGAAGATCCCGACCATGAACGAGTGACGGCTGCTTTTCCAAAGGTTCCGTAGTCTATTGTACCGTTGCGTGAGCCTGGTTTGCCTACCGCTGAGCGCGGACACTACTGGACAGCACCTTGTATAATTCATCGATAGATATGTTATGTTCGGTGTCGGTGTCCAAGTTTGCTATCGGATAGGCTTGCATGATGGTTCCCTGAGGAATAAAGTAGATTTCTCCTGGGCCCACAAGTACGCGAATATAGTAATTCGTCTCTGGATCTACAGAGGATGAAGTTTGAGAGTGGCTTCAGCGCTTCAGGGAGACCAGAATTGGGACCTTTGAAGTCAAAATAACAGTCCCCTTTCTTAACGAGGAAAAGCGCATCCACAAGGGCCAGAACACTGCTCGTAACGGTTGGGCATATAAGGTGACGTGAAAGCAGCGCGAAACGCACTCTTGAGAGAAAAATCCGATTGCCGGCTTTACATCCTATAGAATCGAAATACACAGTAATCATAATGACACAGAAGAGAGAGATCTTGGGCCGGTGACTGACCTTCAGTATATCCCCAACTTGTACTTGATCGAACCCCCCAAAATATCTCTGACTTGAGCCTTTCGCTCCAAATCCCAGTTCTTCTCCAAGTGTTCTAAACTTCGCGTTGCCTTCTTCGCCAGAACTCGTGAACTTCCAAAATTTGATTCCAATAGCTCGAAGCCTCTCCTCCGAGACCGGGCGGCCAGTGTCATGGGGTAGCGATAGATCGCACGTCGAGATGTCTCGATAGTATACACGTATTGTTGGCTTGTAGATCTTGAAAGAGATCATGATAGAACTGAAGAAAGGTTGCGGTTTTTAATAATCGATTGACCTGTGGGTATGTAGGTGTTCTTCGTGTGTGAATAGGTAGCCGTCATAGTTCTTTCTCCAAATAATTTCCCGAGGCTAACCCATGTAGCACGAGAACAAACTTCAGAGGACCTTGAGAGCATAGTCTATCTGTTCCTATGAGCTATGAAGTTATGCATGGAGACTGGTGTAGATTTCAGAGAGAGTTGTGGGTACGTGATGGAATTTGTAGGAGAGAAAAGCGTTGAAACTCTCCTACGGTGTGAGCACCTAGGAACGCGGCCCGGAGACAAGCCAGTGTAGGGTAGGTCAAAACGATTCCAAACTGCCGCGAAACTGCTTGAACTTCCATCCAATGAACTCACGTATCATATGACCTCCTTTGCAACAATCACCGTTCAAAGTTCAGTCTGCTGGAGGCGCTCGACGGTTAACTTCCCACTCGAGCGTACATTTCAGGCCCACGATACGACTCAGCAGATGATACTAAGCAGATGTGAGGTGGGTCATCATAGAAATTGTTTGCTTTTCTTCTGTCGTATCGATATCGAAGGTCCACTAGGACACTACGCAGACTCAGTTACAGTTCTTTCAGCCACTGGTGCGGCAGAGATCAGGCTTCGGCGTCGCTACAGACATGTTGAACATAGTCCACCCTGGCGGGGTGCTTGTCCACTTCCTCGCCAAAGACGAAAACATTGGCGGGGTCCGTGCCCTACATGTGAGTGAGAGGTTAGATTTGAGGTTGATGATCATTCGGACAAGCGCACCTTGTAAAGCACATGGACTTGAAGACCTAGCAAGTCGTCGTCGTGACTGGATGCTTGGAACACCGTACCACCTGGGTAAAAAATTGCATACTTTGGCGGGACTACAAGCCGAATGAAAGAGTCGGTGCTGGGCTCTAAGTAATCAACAGGTCAATCTAACTTGTACCACCCGAGAAAAAGATTGAAGTCAGTACCTTTGAGATCAATGTACATGTTACTAGCGACATACAAGACAATGATGGGGTCGGGGATAAGGAGGCTATTGCGACAATAGTAAGGTTTCTGTTGGGAATACAGTAGACGAGATGAATGCGACGCACTCTTTCCCCCATGACTCCAATATAGCTTTTGGCGCCTGGTTACCGAACAATATACAAGGCCTTGAGCAAATACTGGCGCATCCACGAAGCAAGTTCGAACACAGACCATAGCAAGATCATGCGGCGACCCGGCGGTCTCCTTGCTCAGATCAAAGAAGTGCTCGGTGTCTCCGTCTTTAAACCCAAGGGTCCTCGAGAGCTCCCTGAACGTCTTCATACGCTGATCTAAAGACCCCTCTACCGACCACCACTTACATCCCAGAGCACGAAGCTTCTCCTCCGAGACGGGGCGTCCAGAGTCTAAAGGCAAACTCAAGTCCCCAGCTGTTGGATTGCGATAGTACGCTCGTAGAGACATGGCGGGAATAGGAATATGAGAGCATCAGAGTAGGTCATCCGATGGTCTATTAGTATCAGTTTTTGTGGCGTTTTAGAACGCTGTTAAAGTCCCGCCGGACCGAGAAAAATTTAATACCAGCTCCTACATTTGGGGGTATTGGGACTAGAAACACGATGAGGACCCGAACGACTTTGATGGGCTTATCTGAGAACGGGGGACATACATTGATTCTCGCGCTGATGAAACAGACTTGGGATTCGCTTTCATTCTGTCGTATCAAATCGATATCGGAAGTCCACTCGGAACAAACTTGAACAGTACTTCGAAGTTCACATCTCTGGCGGGCGCTAGTGCGGCGCCGATCAGGCGATCAGGCCTCTACATCGCTACGGACGCTTCGAAAATAATCTACCCTAGCGGGGTGCTTGTCCACCTCCTCACCGAAAACAAGAACGGAAGCGAGGTCCGTACCCTCGTGTAAAGGTAAGTACTAATTCTGGTGAAAACTGAAACAATCAACTTACCCTAAAGAGTATGTGGGCTGAGAGGTCCAGCGAGTTGTCATGACTGGACGCTTGGACGATGGTGCCGCCCGGGTAGAAAATAGCATACTGTGGCGGAATTACAAGTCTGATGTAGGAATCGGTGTCTGGTTCTTCGTCAACAGGTCAACCGATCTGTGATCATCCAAAATAATCATAAAGGCAAAAACTGATACCTTTGAGATCAATGTAGATATTACCAGTCCTATACAAGACGAAGATGGGGTCGGGGACTAGGACGCTGTTGAGGCAGTCAGATTTCTCTCGGAAATACAGCAAGACGGTGAACGCAACGCACTCTTTCCCCCATGACTCCATTACAGCTTTTGGCGCCTGATTCCAGAGCATGGTATGAGACGTTGAGCAACGGGGTATCTGAAATGCAAATCAAACACGAACCAAAGTAAGATCATGCGGCGACCCGGCAGTCTCCTTGCTCAGATCGAAGAGGTGCTCGTTACCTCCATCTTCGAATCCAAGGGATTTGGAAAGTTCTCTGAATGTCTTCATACGTTGATCTGGAGACCCCTCTACCGACCACCATTTACATCCCAGAGCACGAAGCTTCTCCTCCGAGACGGGGCGTCCAGAGTCGTTGGGTAAACCTAAGTCTCCAGCTGTTGGAGTGCGATAATATGCTCGTAAAGACATGACAAGGATGGGAATGCGAGAGCATAAGAGCAGGTTCTTTGATCTATTAATATGAGCTCTCGCCACAGTTTGGAAGGGCGTTGAATCCCCACTGGACCAAAAAATCTCGTTCATATGTTGTGGGGTGAACACGTCGCATGATGAGGACCCGAACAGGCTTACCCTCGAAAAGAGTCTGAGAACCGGGAACGTATGTTGGGTCTGGATTCCGTACTGGTATAACATAAACGGAAGTGCATTTTGAATTGGTGTGATAGGAGCATGCTATGGGCCGTTGCAGCTGTGAGCTCGGCAAATAATCACAAGGTTGAAAGGAAGTACTCACCCCTGTATTTGAACTGCCAACGAGGATGTTTGAGGCTCCTGGAGAACATGAATAACGCATCAAGGTCAGTTGAACGAGCCACCAAAGACTCTGATGGCATGTGCCATTGGAGGATTGTGCGGCATTCCAGTTGCTTCCCTGAGTAGTGGTCATGACGCGGTGAATGTAACGCAAAAAGAGAATTACGTTCCAAACATACAGAGGTACAGAAGCACACGGTGGGAGCTTTTTTGGGGGTTGTACCGTCACACAGCATGGTGGCGATTTCTTGGATTAGTCTGCGATAATGCGGAAGCCAGAGAAGACTGGGAACGTTGCATAAAGAAATCCCACAGAGTGAGAGGGAGCCAGAGGACGAGCGCAAATAGCACGATAAGTGAAGTCTCGACGGCAATCACGACGCTGGGGTAAGGAGCTGTGAGAAGGTCGTTCTCGGTACAATCGGGGTTATCGTACTGACTCCCCCGCAAAATAAGCCATTCGCTGCTCAGCCGACTGCAAAAAATGTCGTTAGGCGAGCCTAGAACGTTGACAATGGAGCACCGAGCACAAATAACACCATCCATTCGCGGAGCCCCACCCTCTGCCTACTTGGAGTCGTACAGGAAGTCCCGAGACTATCCAGAGACGGAGTTTAAACTCTGGGACAGGTCGCTGAGCATGGCCTGATGTTGTGTTGGTGCCGTTGAGAGTCCAGACATCCGATGATTCAAAACGCGAAGTCTCCCATCAGGGACAGGTCGGTTGGAGTCATGACGGATGGATAAGTCACTCGCGTTGTTGTCGCAATAATGGGCACACGTACTAATCGGTCGGAAAGTGGGCGAGGATATGAGAATGTTCAACATGGATTTGAGGTCTTTTTATACGCGTTTCGTCGTAACCAAGGGGCCGATGAAGTGTACTAGTATAAGCCCTCAAGCTCCTCAAGCTTACGGCCTCATGACTAGCGGGTGAAAAGCTTGTTGGACGTGTTAGTGAGAAAAACTAGTCAACAATCGCGTGCTCACCGTTTAGCTCGAGAGCGAGCTCCCTGTGACCATTGTTATCAGGGACGGGCCGATCACGATATTGAATAGCGGCTAGGTAGCTGGCATCGTTGAACTTGTCACGGTAGTAGGCACCCATGGTCAGTTACAGGGGTGCCGGTAGCGTCGACAACCTTGTGCGTGTCGAGAATCGAAGTGAACTGGAGATAGTTGGCTGAGCTGAGATTTGATAAAGCCTTGTCCGTTCTGAATCTTGAGAAGTAGCTGTGAAGAGATGTCCTTGATCTCATACTGAGGCTTCTACCAGTACTGAGTCGCTATGGTTGAAGAGCTGGTTTGGACGCCGGTTTGATGGCGGTTGTACGAAAACAAGGAGCGAGAAGCGCCCACTCCGGCGCCAACTTTCTCCAACTCTGGCCTTCCCTTTCAGATTCCGGATTCCATCGTCTGACGTTCCCGGAATTGACTGAAAAAGCACCTTTATATAGTCAAAACCTCAGTGTCAAAATAATGGCTTAAGTGCCGACTTCACTGCGCTTGAAAGCTGCATACGTTCCAGAACTCTTCATTCGAAATACCGACAGACAGGTGAGGAACAGTTCGCTTTATTCTGTACTATCAAACCCGTACCGAAGGCCTATATGTACATATTATACTTCCGGTTTCAGTTGGGGAGGGAAGCTTCGGTTAGGCCTCTGTGCCGCCGGTAACACTTTGCACATAGTCCACTCTAGTGGGGTGTTTATCTACTTCCTCGCCGAAAGTGACGACAGAAGCGGGGTCCGTGGCCTACACACCAGCCTCAATAATGAGATTCAGGTTCCTTGAATGATCAGCTCACCCTGAATAATACATGGACTGCGACGTCCAGTAGAGCGTCTTCATGACCGGACGCCTAGAAGACCGTACCACCCGGGCAGAAAAGAGCATACTTCGGCGGGATTACAAGCCTGATGAAGGCATCGGTGCCGGGTTCTTTCCCAACGGGTCAGCCAAACAATCACGCAAAAAAAGGCGAAAAGTCAATACCCTTGAGATCGAGATACGCTTTACCAGCGACATACAAGACAAGAACGTTGAATGAAAGTAGATTGCTATTGAGTAACGGCAGGGGCAATGAGATCTTTGGTTGTGCAGAGACAAGTGAATGCGACGCACTTCTGGCCCCACATCTGTGCTACGTCTTTTGGCATCTGGTGGAGAACAAGGTACAACATCACCTTTAGCGACGATGCCTTTTGATTTTGAACCGAAACACGAACCATAGCTAGATCATGCGGCGTCCCGGTCTGTTTGCTCAGATCGTAGAAGTGTTCATAATCTCCATCCTCGAACCCAAGGCTTTTGGAAAGTTCCTTGAATTTTTCCATACGTTGATCCAGAGATCCTTCTACCAACCACCACTTACATCCCAGAGCGCGAAGCTTCTGCTCTGAAACAGGGCGTCCAGAATCCTGGGGTAAACTCAAGTCCCCGGCAGTTGGATCGCGATAATACGCACGTAGAGACATAAGGAAAATGGGAATGTGAGAAGACCACAGCAGGTCTTCTGATGATCTATTAGTATGAGCTTTGTGACAGCATGGAAGGACATTGAATCTCCGCTGGACCGAAAAAGACACCAATTCGTAGGCTTGAATAGACACGGGGGCCCGAATAAGTTTATCTTCGAAGAGTCTGAGAATGGGGAACATTAAGTCTTGATTTAGGCGCTGAATGAACACAGCTGTAAGTGCGTGATTGAACGGCATCGCAAGGAAGGACTACGCGTGGGTGTTCTGGGGTTCCTAGAGGGAAGGAAAGGCGCGTCAAGGTCAGATGGAAGTGCCACTGAAGACTCCAATGAACCTGGCAAGATCGTGCGGCATTCAAGTCGGTTCCTCGGAATAATGGTCATGGCGCGGTTGGATTCCGAGACATGAATTCACAGAAGCAGATATACAATCGGAGCTTGCTGGTTTCCTGGATTGGCTTGCGATAGTGCAGAAGCCAGAGAAGAATGGGAAACGTTGTCCATACAGTTCAACCTCCCTTGAAGTAAGAGAAGCCTGGAGGGCTCAACAGAGCACAAAAGTTCTCGTCAGTTCGAACCTAGAACGTTGGGAGCGGAGTACTCAGCACAAACCACGTCCACCCCACCCCACCCCATCCCACTGTCGCGCAAATTTGATTGAGACCATCCAGAAACAAAGCTTAAGCTCTCGGACAGGCCGTTGAGCCTGGCCTGATGTTGTGCGTCGGTGCCAACGAGAGGACAGACGTCTGACGGTTGATTTTGAGAACGCGTAGTCTCCCGTCAGAGACAGGTCAGTTGGGGTTATAAGGGATGGATAAGTCGCTTGCATTATGCCCGCAATGATAGACACACATAGTCGGTCGGAAAGTGAGTGAGAATGTTCAGGGGAAAACTTGGTAGATGTTAGTGGGAGAAAAGAAAACACAGCTATTCGACTGCGTGCTCACCGTTCAACTTGAGGGCGGCGTCCCTGTGATCGCTGATGTCGGAGACGGGCAAATTGCAGTCTTAGGAAGCGGCCAGGTAGCTGACGTTGTTGAGCTTGTCACGGTGGTGAGACGGTGGTGAGCACGCATGTTGTAGGAGTATGGGGATGTTCGCGTTACAAGCTCGGAATTTCTATGCCCTTGTGCGTGTCAAAGATCGAAGTGGATTGAAGACAGTTGGCCGGAATTGAGATTTGGTTGTTACTGGATGACTGGTTTGAACCCTCGGAACTAGAAGAAAAGTTTTTCAGACTGATGGGTATCCACGATCGTGGGGACACCTTCCAGTGCACGATTCAGATCGCAAGCTTAGCCAGCTCTGAAGCCTCCTCCCATAGCTGCCAGGGTTGCATAATGAAGAAAGTCTTGTCTGTTCCTAATCTTCGAAAATCCATGAAAAGATAATATGTTCTTGATCTCATACTGAGGCCGGTTCTGAGCCGCTATGTCAGAGGTTGGAGAGCTGGTTTGAATGATGGTTTGACGGCGGTTAAATCGGAACAGGGAGCGAGGCGCTCATGGGGTGCCTCATCGCTTAGCGCTTACTCCCCGGTGCCAACTTTCTCTAAACCTTGGCTCCAGACTCCTACACCCGACATATGAAGAGTTCAGCAATAGCCAATCACATCACGACCGAAACCAACTCTGTTTCAAACGTTGATGGCTGATGCGCCGACGTCACACTCAAGCATACGTGCCAGAACTCTCGGTTTGAGAGGTGCCAGCAGGTGTGAGCTTGTGGGCCAGGACTCGGAGACCGTTCGCTGTATTTTGTACTACGAAGTTTGTACCGAACGCCTATACGCCCAAATTCACTATTGATTGAGGAGGGAGAGGCTTCCACTAGGCCTCCGCGCCGTCGAGAACACTTCGCACATAATCTACTCTCGCGGGGTGTTTGTCTACTTCCTTACCAAAGACGAAGAAGGAGGCAGGGTCCGTGCCCTAAGTATTCATGTCAGTGGCGAGCCTCGTGAGGTTTCCGAAGAATTGGCTCACCCTGAATAGTGAATGGGCTGTGATGCCCAGTAGGGTATCTTGATGACTCGAAGCTTGGGCGATCGTACCGCCTGGGTAGAAAATAGCGAACTCTGGGGGAACCACGAGCCGGATGAAGGAGTCGGTGCCAGGTTCTGTGTTAACAGGTAAACTAACCTTTAGACTTTGTTTGTTCAAGAAAAGGGCAAAAGTAGATACCTTTGATATCGACGTACATGTTACCCTCGACATACATAGTGAAGTTGGGAAAGGGTAGCAGCATACTAATGGGAAATGGTCGGGTCGGGTCAGTAAGATTTCTGTTGAGAGCAAAAACACAAATTGATACGCACTCCTGCCCCCACGATTCCAACGCGGCTTTTGGCTCCTAGCGGAATACAAGAAACGAAGCCTTGAGCGATCTGAATATACCGCCAAACAAGATTGAACGCGAACCATAGTAGGATCATGCGGGAACCCGGTCTGTTTGCTCAGATCGAAGACGTGCTCATGGTCTCCGTCCACAAACCCAAGGCTCTTGGTAAGCTCATTGAATGTTTTCATACGTTGATCTGGAGATCCTTCTAACAACCACCACTTCAATCCCAGAGCCCGAAGTCTCTGTTCTGAAACGGGGCGCCCAGAGTCTAGCGGCAAAGTCAAGCCTCCAACGATTGGATCGCGATAGTATGCTCGTAGAGACATAATGAGATTGGGAGGAAAGAACACGAGAACAGGTCCTCTGACGATATATTTTGTGACAGTTTGGGAGACCGTCGAATCCCCGCTCGGCGCTGGATCGAAAAACGAGTTCACATGCCCGCCACAAGCTAGAAATACCATCGGTAAGCAACATATATCGCAACGTGAGGCCTAACGTGAGGCCTGAAGACCCGTATGTCATCAGTTTTTTATCAAAAGGAGTCCAAGAACGGGAGACATACGTCGGTTATCATGCTAGTATAGCGCAATGGGAAGTACAAAGGATAAGCCCTTATGGTACAAGACATGATGCATGATTGGCTGAGCTATTTTGCGTTGAATGTATTCCCGTAATTTATCCTCTCGTTTGTTCAGAATGCTCTTTTCAAGCTGCGCCAATGATCTTCGAAAAATATCGTCAGTGGACCTCAACGTCCACGCGAGAAGCGAGGTCACACACCATGCCAGCAACCCCAGAATACCCTCCCGTGTGAAGTCGTTCAGGCTTCCTTGAGACTGTCCGTAAGCAGAGTTTGAGTCCTGAACAGGTCCTTGAGCGCGGCTACCGTTGAGACCTGAGGGCCCGATGGTTGACTTTCAGAGCGCGAATTTTTTCGTTGGAGACGAGTCAATTGTAAGTCAATTGGAGTCTTGGAAAGCAATCAAGTCGCTGGCGTGGACGGTAGTTGTAGCGGTGGTGGACAAACATTATTGAGTACTGGGACGTCTGCGCTAGAATTTTAGGGCTTCAAGGCTGCGTATGTCGAAAATCGAGGTAAAGTAAAGGTAGATAGCCTAGATTCAGGCCTTCAGGTTTCATCGGACGACTGGCTTGAACTCTCAAATCCAGAAGAAAAGGTTTGTTAGGCACGCTAGCGAGAAATTCTTTGACTCACGACCGTAAGGACACCTTCCACCATTGCAAGCCTGACCCGCTCTCAGGTCGAAGCCTGCTTCGAATATTTGATGACTGTTCCGATAGGGTAGCACAGAGTCCAACTTTTGTTTGTTCTTCAGAAGATAGTCGTGAAGGGGTGTTCGCGTGGGAGTCCACTAGATTCAGAAGCTCTAGAGACCTGCATAAGCTGGCTCGAACGACGTGGTGGTAGGGCGGAATCAAGCGCGAAGCGCGCATGACAATGCGAATATTTATAAATTATATTAATTACAAATGGTTTTCCTCCAGCACCTATTGACGCTTATTCCCTTGCTCCTTCAATTCCGCGTATTCTCTCGAATGCCGTCGTTCAGCTCGCTCAAAAGTTAAAACTGGTTGAAAAAAGGCACATTCTCGTGATCAAATTTCCGCCGTTCTATTACAGATCACTATGAGTCGACTGCTGGAATCTGTCGACATGCTCCTCTATAGACGATGAGGTATGTTGGGGGTATGTAGTATCCATCATCTTCTGAATCTTAACTACTTTGGAAGATACCATGCAGATCGCGAGGCTCTGGTGACCAGAAGAACCGGATGAATTGATGAAGAAGTCTAAGGGACGGTTAGGGACCCAATATCTGCAGAGTGTCGTCCACCTGACAATGGCCATCTGAGCTCCCAAGCTACATATAGATTCGTGAGGTCCGCTGAGCAAATCGAGCCTCAGTACTTCAATCCAGGTCGACTGCCATTTTTTCACCCCTGATACCATCGGCAATGTTTTCTCACTCTTTCCTCATAGCTCTCATCGCCGTCTGCCAATGCACGGCCGCGTCTTCATCCTCGAGTTCAACGCGCCGCAGTCCTGATTTTGACCCGCACACCCAACGCATCGATGTTGGAGGACAACACGAATTCGTTCCTCCTGGCCATGGAGACCTACGAGGTCCCTGTCCAGGTCTCAATGCCCTCGCCAATCACAATTACCTTCCCCACAACGGCATCGCCACTGTAGACGAGTTCATCTCAGCTACCCACGACGTCTTTGGCATGGGCTTAGACTTGGGTACATTCCTTTCTATCTATGGCTCACTCATGACCGGCGATCTTGCTACGTTCTCTATCGGCGGTCCTCCCCCCATCGGTCCTATCCTCGGGCATCCTTTAGGCCTCTCCGGTAGCCACAACAAATACGAGACGGACGTTTCAACCACGAGAGGCGATTTGTACGAGACAGGGGACGACGTCCATCTCAACATGACACAGTTTAAATCCCTATACGACAAACAAGCCGGTAAACCTGACTCCGAGGTCAACTACGACGTGCCCTTGCTGAACCAATTCCGCAACGAACGTTTTCACGAGAGTATCCATCATAATCCCAACTTCTTCAACGGCGCGTTCAGTGGCGTAGCTGTTCAACCAGCTGGGTTCCTTTTCATACAACGCTTCATGGCGAACAGGTCCGCAGAACATCCAGAGGGAATCCTCGATCGACATATTCTCAAGTCTTTCTTCGCCGTCTCCGGAGATACTCCCTCGGATTTCGTCTATCAGGAGGGCTGGGAACGCATTCCAGACAACTGGTACAAACGCTCTGTGGGGGATGATTATGGTATAGTGCCCTACACGGCTGACGCTCTCGCCGCCGCACTGGAGTACCCGATCTTCCTGTCCGTCGGGGGTAACACAGGAACGGTAGATTCCTTCACTGGAGTGTCTCTCGAGGATTTCACGGGAGGCGTGCTCAACGCGGAGACCTTATTGGAAGGTGACAACTTGTTGTGCTTTATTGTGGAGGCTGCCGCTCAGGCAGTCACGCCGGACATCTTGAAGGGAGTGGTTGGGGATGTGGTGGGGGCGCTTCGACGGTTGAGGACTCCGTTGGAGGGCCGTAATTGCCCACCTTTGGAGGAGTTCAACACGCAGTTATTGGAGAAGTTCCCAGGGTATACGAGGAAGTGATATCGCCTTCTTTCAATTTCGTTCAGTCAAATTTGAACCTCTCCTTCCAAGCCTTTCACGGTCACAGATTTATTCTTAGGCCTATCACTTATCGCAAGACGTTGAGCCGTATGCACATTGTGCGCTACTTATATCCTATCATTAGTTTTCTGCAAACAGATACTATGTCCAACGCACCTCTCTGTTACTACTCTTATACTCAACACATTGTTCAAATTGTTTTTGAACCAGTGATCGCCCTGTTGCGCTCGTCCTTTAGATGGGCGCTGACCGTCTGTTGAATGTTCTTCCACAATCCGAAGAACATACGCTCACCCCAATGGCTCTAGGTTTTGGAGGTTCTCATATATCCTCGCGGGAGAAGATTAAGAGGTGCATGAGATTGAGGTGGGTCGGAGAAACGGTTCACTTTTATTCTGTACTATCAAAATGGTAACAAACACCCAAACTTGTACATTCAAGACTTCCAGTTTTCATTGTAAGGTTTCAATCAGGCCTCTACGGCGTCAGAACCGAGAACGCTTCGCACGTTGTCCACCCTGGCGGGGTGCTTGTCCAGTTCGTCGCCTAGACCTGAAGCAGTATCCCTACCTGACGATGGCAAGCATGTATGTAGGGACCTGTAAAACGGAAGATCCCGGTCGCAGAAAGTTTTTACGATCGAGCGGTGTCGCGGTCCGCCCATCCGCTTCCCTTTATGGACACCTTGCCAAATTGGGCGATTCTTCCTTTTCACTCTGATTATTGCCTCTTGTCCCACAAACCTGAGCTCCAAATGCTGCCTAAAGATAACATGTGTCTTCGCATATACTATATACCAGAAATCTGAGTGTGTAGTGCACTCAGAGGTTCGCAAACCTCTGCAAGCCCTCAAACGCTGCCTGAGATACGTCATTGCCTTCCCGATAAGGCAGGTTGGCTGGCAGCCTTGCTCATTGAGCGGTTTGGCTGGAATTCGAGTCCTCTCGGGCTGATTACTACTTCGAAAGGCTTTATACGAGCAGAGCCGTCATAAGCAATAGCACTAACTAGCCTTGAGTGCCCTTGGTACCAGTTCTGCTTCATACGGGGGGATTCAGGAAGAATCGCCGTATTTGGCAAGGTGTCCATAAAGGGAAGCGGATGGGCGGACCGCGACACCGCTCGATCGTAAAAACTTTCTGCGACCGGAAACTTCCGTTTTACAGGCCTGACTGTACATGCTTGCCATCGTCACAGTCAGGTCGGTTACAGGCCTATTCGTCGCCGACGAGGTTGACGGAGGCGCGGTCCGTACTCTACATGTCAGGATCAGTGCCAGGATTCGTGATCTTTGGATGATTGGCTCACCCTGTAAAGCACGTGTACTGAAAGCTCCGACAAGTCGTTGGTACTGAATGCTTGCCAGACTGTACCGCCCGGGAAAAAGATAGCATACTTCGGCGGGATCGCAAGCCTAATGAAGGACTCGGTACCGGGTTCTTTGTCAACAGGCCATTTAAAACAAATCATCCAGGGCGACAGCAAAAGTCGATACCTTTAATGTCACCGTAAACGTTGCCACCGAAATACAAGGCAAAGGTGGGAGGTGGGCATAGGTTGCTGTTGAGCAATGGACGAGGTGGCAGTAAGCATTTCTGTCAATTATGCAGAGAACGAAGAACACGACACACTCCTGTCCCCACGACTCCAATACGTCTTTTGGCGGCTGGCGGAAGGAGCAAACACACACACGATACCTTCAGTGATAATTTTTTTCAAACCTGAACTGAAATACGAACCATAGCAGGGTCGTACGGCGACCCAGTCTGTTTGCTCAGATCGAATAAGTGCTCATAGTCTCCGTCCTCGAATCCAAGGCTCTTGGAAAGCTCTTTGAACGTCTTCATACGTTCATCCAGAGACCCTTCCACCAACCACCACTTCAATCCCAGAGCACGGAGCTTCTCCTCTGAGACGGGGCGTCCAGAGTCTTGAGGCAATCTCAAGTCCCCAGCATTTGGATCGCGATAGTACACTTGTAGAGACATGACGAAGATGGAAGCGTTAGGAAACCAGAGCAGGACCTCGTTGGATTTTTGAACTGATTGAGAGGGCCATTTATGGACCGAAAAGAATGATTCGCATGTTTTAGGGCGATCGATAAGTGTCAGATGTACTAACACACAAGGTGACCCGAACGTCTTCGATCTTCGAAAGGGGGGGAGGGGGGACGTTGCCGAGAGGAAATCCTATCACATTCACATCCGTTGGGACATATCTTCCATCATTAGCTTGGCCCGCTATTGGGCTAAAGCCTCCCTCGTTTATTTCACTGTTCCAAGTTGAAGATGGTGATGTTGTAAGAAATTCTTGGTCCGTTCTTCGAAAGAGGGCCGTGAACGGATGCTGTCGAGATCATGCTGAGGAATCCAAGGTCCTGATTGAGTCGCTTGTATGAAAAGATTGGAGAGCTGCGTCAGCTGGTTCGAATGTTTGACGGTGGTTGAACGGAACAAAGCACGACAAGATCCAGCGCTTGCTTTTTCTCTTCATCCGGATCATTCGAATTCTCTTCCTTTCCAATCTCGATATCTGTAGTCCCACCCGCTTATTACCAAGAATCGAACGGTTGAAAGCACATCTGCGGCCAAAACTAAAGGCTCAGCATTGTAATACAGACAACTATGTACTCGGACAGGAAACGAGACTCAAATTAGGCCAAGTTCACAGCGTCGCCGAGAACGCTTCGCACATATTCCATCCTTGCGGGGTGCTTGTCCAAACCCTCGCCGATGAGTTGAACGGAGGCGGGGTCCATAGCCTACGGTACATATGGAGCTTAGTGGCAGATTTCGTGAAGTTCGGATGAGTGACTCACCCTGAAAAGTATATGGACTGCAAAGTCGTGCGGGGTGTCTTTACAGCTGGACGCTTGCCAGAGTGCACCGCCCGGGTAAGAAATAGCGTACTTTGGTGGAATCACAAGCCTAATGAATGAATCGGTGCCGGGTTCTTTTGTCAATAACAGGTCAATGAACATATACGAGAGTCGAGACAAGGGCAAACGCCGATACCTTTGAAGTCAATGTACACATTACCACAGAGATACAAGATAAAGGTGGGAGCTAGGAATAAGTTGCTACAAACCAATAACCGAGACAATAAGTGTTCGTTTATTACACAGTGAAAAAAAATAAACGTGACGCACTCCTGTCCCCATGACTCCAATAAGTCTTTTGACGCCTGGCAAAGGAACAAACACACACACGATACCTTCAGCGACCATATCTTTTGAGCGCGTTGAAACTGAAACACGAACCATAGCAGGGTCATACGGTGACCCGGTCTGTTTGCCCAAGTCAAAAACATGCTCATAATGTCCATCCTCAAACCCGAGGCTCTTGGAAAGTTCCTTGAACGTCCTCATGCGTTCATCCGGAGAACCTTCCACCGACCACCACTTCATTCCCAGAGTACGAAGCTTCCCCTCTGAGACGGGGCGTCCAGAGTCTAAAGGCAAACTCAAATCCCCAGCGGTTGGATCGCGATAGTACGCTCGCAGAGACATGACGGGAATAGGAACGTGAGAGCACCAGAGTAGGTTCCTCTGATAGGCTATAGGCATTAGCTTTTTGTGATGATTTGGAACGCCGTTGAATCCCCGCTGGGCCGGAAAAAGAAACAATGGTTCGCGTGTTTGAGGGAGGGGATCGATACGCCAAAATATGGGGACTCTCGGAACAGCTTCGATCTTCTTAGAAAGGAACTGAGAACGGAGGAAGTTGGTCAGGTTGGTGAGAGGGAATTCGATGACGTTCACGTTGCAAGACCGTGGGGGTAAAACCACCTTCCCCAGCCTGATCCGCTTCGAAAATTCTTGGATCGATCCGAGGGAAAAACCGCTGTGAATATTGGATTGTGTAAGATCGTTCTCTATTGTTCTTTCCCGTTCTTCAAAAGAAGGTCGCGAATGGGTGGTATTGGGCTCGGAAGTCAGAAGCTACAGTGTCCTGGCCAGTAGAGCTTCGAGCTTCACCGGCGCCTTCAATCCCCAATTCTCGTTCGTTCCGCTCGCCCAATACTAATTACCGTGTCATCGTGATCGAAAGCCGGATATCAGCCGCCTAAGTAAACCGCTTTTTAAAGTGAACTATCGAGGCCCTGTAGGCCTTAGACTCCCAAGGGTCACAAGACGCACTGGCAAGCTGACTGTGTCCCACATCAAGGCAACGCATCTGGAATGATTGTCAAGTTGAGCGGAGAGTCGAGAAGATGAACCTCTATGATCATATGAGGTGGGAGTGTTCAATATGAGCCTTGGGTAGTTCTGTACTAGAGAAAGCAGTACACGTTATATATGAGAGGCTAATTCATGCTTTATGAGATCTTCTGAGGACGTACCGGGGCCACTAAGTATTTCTGAGGATTTTCCCTTCGCGTGCTTTAGAATGGGGTTGGACCGTGGTGGTTGAATGAAAACCAGGAGCGAGAAGCGCTCATGGGCAAAAGACTTGTGGATCGGCGCTTGCTCCGGCGCCAACTTTCTCCAAATCCCTCTTACCTCCCAGAATCCGAATTCCATGGTTCAACTTGCCCAGAATTGACCCAAAAAGCACCTTGATACAGTCAAAACCTCAATCCCTAAACAATTGGCTGAGGCGCCGACTTCGCACTTGAGCATTAGTACGTACTACGTTCCAGAACTCTCGATTCCAGAGCTGAGAGATGCTACCAAGCATTGGCACTGATTAACTATAGTCTACAAGGCAGACTCGCACCAGAGTCCGTTATGTAAAGTGGGTATCATAAAGGGAGAGGTACACAGGAGGGTTGCATCTAACTGGGGGATATGGCACATCTACTTACACACGACATACCCCGGAAACCTCTCCAACAAGCGCGTATCAAACTCCTTCAACGACGGACACTCGCGTCCATCCACCGCCGACCTCAACCTTCGAATCACTCCCACCACATCCCCAACCACACCCTTCACCAAATCCGGCGTAACAGCCTGAACAGCCGCCTCCACCATAAAACACAACAAATTATCCCCCTCCACCAACGTCTTCGCATTCAACACCCCACCTGTCAAATCCTCCAACGAAACTCCCATAAACGAGTCCACCGTCCCCGTATCCCCCCAACAGAAAGGAAAATAGGATACTTGAGTGAAACCGCCGTAGCTTCAAGCGCGAATATCACCAGATCGTAATCGTCGCCCTCAGCACGTTTGTACCAGTTCTCTGGGATCCGTTCCCATCCCGCACGGTAGACGAAATCGTCGGAGACGCCGAAGAAGGATTTGAGAATGTGACGGTCAAGGATTCCATCCGGCCCGTGCTCTGTGGATCTGTTCGCCATGAATCGTTGAATGAAGAGGTACGCAGCGGGTTGGACAGCTACGCCGCTGAATGCGCCGCTGAAGAAGTAAGGGTTGGAATGTATGCTCTCGTGGAACCGTTCGTAGCGGTACTGGTTAAGGAGGGGCACGTCGAAGTTGACTTGGGAGTCGGTAAGCCGGCTTGTTTGTCGTATAGAGCTTTGAATTAGGTGAGGTTGAGACGCGAGTTGTCTCCTGTTTGGTACAAGTTGCCTCGGGTGGGGGAGACGTCCGTTTCGTATTTGTTGTGGCTTCCGGAGAGGTCTAGCGGATAGCCGAGAAGTGGAGGTAGGAGAGTGGAGGGAGGAGGACCACCGATGGAGAATGTAGCAATATCGCCTGAAGTGAGTGAACCGAAGAGGGAGAGGAATATGCCTAGGTCCAAACCCATCCCGAAGACATCGTGTGTAGCGGAGACAAATTGGTCTACGGTTGCTACGCCGTTGTGGGGGAGATAATTATGGTTGGCGAGTGCGTTGAGGCCTGGACATAGACCTCTAATGTCGCCGTGACCGGGAGGGATGAATTTGTGTCGTCCTCCAACATCGATGGGTTCGGCGTATGGACTACGACGCGTCGAATTGGAGGATGAAGACACGGCAACGGTGAGGAGCGCGATGAGGAAAGAGCGAGTGAACATCGTGGATAATTCAGCTTAATTGTAGGAGGGAAAGGGGGTTGGAGTTTGACCTGAACTTGACTGACGCGTTGACTTTTATCGAGTCTCAGAAATCCCTTGGCTGGTGATCACACCCTATCATAATCCAGACGCCCTTCTTCGGAATCGCTAGCACGTCCCGACGGTTTACTGCACATATCCTCGCCGGCGTCAACATCCACCAAACTTCTCTCGGGCTGAAGCCTGCTTCGAATCATTGATAACTGTTCCGATAACACAGCGTAGAGTATGACTTGTGCTCATTCTCCAGAAGATGGTCGTGAAAGGGTGTTCGCGTAGGGGTCTAGTACATCCGGAAGCTCTAGAGAATTGCATGAGCTGGCTTGAACGACGTGCTGGTAGTAGTGCGGGATCAAGCGTAAAGCGCGCACATGGCTCCCCTCTAGCGCCTATTGACACTTATTCCCTTGTTCCTTCCTCCCGTATTCTTTTGAAACCCTTTGAAGATCTCGAATGCCGTCGCTCAAAACTGGCTGAAAAAGCCCCACTCTCGTGATTAATTTCTCATCATTTTGTCATAGATCAATATTCGACCATTAGGATCCAATATTGACAGACTTTGAGGTATGTAGTATATTCATCATATTCTGAATCTTAACTACCAGATCGCGAGGCTTTGCTGATCAGAATGATAGGATAAAATAATGAAGAAATTACAGCTTGCTTGACAAGGTCTCCCTACTTACCATTGTCCATATGGCAAGGTGTGAGGCCGGCGGAGATGGCATTTCCAGTCTGAAGGATCCCTAATATATCAGCCTAGTGTCGCTCACCTGACGATGGCTATCTGAGCTTCCCAGCTACATTTAGATTAGTGAGGCCCGCTGTGCAAGTCGAGCCTCAGTACTTATATCAACCCAGGTCGGCTGCGATTCTTTCACCCCCGAAACCATCAACAATGTTATCTCACTCTTTTTTCATAGCTCTCATCACCGTGATCAGCCAATGCACGGTCGTGTCTTCATCCTCGGCTTCAATGCGTCGCAGTCCTGATTTTGACCCGCACACCCAACGCATCGATGTTGGAGGACAACACAAATTCATTCCTCCTGGTCATGGAGACATACGAGGTCCCTGTCCGGGTCTCAACGCTCTCGCCAATCACAACTACCTTCCCCACAATGGCGTCGCGACTGTAGACGAGTTCGTCTCAGCTACCCATGACGTCTTTGGGATGGGCTTGGACTTGGGGACATTCCTTTCCGTATATGGCTCGCTCATGACCGGCGATCTTACTACGTTCTCTATCGGCGGTCCTCCCCCCATCGGTCCCATCCTCGGACATCCTTTGGGCCTCTCCGGGAGCCACAACAAATACGAGACGGACGCTTCCACCACGAGAGGCGATTTGTACGAGACAGGGGACGACGTCCATCTCAACATGACCCAGTTTAAATCCCTATACAACAAACAAGCCGGTAAACCTGACTCCGAGGTTAACTACGACGTGCCCTTGTTGAACCAATTCCGCAACGAACGTTTTCACGAGAGTATCCATCACAATCCCAACTTCTTCAACGGCGCGTTCAGTGGCCTAGCCGTTCAAGCAGCTGGGTCCCTTTTCATACAACGCTTCATGGCGAACAGGTCTGCGGAACATCCAGAGGGAATTCTCGATCGACATACTCTCAAATCTTTCTTCGCCGTCTCCGGAGATACTCCCTCGGACTTTGTCTATCAGGAGGGCTGGGAACGCATTCCAGACAACTGGTACAAACGCTCCGTGGGGGATGACTACGGGTTAGAGCCCTTCAACGTCGACCTTCTCGCCGCCGCACTGGAGTACCCTATCTTCCTGTCCGTCGGGGGTAACACAGGAACGGTAGATTCCTTCACTGGAGTGTCTCTCGAGGATTTCACAGGAGGTGTGCTCAATGCGGCGAGCTTGTTGCGGGGTGACAACTTGTTGTGCTTTATTGTGCAGGCTGCTATTCAGGCACTCACACCGGATATCTTGATAGGATTGGGTGGAGATGTGTTGGGGGCGCTTGAACGGTTGAGGTCTTCGATGAAGGGCCGTAATTGCCCAGCTTTGGGGGAGTTCAATACGCAGTTGTTGGAGAAGTTCCCAGGGTATACGAGGAAGTGATACAAACTTGCCTTTTTTTTGAGTTGGAATTCGGCCTTTTTTTCTTTTTACTTCCAAGGACTTTTGAGCCTCTCCTCCCGAGCCTTTCACGATCACCATATTTGTTCTAATGCGGACTACTTACCGCAAGATACTGAACCGTATGCACATTGTGCGCCAGTTCTTTAAATGGATACTACGTTCAATACATACCTCCCTGTGACACTGACATTCAACACATCCGCAAGAATTGTTTTTGAACCAGTGATTGCCCTGGTGTGCTCATCTGTTTGGGCACTGACCATCCGTTCTTCCACGATCCGAAGAATATACGCTTACTCCGATGGCTCTAGGTTTTGAAAGCTCACATCGATCGATCTCATACATGACAGCAGGAGAGAATCGAGGGCCGCATACGATCGTAGAAATAGTTCGGTTTCATTCTGTACTACCGAATTAGACTCAAACACCCAAACTTGTTGTACATTGATATTCCGGTTTTCATTTGAAAGATTTGATTTGGGCCAAGTTCACAGCGCCGCTGAGAAGGCTTTGCGCATATTCCATCCTGGCGGGGTGCTTGTCCAATCCATCGCCGATGAGGTGAACGGAGGCAGGGTCCGTAGCCTACAGCACGTGTGAAGGTCAATCACAATCCCAAGGTTCGCAAACTTGTTTGGGCGATCAATTCACCTTGAAAATGATCCGAGCAGCGAAGTCGAGCGGGGTGTCTTTGCGACTGGATGCTTGCCAAAGTGCGCCGGCCGGGTAAGAGATAGCGTACTTTGGCGGGATTACAAGTCTGATGAAGGAGTTGGTGCCGGGTTCTTGGTCAACAATGGGTCGATAAGAAGACACATTTAAGACAACGGCAAAAACAAAGACAGTGCTTACCTTTGAGGTCGATGTACACAGTACCGCAGAGATACAAGACAATAATGGGATGTGGAAATAGGCTTCTATAAAGCAAGGGGTTTTGTCAATCGTGCAGAAAAACAACATAAAAAATGAGCGTAACGCACTCCTGTGCCCATGCCTTTAATAGGTCTTGGGGCGTCTGGTGAATTGAATGAAGAAAAAGGATTGATACCTTCAGCAACGATGTATTCCAGATGTAGACCAAAACGTTCACCATCGCAGCGTCATACGGCGACCCAATCTGTTTGCTCAGATCATAGACGTGCTCATAATCTCCATCCTCGAACCCGAGGCTTTTGGAGAGCTCCTTGAACCTCTTCAATCGTTCGTCCGGGGACCCTTCCACCGACCACCACTTCAACCCCAGAGCACGCAGCTTCTCCTCTGATACGGGGCGTCCAGAGTCCAAAGGCAAACTCAAGTCCCCAGCATTCGAATCGCGATAGTACGCTTGTAGAGGCATGACAAAGACAATGGGGAACCGGGGCAAGTCTTATCTCTCAGCTTTTTGAGGTGGCTTGGAGGGCCGTTGAAACCCCGCCGTGGTTGAATGCATGTCGCTATCAGGCATGTTAATGAGCATCCGAAAGGGTCTGAGCGGGAACATTACCTAGAAGAGATTGGACAGGTTGAATGTTGCTCACGATCGTGGAATTGGTACAGCGAGCTGCGATACCTTCCTGGTCTGCTCTGAAGCGTCGTTCAACTCTTTGATCGTCCGGAAAGGCAGCGCAGCTTGATTGTCAGACAAAATGAGACAGTTTTGTCCGTTCTTTGAGTTGAAAGGACTAGTGCGGGGAATATGGAGATCGTGGTACTGAAGCCCATACTTAGGGTCGCGTATCGAGTCGTACTAGTCATCGGAGAACTGATCAGCTGCCACCTGAACGGTTGAACGGTCGTCTTATGGTAGTTGAACGGAAGCAAGAAGCGAGAAGCGGCAAACATTTGTGCTTTCAGCGCCACATCTGCCACAGTGCATCAGCACTTTGCCTCTTCCTCCAATATATAAATGAAAAATCTATGTGCTTACCTCCTTTCGATAACTCGAGCAGATACTAGCTGAGAAATCTGACCCAGTGACCTCTGTCAGCTGCCAGAGACTTTGTCGTTCCATTGGTGGACGGAATGAACGGATGATAGTCATCTGTTTCATTCTGTACAATCGGATTAGTAGGGTTAAACACTCGAGCTTTGTTGTACATTCAATACCTCCAATTTCATTCGCAAGACTTTAATTATTAGGCCAAGTTCACAGCGTTGTCGAGAGCACTTCCCATATACTCCATCCTGGCGGGGTGCTTGTCCAATCCCTCTCCGATGAGGTGAACGCAGGCAGGATCCGTAGCCTACGGTACATATGAAGACTGGTACCAGGTCTCGTGAGTTTCGGATGAGCGACTCACCCTGAAAAGTATATAGACCGCGCCGAAGTCGAGCGAGGTGTCTTTACAGTTGGATGCTTGCCAGAGCGCACCACCCGAGTAAGAAATAGCATACTTTGGTGGAATCACAAGACACACTGGCAAGCTGACCGTGTCCCACATTAAGCCAACGCATTCGGACCGATTGTCAAGTTGGGAGGAGCGGAGAGTCGAGAAAATGAAGTGCTCAATACTATGAGCCTTAGGTAAACCTGTACTAGAGAAAGCAGCACACTTTATAAGAGGCTAATTCAGGTTTATGAGAACTTCTGAGGATGTACCAGAGCCTCTGAGGATTACCCTTTCGTGTGCTTTGAAATGGGGTTGGACCGTGGTGGTTGAATGGAAACAAGGAGCGAGAAGCGCTTGTGGGCAAAGACTTTGCTCCAGCGCCAATTTTCTCCTCCCAGAATCCGAATTCCATGGTTCAATTGACCCAAAAAAGCAACTATGTATGGTCAGAATATCGATTTTTCAAACGATGAGCTGATGCGCCGACTTTGCACCGTCTACGTTCCAAAAATGCCAGCAGGTGTTGGCATTAGCTACATATATAGTACACAAACAGTTCCACGACGAAGTACACGACTACAGGGTTTGGATATTCCGTTATAAGGAGTAGGTATGACATAGAGAGAGAGAGAGGTATGTAGGACGGTGGTATTCAACTGAGGGGATGAATAACTTACAAAAACCGAATGAGAACGAAATGAGATATGACTCGAAAAACTCGCACATCCAACCCCAAAAACGTACGATAACGCTTACACTCACTTCCTCCTCGCATACCCCGGAAACCTCTCCAACAAGCGCGTATCAAACTCCTTCAACGGCGGACACTCACGTCCCTTCACCGCCGACCTCAACCGTTGAATCGCTCCCACCACGTCCCCAACCACACCCTTCACCAAATCCGGCGTAACAGACTGAACAGCCGCCTCCACCATGAAACATAACAGATTATCCCCCTCCAACAAGGTCGCCGCGTTGAACACCCCACCTGTCAAATCCTCGGGAGAAACTCCAGTGAAGGAATCCACCGTCCCCGTATTCCCCCCAACAGAAAGGAAAATTGGATACTCGAGGGCGGCAAGGGAAGCTTCACGCCCGAACTTCAACAAATCGTAATCGTCGCCCTCAGCGCGTTTGTACCAATTCTCCGGGATGCGTTCCCACCCCGCACGGTAGACGAAATCGTCAGAGACACCGAAGAAGGATTTGAGAATCCGACGATCGAGGATTCCCTCCGGCCCATGTTCTACAGATCTGTTCGCCATGAATCGTTGGATGAAGAGGTACGCAGCGGGTTGGACGGCTACACCGCTGAACACGCCGTTGAAGAAGTAAGGATTGGAATGTATGCTCTCGTGGAACCGTTCGTAGCGATACTGGTTTAGGAGCGGGACGTCGTAGTTGACTTGAGAGTCTGGTAAGCCGGATTGTTTGTCGTAGAGAGCTTTGAATTGGGTGAGGTTGAGACGGGAGTTGTCGCCTGTTTGGTACAAGTCGCCTCGGGTGGGGGAGACGTCTGTTTCGTATTTGTTGTGGCTTCCGGGGAGGCCGAGTGGATGGCCGAGAAGTGGGGGTAGGAGGTTGGAGGGAGGGGGACCGCCGATGGAGAATGTGGCGATGTCGCCTGAAGTGAGTGATCCGAAGAGGGAGAGGAATGTGCCTAGGTCCAAGCCCATACCGAAGACATCGTGTGTAGCGGAGATGAACTGCTCTACGGTGGCGACGCCGTTGTGGGGGAGATAGTTGTGGTTGGCGAGTGCGTTTAGGCCTGGGCAGGGACCTCGAAGATCGCCATGACCGGGAGGAATGAATTTGTGTTGGCCATCGACGTTGACGGGTTGGGAGGTTGCGTGTGGACTGCGACGCGTCGAATTTGAGGCGGCCAAGCAATGATGCAGATGAGCGATGGCGAGGAAGGCGATGAGGAGAGAGCGGGAGAGTAGTGTCATTGGCGATAGTGGTGATCGTAGGGAGGTCGAAAGAGTCAACAGCTGGTGCCAATTGCTTGACTTTTATCAACCGGGACCCAGGGGTCTCAGAATCCCATTTGGCTAGCGATCGTCCCCTGTCCGGCTCCGATCCCACTCGAGCTCATGCATCAATAAAACTTCCGCCAACTCCAACATCCACAAAGGTTAGTACTAGTTCATGTTGAGAAAATGATATATACAGTGTACCTTTAGAGCGTTGGCAGGTTTCAATGTCCTCCGAGTAGTCATCCGTATTACAACGACGAAACTTTAGCTTTGACCGAAAGAGACATGTGGATTTTTATATTCAATTTTGAGAGCGCCGAACCGTAGAAATCGAAGACGGGAGGAGAACTTAGCGAAGATGAGTCGGGGTAAGCGAATGCTGGTCGACGTCGTTGAACACGGACGGGCTGAGCCATGGAGATCGAGAATTTGAGGTTAAGGGAACGATTGTCTTCCCGGTATCATGATTGAGGAATCGTGAGTGAGACTCTGACCGGGAGTTTGAAGGAAGAGAGGTAGGCGTTGACTCTGTTGTCATTAATAGACGCTGGAAGGACAAATATTTGTATCAATGGGCGCTTCAGACTCCTTGCTTCCGTTCAACCACCGTCAGACGGCCATTCAACCCAGCTGATGCAGTTCTCCTATTTTCTCGAGCCTCGATAGAGACTCCTAGAGCCTCAGTATGTCTTGTTTTCTTTTGCTTGTGGACCTCTTTTGAAGAACGGACACGATCGTCTTGCTCTATCCGACATCATAGCGGCGCTGCCTTTTCGGAATGGTCAACGAGTTGAAGGAGGCTTCATAGCGGACCAGGAAGGTGTCGCTGTGTCCCCACGGTCGTGAGCAACATTCAATATGTCTAATAAACAAACCACCCGTGACCCACATCTCTTCCTACCTAGCTCCTACCCTGAGACAATCATCATGTCCTCAGCACTCCTCTGTTATGTACAAGAAAATTCTCCGTCTACCAATGGGGCTCGTAGGGATTTGGAAGAAGGGAATATGTTAGGAAAGATGACAGGTGTTGCGTTTGCTTGGAAGGACCGGTCACCACCCCACATCACCCGCTCAGTTATCTCCAAGAGCTGAGGCCTGAGAGCTGAGTGTTACAACGGAAATGGCTATTCGACCTCCCTCTAAACGATCATCGCGCCCTCAGAGCTCTGTCATTAGTGTTCTCTAACCATGAACGTGCCAGGAAAGATGGCAGGTGCTGCAGCTGCTTGGAAGATGGACGATGGTCTCCGCCGGACAATTCCCGCTCATTGAAATTCGCTACATTTGGAATCTGAGGCTCGTATAAGACTGTTCTCATTGATTCAACACGAAATTTCCCCCACGATCACCATCAATGCTTTTTCGCACTCTGACCATCACGCTGATCACCATCGCCCAGTGTTTGACCGCGTCTTCATCCTCGAATTTGACGCGTCGTAGTCAGGCACGTTTCGACCCACACACCCAACGCATCGATGTCACAGGCCGACATAAATTCGTTCCTCCCGGTCATGGCGATCTTCGAGGTCCCTGCCCAGGCCTCAACGCCCTCGCCAACCACAACTACCTTCCCCACAACGGTATCGGTACCATGGACCAGTTCATCTCAGCCAACCGCGACGTCTATGGTATGGGCCTCGACATGGCCATATTCCTCGCGATACTTGGCTCAGTCATATCTGGAGACGGCACCTCCTTCTCCATCGGTGGTCCTCCTCCTCCTTCTACCGTTCTCCTCCCTCCGCTCCTCGGCCACCCTCTAGGTCTTTCCGGTAGCCACAACAAATACGAGACGGACGGTTCTACCACCCGTGGTGACTTGTACCTCACAGGTGACAACACCCGTCTCAACCTCACCCTGTTCAAAGCTTTGTACGACAAACACCCCGACCACTACGATATCCCGCTCCTGAACCACTTCCGCTACGAACGTTTTCGGGATAGTATCCATCACAATCCTTACTTCTTTAACGGGGTCATCAGCGGTGTAGGCGTTCAACCAGCTGGGTACATCTTCCCTCAACGGTTCATGGCGAACAGATCCCTCGAGTATCCAGACGGGATCGTCAATCGTCGTACTCTCAGATCCTTCTTTGGCGTCGATGAGGATCTCGTCTATCGAGAAGGGTGGGAACGAATCCCAGATGACTGGTATAAACGCGCTGTGGGAGACGACTACGATTTAGCGTCCTATGTACTCGACGTTCTCGACGCCGCCCTCGAGTATCCGATTTTCCTTTCGGTTGGTGGGAATACGGGAACGGTGGATTCGTTTACGGGTGTGTCGATTGAGGATTTGACGGGTGGGGTGTTGAATGCGGAGATGTTGGTGGAGGGGGATAATTTGTTGTGTTTTTTGGTGGAGGCGGTTGTTCAGGCTGTTACGCCGGATGTGGTGAAGGGTGTGGGTGGGGATGTGGTGGGGCGATTCAACGGTTGAGGTCGACGGTGGAGGGACGTGGGTGTCCGCCGTTGAAGGATTTTGATGGGCGGTTGTTGGAGAGGTTTCCGGGGTATGTGAGGAGGAAGTGATTATAGCATGCGTTTGGGATCGGACTTGGGAGTTTTCTCCATCCTTTATTCTCTCTCGCTTCTTGTTCTTTTTTAAGTCGCTGATTCGCCCCTGCAAGGGTTGTTGTTTGTAAGTACGTGTGCCATTTCCCTTCATGCACGGTTAGATACCAGCGTTCTACATACCTGCGCTCTTGATGATACCCAGTCTTAGAACGGGCTCGTATCCAGATCCTGTGTGTAGTTGTAAATAGACTTTCTGTCGCAAGTCTACTTTTGGGCTATACGGCTCATACGTTTATGTTGATGCTACTGACGGTCTTTCTGCGAACGCCTGGGGAAAGAGGTAGAACCACGACTCGGGCTCGCGAGTCAGCGCGAGTTGGTGGGCGCTTGTCACGTAATGGCCGGCATTACATGTTTCGGCGAAAAATATTCACGCAAGTTGACGACCCTGCTCACCTCTTCTCTTCCTCCGTCCAGTTCCCACTTCCTTCTATTCCATTGCACGAAGGGGCACCCAAAGGGAACGACAAAAAACTCGTTCTCGTGGCTTTAGATTTCGCAAGAGGTCAGAATCTCATCGCTTTTCGACGACGAGCTATCCCTCACACCAACGCCAGTCGCAAGACCACCAACTCTCAAGGCTTCCAAGGTCTTTGCCAGAGCCATAGACTGCTCAACTTGACTGCTGAGTAGACAACAAAACTCTCAAATAGGTGCGTTTCCCGAGACTTTCGCGACTGAAGGTCCCAGTCTCAACTGACACAGTTTTAAAAGCACATATCCCCTCTCGAAATGCTGTCTAGAACCGTAAAAAGACTGGGAACGCTGCCCTCGGTCTCCCGACAATCATTACCTCGTCCAGCTCGTCTCTACTATTCCACTCCTTCAAAACGCACCGATTCTCCAGCACTCGCAACCAAACATGCTGATCACAACCTCACCAACCCCGACATGGAAGGTTTCCTCGCTACACCCCCCAAATTCACTTTTCTCCCCTCACTCCTCCCCGAGTCCTCATCCTCCTCGAACAGCCCCCTTTGGTTCGCAGATTCTTTCACACAAGACCAGATGGCTATCATCAACGCGTGCCTCCATAATTTCTTCGACGTTCCGCGAGCCAGGAGTATCTTTGACCGACTCCGAAGTGAACGAGGGAGCGTGACCTACCTCGAACCTAGGATGTACAACGCTTTCTTGGAAGCCTACATCGGCATGGCGTCGAACGAGTCGGAACCTAACAAGGAGTATTGGCTCGAGAGCGCATGGGAGTTGTACGACGTGATAGAGTCGGAGATGGAGCGAGTGGCGCCGTCTGAGGAGACGTATGCTACGATGCTTCTTGCCTGGCATAGGTGCGTTGATTTGTACATCCATTTTCTACGAGAGCTTGTCGCTCAGTTAGTGCCTTTTTAGATTTGGCCCCGACACACCGAACCACATACCCGACGTGGGCGCTCAACCTCCCAAAACGCTCCTCAAAGCTATCAACGAGCGCCAAATATCCTTGGAAGCTATCGTTGCCAACAGGGTCTTCACATCGTCAGAAGAAGTCGCAGCGATCATTCGAGTCCTTTCAAAAGCCGCGGTAGACCTCAACTTGTCCCATATCGTCTCTCAACTCGGACAAGCTGAAATCGTCGGAACACACGCTCCCGATATTTTGGACGACGTTCCAGAGGCTAGACCCGTCTTAAAGGAGAAGGTACGTTCGTACATGCCGTACCTAACATACCATAACATAAAGTTAACTTTCTTTTTCTGCTTGTACACAGAAACGAGAACCAGGCTCGGACTCTAAAACCTCCCTCGAAGAAGAAGACCCCGAATACGAAGTCCCCTTCAACCTCGCCAACCTCCGCCGGCACCTCGCCGACATCTCCTTCGCCCGCCGCGTCCTCCCCTCCGACGTCGTCTCCCGCCAAAAACTCCTCGAAGAAACCGTGTACGACACCGCCGTCGAACGACTCCGTCACGAATCCAGCGTGTTCGAAGAGTTGGGTCTCGATAACGGGTCTCTCCGACAACCCGACTTGCGGAGGTGGATGTGGGAGTGGCATTCCAAGTTGCAGGCGAGATTGACGGCGGAGGTCAAGTCGATTTCGGAGGCGGAGAGGAAGAAGACGTTTCGTGCGCATGGGCATAATAGGAATGCGTTGTTGAGTCCGTATTTGTCGTTGGTGAACCCCGAACGGTTGTCCCTGATCACGATATTGGAGATTATGAGGCTGCAGGGGTCCGGGGGTGTGGCGGAGGGGATGAAGACGACACGTGCGTTGATTTCGGTGGGGAAAGCTGTGGAGTCGGAGTATAAGGCGCAGATGTGTCGGAGGAATAATATTTCGTTGCCTGCTGTTGCGAAGCCTGGGGAGTCGGGGTATTTTTCGAATATGGGGTATAAGAATTTGAGGGAGAGGCGGTTGGTGGCTGCGAGGCATATGCAGGAGGGGGAGGCTTGGTCGACTGCTTGGACGCAGGCTACGAGGGCGAAGGTTGGGGGCATTCTGGTGGAGTGTTTGATGGATGTGGCGACGGTGGAGAGGAGTATGGTGTTTAAGGGGGAGACTGTGTATGTGTTCTTTTTCTGTCCTTTTGCTGGTTTTGGTTTGGGCTGATCGATTCATTGTGCAGGAGCGAAACTCAACAGGCGTTCCATCATTGTTATATCCATAACCGAGGTCAAAAGTTGGGTGTCATTCGGTTGAATCCAGCCGTGTCGGAGAGGTTGTCCAAGGACAGTCTTGGTGATACGCTTCACCCTCGACACTTGCCCATGTTGGTCAAGCCCAAACCTTGGTTGACGTATAACGAGGGTGGATACTTTTTCAATCAAGGTTAGTCTCTCTCTCTCTTCGTGTCGTCCCCCGCTGACAATCCCCCCTAGTCCCCGCCATGCGCTACAAAGACTCAATCGAACAACAATCCTACCTCAAACACGCCTCCGAACTCGGCAACGTCGAACTCGTCTACGCAGGCCTCGACGTCCTCGGCAGCACCCCCTGGAAAATAAACCGAGCCGTCTTCGACGTCGTCCTCAAAGTCTGGAATTCAGGCGAACGACTAGGAAAAGTCCCCCCCGCCAATTTGGACGATGCGGAGCCTCAGCCACCGACGGATGGGAACCCGAGGAGTAGGGTGGTGTATTTGGCGCAGATGAAACAGTGGACGCAGGATAAGGCGTCGAATCATTCGGATCGGTGTAGTGTGAATTATAAGATTGAGATTGCTAGGACTGTGAGTTTCTTTCTTTATCTTTTCTTTTTGTGGGTGTGGTTTCTTATCCCCCCCCTAGTTCCTAGGCGACACGATCTACTTCCCGCACAACATCGATTTCCGAGGCCGTGCCTACCCAGTCCCCCCACATCTGAACCATATAGGTGATGACCTCAGTCGTGGGTTGCTTATGTTCGCCGAGGGGAAACCTTTGGGGGCGAGGGGTCTTCGGTGGCTTAAGATCCATCTGGCGAATTTGTATGGGTATGATAAAGCCAACTTCGACGAGCGTGTGCAGTTTGTGGAGGAGAGGTTGGAACATGTGTTTGATAGTGCTATGAATCCGCTTGAGGTGAGAATATATATCTTGGTTTTTTTTCTCCTCGTCTCCCGATGCTTACTTACGACCTACGATTATTAGGGCGGCCGATGGTGGACCCACGCCGACGACCCCTGGCAATGCCTCAGCACATGTAAAGAGCTTCACGCCGCTCTGACTTCCGAAAACCCCGAGGAATACGTCTCGTGTCTCCCAGTCCATCAAGACGGGACGTGTAACGGTCTCCAACATTACGCTGCGTTGGGAGGTGATTCGAGAGGTGCGGAGCAGGTCAATCTGGCTGCTGGGGAGAGACCGTCGGATGTTTATACGTATGTTGGGAATATGGCGGAGAAGGTGCTTAAGGAGGATGCGGAGAGGGGGGAGAAGTATGCTGTCATGCTTGCGGGGAAGATTACGAGGAAGTTGGTTAAGCAGACGGTATGTGTTGGTTCTTTTTGGGGGCGTGTGTTATGTGTTGTTGACGATTCGTGGGTGTTTTAGGTTATGACGACGGTGTATGGTGTTACGTTCATTGGGGCACGAGAGCAGATTGAGAAGCAGATGAGACTTGCGAAGCATGTCCCACCTGAGGAGTTTTTCATGGCTTCTGCCTACCTCGCCAAAGTTGTACGTCTATCCCTCCTAGAACCTCTTATCCCATTTCTCACCTTTTCTCATTCCCAGGTCCTCAACTGCATCGGTGACCTTTTCACCGGAGCCAAAAGCATCCAAAACTGGCTCAACATGAGCGCCCGTCTCGTCGCCAAAAGCATCCCAGGCGAACGTATCCCCGAAGCCCTCGAAGAACTCCGCAAGAAGAGCAAGAACAACAAAGCGACCGTCACCGTCGACTTGCTCAAACGCGAACAGATGACGTCTGTTGTGTGGACGACGCCGTTGGGGTTACCAATCGTGCAGCCGTATAGGAAGCCGAAGAGGAAACAGATTATGACCAAGATGCAGACGGTGTTTATTTCAGATCCGAATTCTCCTGCTGAAGGTGAGGTGTCTTTTTGGGATCTTGGGCGTCGTCGTTTGACTGACCTGGTTTTTGAAATAAATGTAGTGAATATGTCGAAACAGGCTTCTGCGTTCCCTCCCAACTTTATTCATAGTTTGGATGCTACGCATATGATGCTTACGGCTTTGGAATGCCAGGTATGTTCTAGACGCCTTTGCTTTAGGGTGTTTTGGAGGAAAGCTCATCACGCGTTTCCTCCTCCTCTAGACCCGCGGGATGACTTTTGCAGCGGTTCACGATTCTTACTGGACGCATGCATCGAACATTGATGAAATGTCTACGATCATCCGTGATACGTTTATTGCTTTGCATTCGTCGGAGGTTCTTACCAAGTTGCATTCCGAGGTGCGTTTTCCCATGTTTCTTGACTGACAACAGTTTGCTCACTCGGTCTTGTCTATCATTTAGTTCAAGGAACGGTACAAGGGATACAAGGTTCCCCTCACTCAGCTTCAAGGTGGTGGTCTCGTCAAGACGCTTCGGGATATGGGAGTCAGGTTCAAGGCAACCCCAGAACAAGCGCGTATGCTCGAGCCTCTGTCTTCGCTCATCGAAATCTCGGAAGACGACTCTTCCATCGAGGAAAGTCAAGATACCGAAGATCTCAAGGAGATCTTCAGGACCGAGCAGGAAGAAAAGTCGACTCAACCCCCCAAGAAAAAGGAACAAGATGAGGACGAGGAATTCGACGACGAGGACGACGCTCACGAGCACGAGCACGAGCATGTAGTGGAAGACGATTCTCAGGAGAGCTCGAGAGCGAAGGCTGCTAGGCTGAGGAAGGAACAGGACGCGAAGGCTGCTATTGAGATGTTTGGCAAGTTTGTCAATGTGACGGATTTGTTCCCTCCGTTGCCTAAGAAGGGCGACTTCAAAGTCGAGGCTATCAAAGCGTCGCAGTACTTCTTTTCTTAAACCTTTTCATGCCTTCTTTTCTTGCTTTTTCATGGCTACTTCGTTCTGCACCTTCATGCATGGATCCCCCGCTCATCTGATTTGCTTGCATTCGACCTGCTATCTCACATTTACATACTTATCCGCTACATTAACATCGTTACGCACTGTATCATTTAGCACCTTACTTGACTTCACGGTATAATTTCTTAACAATAGATTGTGTATAGAGGATGAAATTCAAAGGTGAATTTCGGTATGACCATGTCTTTGTATTAGAGAGAAGAATCAAGGTCGCGCGACATGTTCAACGTTCATAGAAACAACCGAAAGTTGGCTCGACAAATAGTCGCTGCATTCTATTTTCCAGCTACACGAATATCCGAATGTTCTTCTAATGGTGGTGTTCCTCGCGTTTAGGGAGGTCCTGTTCGAGGAAGCTGAGGTAGGCATCAGCACCGCTGACATTGCCTTCACCGTCTGCAGCAGCAGCGTTGGATGGTGCTGGTGCATCCGCTAGGGCCGGCTCCGAGGTCTTGTATGTCGACAAGTCGGAAGAGAGGTCGGCAGAGAGAGAAGGTGCTTTGGGAGCAGCGGGGGCGGAGTATTGCTTGACAAGACCGACATGCGCGTCTTTAGCCTTTTGAAATTTAACGAAAATCTTGAGTGAAATGGACTAGTAAACGGAAGGATAGCGACGCACGACGGGTGCTGGCTTGTAGGCCTTGATTTCCCTCAGATATAAATCCTGAACGAGGTCTGCGGGTGTACTCGGAATAAGCGGCCCTTCCAAACTACATCCCAGTGAAAAAATTCCTGTTACCTTTTCGCGCTGCCGCAGAGGAAGAGAAGAAACGAGAGCGAGAGGCCTAGAAGGAAATATTAGAAAATATTTCGACAACGATTCGCGAGCAATACTCACAGAGCTAGCAGCCCGTCTGAACATGGCGGAGGACATGGTGGTGGTGAAAGTGTGACAGAATCCTCTTTGTCACGCCAAAATTACGTCGGTTCGTTCCGACGTCGGCTGGGACAGGACCCAGCCCTCAACGTCGTTTACCTCAACTCTCACCATCCATCATGCTTGCCGCAAGAATTACTGCTGCTCGTCGTCTTCCTCAAGTTGCCCTTACTCCCAAGAGGTTCTCCTCTAGCGTGAGGGACGGATCTGTTGCTCAGTCAAAGGGATTCAAGTGCGTTGTATATTCTGGTTTCGTGGTTCAAGTCACTGAGTTGGGTCGTGTCTCTTCTTAGGGATAAGGAATCTGCACATGAGAGTGGGTCGACTCTACTTCTCAGAAGTATGTGATGTGATTCTAATTCGAAAGCTCAGACGAGTACATTCGCAAACAAGAACAACTCGAACTCCAGAAGTTGAAGGCTCAGGTGAGAGCGCGCATCATTCATAGTCACTCTCACACTATATCTCATCTGTTTTCGTGTTTCTAGATTGAGCAAAAGAAGCTCGAGCTCGTACGTGCATGTCCATATTCTAATGGCCTCGGAGACGCATACGATCCATTGTACAACAGGAAAAACTTCAAAGGAGGCCGAATCTATCAAGAAGGATTAAAGGATCTACCGTTCAGAGGACACTATCGCTGTACGTTACCTTCAGCCTTGTTCCGTACCCCACCAACTCATCCATGCCGTTTAGAACCTTATCTTCTCGGTCGAACTTTGTAATCCCTAGCATTCACAACTCAGCATTACAATTTGCATTTCTTTCTGTCGCTTCAGATCCGTGGAGGTGGCTGTTAATCATGATCCGTTCGAGAGCCCTGTCTACCGTTGGGGTTCGGCAATGGGTATGTGGTATGTGTGATTTTTTAGCCACGAACAGCCGTCTGACCACATCAGGCTGCTCACTTCGTCACTTCCGGCGGCTACTATGTAGCAACCACGTAATGTTTCTTGACGGTGCGATTCAATGGCATCGGGCTTCGCACATAAGTCTAGGAAGGTCTGGGGCTATATTGTTCGCATTACTCCCATCACCCAAGTGAGCTCGTCTCGGCCCAGATCAGTCAGTCGAAGTTTGAGCTTGAGAAACAGTCCAATGTTGGAGTGCCGGTGGCAGATTCAGGAGGCTTCTGTCCACACAAGATGGAAGGTGTAGGATTCAAGCTGCGGGGCGGGGGTGAAGTTGGGGAGGAAGGAAGACGAAAACATCACTATCGTTCATCCACTATAGATCACAAGAGGTAGAATACGGGGTAACAGCAGGTGAGAACCCTCTTCAAGCCGCTCACTAGCAGAAACAGCTCTTCGGTGGACCCCGTTCCTCCCCGCAAAGTTGATTTTTGCATCTCGCCGATATACTTCTCTCCTTCCATGCAAACTGATGTTCATTCAACTTCGAGACTTAGGTTGGACACAAAGCTAAAGAAATGAATTCTTCTCCGCAATCTCCGGAGCTCCTCGCTGATGATGAGACCCACACAAGAGACGGGTGAAAACTTTTCAACCTAAGGATCAGGCTCAAATGTCGCTGATAACAAGTGGGTGTCTGATCTGATAGCTTCATTTCATCGTGGACATAGGTTCAAATCCACGGAAGCCCGAATGTCTGTACAGCGTTTCATTTTTCGTTGAATAGTCTGACATGAACTGTTATTAGGGTAAACCATAAAGAATGAAACACCCAAGAGACAGGAATGATATAGACAACGAGGTACCCGTACTTTGGGAATTCTCACCGACGCACCCCTACAGGTCTTGTACTGTATGTACGTCGGGCAGAGATGCGCCCACAGGCTTGCTACTATCCGAATTAGCCCTGTTCCATTCATCGATCGGTGAGATTGACCCGCTCAGGTGTTCGACTGGGCACGCGTGTTACCGTAGTACCATGGATATTCGGAAAGCGCTTCATGAAAACGCCGCGAAGGTCAAAAACCACGAGTCCTGTCAAAGCATCTAAAATTGTTTGGGGAAGACCCCGGAGAAAATCGAAGTTACCAAAAGCTGCCTGGGTACGGCCGTAGCTCCCGGTATGATCGAAGCGAAAGTCGTGCAAGAACTTTGGGAAGGTGAATGAATCATATTCAAGTAGCTCACTTGAAACCTCTGACCTGCGACTCTGGCAGAGAGTTTCAAGGAGGTTGGGTTTGAAACGAATTCAATTTGCAATTTGCAGGTGGTTTTGCGTGAGTCTGGCGTTGCGTGGTTCCATCCTCGCTGGCTTCTTGACAAAGCCGCACTACGGTCTCAAGTCTGTGCTTCTGAACGTTGAATGCGGCACGACATAGTGGGTTGATTCATGTAGAAAAACATCACCTATCGGATGCAAAGTGACGTCGGACTCCTGGAGGCTTCTAGGTACCCTTGGTACTTGTAGGGTACTCGGAGACGTCGGCTTCCACCAAACTGGTGCCAAAGCTTTGTATCGGGTGACCAAACCGGGAACAAGGTTTGGGGAGCTTAGGTATCAATTACACGAGCCTGACACACCTTCGGGATGCTGAATGGTTAGGATCGCTAAACAAAGAGAAGAGGTTTGAAATGTTCCATTCAAGAGGTCGGAAATTGGTCTCTTTCACCTGAAGCTCGCCTGGACAGAGGACATACGCCAAGCCCACGTATCGAACGCGTGCCAGATGCGTGTCAAGTAACATTCACTGCGGAGTGCGCTTGGACGCCACGGCTGTCGCCCCTGGGAAGCTCAGACAGCCTAGGCCTTGGAAGCTGGTAGTAATGAGTGTAGATTGCTAGCTTCCAGATATCTGTGGAAGACAACCATATCTCGGAAATGTCCCGTGTTGCAGGGCGCTCAATTACCGATTGGCAAGTTATGCTGACAGAAAGAAGTAGGAAAAGGGAGGGTTTCGCCCGTGGTGGATGTGAACAAGTTGATATGTCAGCTTCAGACGGCTCGGCAAGATCCCGACTCTCGGCATCTACCTCAGCTATCGCAGGCTTATTATTATGGCTGAATTCCCTGACTCATCCCCCTTATTCTTTTACCGCACGACCCGCAAATATGGGGGCTTGGGGACACGTCAAGCAAGATATAAAAGAAACAGCTGCGCATGGGCAAATCAATCGATACGCTCCCTCATTTCCAGCATAGCATTTCGAGTTACCTCTTGCCATTGTTCTCTTCCCTTAGCGGTCTCTAGCTGACAACCAAGAATAAATCACTCACAATGATCACGACCGCTTTGTCGAATGCCACCAACAACCTTGTTTCGTTCGGCTCTGGTTCGTCTTCAGATCGTACCATAAAGGGGTTCCTGGGCTCTAACACTAAACTTCCATCAGCATCAGTCCCATTCTCGTTCAACATGCTGCCCGACTCGTACACCATCTCCAGCAGGCAGTCCGCCTTTGTCGAGTCACCGGCCCAGAGACGGGCACGCGTTGTTTTCATTATGAACCCAGCTGCTCCAGGCGGCAGCGATCGAGTACAAAGCTGGGTGAAATCCCAGTCATCCTACACCAACACCTCCAAGATGTCCTCTCCGCCCTCTCCGAGTGCGTCGACTGGTAGATCGAAGGGACACCGCAGAAACCGACACAGCATTTCGTCCTCCGACGATCTGAAAAGCCATCTCTATCCCAGTAACGACAAAAAGCATCAGAGATCATCTTCATATTCGCCACGCACTTCCCCGACCACACTTCATTACCCTGCATATCATCTCACGTCCATTCCGGAGGACGAACCCTACATTTTCTATTCAACGCCCATCACCGTGCCGCTTCTGCAGACGCACCAGAAGTCCTCCGCGATTGAGGGTGCAGCGCCCTCCCCCTCTCACAGTGACAGGACCAAGAGGCATCAACGGCATCTCTCTGACCTTATGGCCATTCCAGAGGAGTAGGGGGTGAAATTCCCAGAGGTGAAGGACGAATGGGGGTCATTGAAATTGAAGGCTTTCGTGAAGCACTTCCACTCGAATTTGGGGCGTGCTATTTTAGGGAGGTTTAGGGCAGATAATGCACCCCTCAACGTGCTATGGGTCGATCCGGAGGCTTCTGGATGTAGCCACTGAGGTCTCTCGGCCTTCTCGCTGCTCGTTCCCGAATTCCCTATTTCCAGCATTTAGGAACGTCCAGTGTTCTCCGTTTGGGGGACCGGCTGGATAGAGCAGTATATGCTTAGAATTGCTTACAATAGTTAGTATCCGTGGCTCTTGTACTTAGATACATCGAGGATCATGATCATGATAATTACGCATTGCTCAAATTTGTGACAAACGTGGCCTGACTCTTGGAGAGCTGGACAATGGACATTCGACTGTCGCGAGAGCGAAATGAGACGAATTTGAAGACTTGAACGGCCCGGATCCCTCCCGGATTCGGAAGCCTTTGAAGTGTTGGCCCGAATGTTCGCGTGAAGCTGTTCTCCTTACTCTCACCATGGTCGCCTGGAACAGCGATACGCCTCCAGAGTCTTCGAGCGCAATCTTTATTGCTTCTCACTCTATCATGATTGATGCACCCATCGAGAAAGTGTGGTCAATCATACTGGATTTCGGATCGTACAAAGAATGGTCTGTCGGTACAATAACTCTTGTGTCAAATCTGAGTTGACTCTGTCGGTGCATAGGAATCCTTTTGTGTGAGCAGCGACATTCGATAGCGTACATTAACGACGTTTTAAACCGGTACCATTGTTCATCTCCAGGCGAAACCAGACTATTGTAGACTCCAAGACTGGCACCCCGCTGGCTGAGCAAACACCTTCTGTTGGTGTCCATGTCCTGATGAGTCCAGTTCACCTTCCTCCGACAATGAGACCATCCTCCGAGCTATGGCCGTGGCAGAAAAACTCGACGAGAATTTGGATAAACCATCTCGACAAAGACAACTACCGTGTGGCATGGAGAACGAATGGGCCGGATTTTCTTCTCGAGGCGGAGAGGTGGCAGATGCTCACCAAAACGGCTGAAGGAAAGGTCAAGTACGAGAGCTACGAGGTGTTCAGAGGGTTGTTGGCGTATGTCATCAAGTTTTTTGTCGGCCATAACATCCTTAAGGGAACGAGAGCCATGGCAGAAGGGTTGAAAGGGAGGGCCGAAGCTTCCTAGAGAGGAGGGACGAGGCTAGGGAAACTGGTGCGCCGTACAGCTTCTTTGTTGAGGCCAGGTCTTCCCCCAGCCTAACCAACATGTTTTCCTTCCAGTTCCTTGGTTTCGCCCTTTACCGAAGGAACGTATGTATTACATGTGGACACACCCTGAAATGAATCTCTTTCGGTCGCGGTCCTAACGCTTGCTCCGCTATCCGTGTCACTCCCGCAATGCCATTTCGGATCCTTCACACAGCAATGCAAATTAAAATCGATGCTCGAGATGGGCGAGGGAGTAAGACCCGCTGCACGGGCGTCTGTCAAACCCGAACTCGACGTAAATGAAGTCTATATCATCCAATTTCCGTCGGTCTGCTCCCATTTTGATGGACGCGCGGACGCTCATTGAACACTCTCAAGGTTCAAGCTTCAGGAGGTCAGTTTTCGCCGGAATATGGTTTCGTATTGAGCTACCGCCTCGACTCCACCTCGCGCGATCATGAGAATGCTCCTCTCGGCTCACAACCTTCTTTCTCTCGCCCGCCGACTTCACTGAAACCGATACACATGAAGAACGGTTATGTCGGGCACATAGAATCGATAGGAGACCTTCTCATTCACCCTGTTTCCTGTACTATGCCCCCTAGGATACTCTTTGTCTACAGGAAGGCCGAAGGGTAGCGCAGCAATGCAAAGTCAGGCTCCTTGACCCCGCCGTTTGGACAAGCTTCGATCAATGTGGGTCCAGCCAACCTAAGACGCACCACGGCCAGAACTATTGGGGTAAGTCTCCTTATCTTCCTATGCAACTAGCTCCTCTTGCCAGTCTTGACATCTATCTCTTTCGGATCGGGCACTTGACCCTGCCAGTAGTCACGTCTCTTTAGTGTCCTCAACTCAAGTGTTGGGCCTGTCCTATGGACCCATTTCGATGCGCTTCCGAACATCGTGGCGTCTGTATTACTTGTTGCGGAATAGGGCCATGCCGGCACCGCTTGAAAAGTGGGATGTAGCAGTCCGTTCATTTCATCGACGTGGATACATATGTATGTACCATACAATTCTTCTGGTCGCGGAGATTGCCGTTCGTGTGCTAGTGCCTTTCGCCCGATCCATGTCAAGGTCATTGAACAGGGCGGTTCCGAAAGAGAACATCTGCCGATTTGAGCCACGCATCTTGACTATGTCCCCGAAGTTCTAGTTTGGTTCTGTGATAAACCCGAGAGCCGGAACGTACGGGTTTCTCGCGCAGAAGAATTGCCATACACACACACCAGGTATAGAGTATTAGATCTCCGAGTCGCAGGAATTAATTTTGCCTGAAACTAGTAGATCCCTGGAAGTCCTCTCGTGCCATCGCCAAGAACTTCGAGACACGGAGGGGTCAACACCAGCGTACAGTGGATCGTCTAGGGCCGTTTTCTTGAGCGACTCCACGACAAGGGAAACCACAGGGTCATGTCACTCCTACGGCCTTCATGTCCTCGATCTGTCGGAACAGAAGAAGACGCGATCTCCGTTTTATCCCTCTCGGATGAGTTGCCTGGACATCCTCGGCTTCAACATAGCAGCCCCTCGACATATTCAGCAACTTGGGTCGGCATGAAGCATCGAGTTCCATCCCCGAGCCACAAGGGAATACAGTTTGAGGATGGACGACAGTCTGGACCCTCTATTGACAAGTCGTCTTCCCGTGTCTCCACTGTTGAAGCCCACTTCTTCAACGATAGACGGCGGAGCAGTGAAGACAGCAGGGGGTCTCTGTACTCCGTCCTAAGCTGCTTGGTGATACTACCTACGTAGTTAGCTGTCCACGGAGCTGACTGAACCTCAACTTTAACCCTTTAGAGCACTATAAATTACTTTTGGGACCGGATTCCCCGGTTCTCAGCAACCGGGTTCGTCTGGTAAATTTCCGAGAAAGTCACCAAGAGTTTTAAACGTTATTAGGTAGTTTGCGTGACACGGGTAGCGTGCGAAAAGCATTGCGTCACACGAACCGTTCGATATTTTTCATGATTTTGCGTTGCGTGAGACCAACTTGAAACTCACTCAGTTCCTCTAATCCTGCAGCAATACTCTGGATTCAAATGCCCTCAAAACAAAGTATCTTAGGCTCTCAGCCATCAAACATACAACGATTTGTCGCTAGACCGACCAGGAGGGGCTGTAGACTGACGAGACTTTGACCTTGACGTCATCAGCCAGCGTATCGTTCGTGCCGAGGTTGTGTTGAGCGGGCATCTATGGTGAAGTTAGCGAGAAAGAAAAGGATTTCGGTGTGGTACGAGCAATTTTATATCTCTCTGCGCTGTATACTGTTGGGTCATCATGATTTTCAATGGAAGATGAACAAAAATTTTTTAGGTCGTGGTGGCCGCACGCAACGCAAAATCATGAAAAAATATCGAACGGTTCGTGTGACGCAATGCTTTTCGCACGCTACCCGTGTCACGCAAACTACCTATTGTTCCAAAGGCAGCTCCTTCAAGGTCTGCCTTCGGACTCCCGGGATGTCAAGATCGGAGAGAAAGGTGAAGTGGAAGCCATAGTCGCGACAACGGTGCGTCGAAGTCCTCGTTCGATTATTAGCGGTTGGATGGACTTGAAGAAATAAGAAATTGTCCCTCTTGGATAGGCTTGGACAGGCCCAACAGCTCGATATATAACTCCAGGTCACGAATCGCAGGGAAGAGGGACACATTAGCATCACAGCGACTGCTAGTCATTACTCTAGCAAGCAGGCGGACGCCAAGGCTAGACTTCGAAGGTCGGGGAGTTCTGTTGGATAAGAGAAGCACTCTAACCGACAACGAAAGTCGACGCTGGACTCGACTTGAAGGTGTGTAAGGTCTTGATACTCCATAGTGTACGTGGATAGAGGTACATACAAATACAGGCTTCGGGGGCTTAGGTATGCCCCATGACACCATTGAACAGGAAGAGAGTCTCATTCTCTGACTGGTGTCCACTGAATCCCCACGTCCTGAGGGGTGATAACAGATGTTTTCCTGCTTTTCTACGGAGCGAAAAAGTCCTTTTCAGCGAACCGATGGGTAAATAGCTGGTCCGCAACAATCCTAGAAACTCCTAAACTGAACTGCTTCGATTAGAGAAGATGCTTGATAAAACTTCCATGAACTTGGTCGTTTCAAGAAGGTCACACAAACCCTCGTTGGAGTAAATGGAAGACTCGGTGACCAGAGAGAACAAAAGAGGGAGCTTGGGGAGCAAACGAGCCATAACAGATTGCCTTTCGCGTCAACAAGAGAAGGCCATCCCTTACTCCTCCTTGAGAACTCGTTCCTCTTAGTACAAAGATAGATAACATGTAAAGAGGTCCATAAATGCGGTGCGGAGACAGTGACATCTCGAAAGCGCTGGCCAATGATAGAGAAGTGGTAGTTATGCGAGGTCGCGTATAGGATGATGAGCTTTTGGCAAGTATGCAATGGAGATTTGGGAGAGATCTTTCAAGAGAATTCGACGGATACGCAACGTATTGTTTAGGTTCTGAGAGACGAAGTCCTCGAGGGGATCCCGGAGAGGCAACTTGAGACCATTAATGAGAGATTCAAGCAGTCAGGGAATCTCTTGGTTCGAATAAGAGCTCATCCTGTGACGAACGTGTGAAGATTTGATCATATCCGAGTATTCCTATAGGCTCGGGACGCGACTAGTACCAGTGATCTTGCAAACGGACTTTCTTGTAGGTTGTATTCGGCAAGGTGGGGAATCGGAAGGGAGAAAAGCTACTTACATTTCGGAGATGTCCGTCCGGATCACGTTTCGCCAAGCCAGCGGCTTCCTTCCCACGATCATCTCAAGCTTGGACTACCATCTCCTCTTTGTCTTCCGTTACCGAAATGAGTCGGGAGTTTCTTGAATTTCCCGACGATGTTATCCTCGAAGTTGCGCATTCTCTGGGGCTGCACGACGCCTTCAATCTAGCTCTGGTATGTACCATTCGCTCCTCCACTCGACGGACGTCTAATCGTGATCGTTATCTGTAAGAACAGACCTGCCGAAGAATGCGAGAGTTGAGCAGCCACGAGCATGCGTACTGGGCGAATGTCCTGGTAAACAATACCAAACCGCTTCCGCTTTCACCTTACGAAAGTGTCTGGCATCTTGATTCCACGACGCTTCGAGGTATCGCAGCTCGCATGGTCGCACAGGAGAACAATCTGAACCAGGATGAGCCTCGTCTACGTGATTGGAAGACGTATGACGGCTTCGACGGAGCTTACGGGTTCCAAGAAAACTTTGTTGCGATTCCAGGCTGTCCTCTTCTCATCATCGGAGAAAAGGCATACTATCGGCAGGAAGATGCCAAATCCATCCCAGGCTCGGGCACTCCAGAATCTACTGACAGTAAAACATTCGACAATTCTCAAGTATCCACGGTTTTGTGCACCCGCATCTCTTGCTTCAATTATCTCGAGGGAACTACCCTTTGCTCGGTTGAATGGCCTTACCGTTTGTACGCGATGTCCCAACCTTACCATGGACACGGTCGATGTACCTTGGCGCTACAAATGAACTTGTCTCACGACGATGCTACGAAGTACGTCAAATACGAGTTCTCTGCCTTCCTAGTCCTTTCCAACCACATTCCCATGTACCCGTAGGCCGGGAATGTTCACCTTGGAAGTCCGTTATCATCGATTGAAAGCAAATCGGTGGGAAGTCGGCATGATTCTGGAGCGGATCCCCTCCGTGGAGACCGATCCACTAGCCGGGCTGCCGTTGCTTGACATGTGCATTGATGAGAATGTCGTCGTATACCCAATCGCTATGCAAGGCGCGGGAGGGGAGAACGAGTTTCTCAAAGTTGTGGCGCATGAAACTACCACCGGTACAACAACAGAAATAACGACGGACATCATCCTCGCTATCGCTGAGGTAGGTCACGACATTACATCTCTACAGATAGATCTGACGGCGCTGCAGGATCGGGGTTCCCAGTCGTCGGATTACCTACTGCATCTCAAGAACAAAGAACTCCATATCATCAGAGAAGACGCGTCCTTTACGAACTTGTGGCGTATTCCCCACCAACTGTTACCATACCCTGGCAACTCCCCCGAGCCCCGCGTGAAATATCTCTGTATGTCAGAGAATCTGGGCCACTCCTACGAAGCCACGCAAGTGGCGCTCGCTCCCCACTGGGTCGCAATGAATGCCTTCTACTCATGCTCCACCAGCCCGAATCTAATTTCAACCCTTGTCTATATTCGGTCTTCAGATTCAACCAACCCTGACCAGTTCCAGTACAGACAGTGGTCCCTTTCTCCAGATAGTTCATCACAACAGCGGTTTGTGGAGGACCTATCACACGATGTAAGGCAGCCTATGGCTAGTGATGGGCCGCAGAGGGCCGATTCATTGTCCTCCGTCTTATTCATTACCAAAAGAAAAAGGAAGCCGTTCAAGCTTCGACTTGCCTGCTTGAACATTGGTACGAGCAAGCCTCTCGCGAGGAAGGTTTTGGAGGTGCCCCCAGAACTAGAAACCTATCTGGGAGCAATTGGTCATGTTCACTTTGACGATGGCCTCGCAACCGCAGTCCTGCTTTGTGGAGACCTCGGTCGAATCATTGTTCTTCGGTATGGGTAAGCCTCTAATAGCCAAATAGCGTATTGCAATTCGCACAAAAATAAACCCATCTTATTCACTTGTTCGTGCATCGGACCACAAGAAGATGTCATATGCTGCGAATCTTCCCAGAGAACCGCTGTCATCTGCCCTCCGACTCACAACGCCTGGGAACGATTTAAAGACCACGACGACATGGCATCCGACGCCATCATGATTTCCGCCGACCTTGACAGCTGGGTGCCCCCGCCCGAAACCAAGGCGGAGTTGGACTGGGCACCGCTCCTCACTGTGGACCTTTCGAGGTTCGATTCGCCAGGAGGAAAAGAGTCTCTGGCTGCGGAGCTCAGAGATGCCGTCACTACCTGGGGGTTTTGGACGGTAATTAACTCTGGTATCCCCCAAAGCTTAATCGATCGGCAGTTCGCGATTGCGAACGCGTTCTTCGACCAATCTCTCAAGGAGAAGACCAAGGTCGTTACCGACTATGTAGGCGGCGGAAGGTGACTGGTCTCCTTACTCAGAGGATGTTTAATGACCGTTCGGGATAGCCATTTCGGATATCGCCAGCCACGGGAGATGAATTTGAAGGAAGACAAGGGCAAAGTGACACAGAACGTTGAAATGGTATGTAATCAAATCATTTGCAAGAGAAATTCAATCATGTTGAGATACTGGACCTCAGTTGAATATCGCCAAGTTGTCTCCGTCGTCCACAGGTGGTGTGGCTGAACCTCTTCACGACCTAATCAATAAATATACGCGGGACATTGCCGAGTTCCAACTCCTGTGTTACGAAAAGGTCCTACGTCGCCTCCTAATACTACTTGCAATAATCCTAGAGCTTCCCGAAGATTACTTCGTCGAACGACACGATTTTGGAAAACCCTCAGAAGATCATATCCGAATGGTTGGGATAGTCTTAGCGACATCACTGCATTCAGGGTTTAACCACGCGTTTCTTACTAGCTGAAGTACCATCCACGTGCAGAGGATGAGGACCGCAAAATGAAGGATACGTGGTTGGGTGGTCATACCGGTGGGTAGTCTGTTACCGAAAGGAGGGCTGTGCTACACTACTTACCCCAAAAATATTATTATAGACTTCGGTGAGCAGAATGCGTGGTTGTTGAGTTGGAAAATCGCTCAGACCTTTCAATATGCGAGGCTCGTTGACACTTCTGTTCAATCAGCCTGTCGCGGCGTGAGTCCAACGCAGATTAACGACCAAACATCTTTCCAGAAACGCTGACTCGATCATGATGTAATAGTTTGCAAATTCTTGCCCCCTCCAACGAATGGAAATGGGTGAAGCCCGTCTCGGAGGGGATTACTTGCAATGCAGCAGACGTGATGACCTTCCTGACGAAAGTACTAGATCTTGTCCTTATTGGGAAGATGGTGCTAAAAAACTGAATTCAGGGATATGTCAAGAGCTGCATTCATCGAGTCGTCCGACCGCCGCCAGACCAGGCTCATTTCCATAGAATTTCATTGGTATACTTCCTCCGCCCAGGAAACGATACGCCCATGCTGGCCGCTCCTAGTCCAGTCCTCCTTCGTGAAGGGTTGATAGCGAGTTTGGCGGAGGACCCCGACGAAAACTCGGAAATCGTCACTGGGTACGGTGAGTGCAACTGCCCTTCGTCATTTCATCCGGACGTCCTCACTAAAGGAACGGCTGAAATTTCTCAGAGTATGTTAGAGCTCGCTCGGGATATTACAATACACGAAAGCAGTGGAGTTTAGATGAGAAGGGGGACAAAGCGCTTTTCCAAGTCAAGCATCTTAGTGTCCGCGACTACTACAATTGATGGGCTCAAAGAATCAAGGGATATCATGATCGAAGAACAATTAGGTTGGCACGTCGCCTCGAGGCTCAAAGTAGTCCCTGGAAGTGGCGAAATACGACATAGACCGTAAACTTGATTTGGGGTTGCCCTGTGTCATGATTCCCTCGACGCTTTGACTCGCTCGTTTAGAATGAACATGACAGCGGTCTTAACAAACCCGAAGCCTCGACGGAGATAAATGGCCAAGACGGAGAGCTTCGACTTGCCATTTCTGAGTAGCATCGATTTTATCACTTCCTCTGGAGCCTCGGTCACGCCACGGCGAGGTTGGGACAGGAAAACAACAGCATTTTTACAGGGCTGGTAATTGCTTACACCTGCCACCCTGACGACGGGTTTGAGCGGCTGGTGAGTGGGCAAGTGACAGCTCTTCGAGTCAAAGACTTTGCCGAAGGCCTGCACCTGACTGCACACCTCAGTGCGACCACAAATTCGCTTGAAAGAAGAAGGGACTCCCCAGGGAGGAGGCAAACGCGCGAACAGTCAACTTTTCAAGAACGTGAATGATTAGATACGCCAAGGCGGTCAGTCCAACACTACACTCGCCGTTGACGGGTAATAGAGCGATTGTTCGTGCCACCCAAGCTCGTAGGCATTAACGTACTAGTGTACGAAGACTTGCAGGGGTGATAAGCAGCTGAGCTAGTTCCTTTTCAACTTTTGCACGTTGCCGTTTCTTCTTCGGCCTCGACAAGGCATCCGTAAAGCTGATCATGTCGGACCGATATGAGGTGGGACAAATGAATTGCCAAGCTCAGAGAGAAAGACGCTTGGAGCCCTGGGTAGGAGGGAGCCACTAGATTGTACTACGGCAAGGCTGGCGGCGGATAGCCATGAGATGTCATTGGGACGATATTTGGACCATAGTTAGTTGACTTACGCCACACAGAGGGTGTTGCCGTGAGTTCAAGTGGCCCCGTGCATCAGCTGAGTTAGTGAACATGAGATGGATAACTCAGAGGTCGGACAGCAACTCGACAAAACCGGATAGTGTATGCATGACTACCGGAGAAATAACAACTGAATTGGGAGGCGCGATAGAACATCTCCGTGACCCACCTGTGTAAGTACCAGGCTCATAATAGGCACAAGGGGGAGACGGCCACCGAACTACGCCTTCCATATCAATCAGAAGTGATATATGATTGACAACATTAAGAAACTCACGAAGTCGCTAGATATTATCTTCGGAAATTAGAATGGACTGCCACCAGATGAATTTAAAGAGGACTCGACGCCGCCTGCAGCATGTTTTGACAAGTAACAAGCAAAAACATGGTCCGTAAGCCGCCTTCGTCATTTTCCCATCTCGAGACCATTGCATTCAAGGGTGGCCGTCGCGAGAAACCGGGATTAAGCGATACAAAGGTTTCGACTCGCAAGTTGCCGAAGTCTGTTGGATTCTCCATGCAAGTCTCCATGAGTAAGTCCCATCAGCGCCAGCCTCATTCATTGCGCTTTATACTGATCTCCAAGCCATATCATCTCGTGGCCCAACAGCAAGATGTCCAGCTGATCGGAGAGGTGGGTCAGCGTTGCTTACCGCCCTCATACATCATGACTTTGTTCTTTGATAGTTGAGATCTGATTGACTCGCCAGATATTTCTGCTGTGTGGCCACGCTGTGATCGGCCACCACTTAGAGCGTACTTGGTGGCGAGGGAATCTATGAGTTACGGGCAACGCCAGTTCAAGGCAAATTTGCTCGCAGGCAGGCAATGGCGGCGAGCAAGGATATGTTCGTGAGAAATGTACACGTAAGCCCCACCCAACAAAGGCAGGTGGTCACCAAAACTTCGTTGTCAATTCGCTGTTGTTCCCAGCTGTGTCAAAGACTCTCGCAATCGGCAAAGCGTCCACGATTCCTTCTAGAAACTAGCTATCCAAGGAAGTGTCTCTATCATTTCCCGCGAAAACCACCATGAAACATACACTGAAAAAAACCTTTTATAGCCTTTTTCGAGTTCACCGCTACCAGGCCTGTGCGTGCTGTCAATTGGCGGGAGCGATCTGGCTGGCCATATACACCGCAGCTCTAACGTAAGTTCTATAGACCCCCATATGCTATACTCGAAAAGATCCGTGTTTCACGCCGTTCATCTGAAGCAGGAGATGAACTGAGAGTACAGCAGGGCTTTGAGGTAACCTGCGGGGTGAGCTCTGGCCCTTTGATCACCGCTCAGGCTGACCACGAGTTGCAAGTGCTGAAAGAGACACTTATCGGGCACGGGGTCCATGGATCTGGCGTCTCGACATTCTTGAATACGATGGCGATCTACTAAGCGAGGAAATCTTATATCCGGAGCCTGGCCCTGAATCGTTAATGACATACCACACCCAACTTGGCATTTCACTTGCTCTTCTTCGATACACCTTCACCGGAACCATCCAAAGCACCCGTAGCGTGTTACCGTTACGGTCCCCTTCCGTCACAAGCGGACCGCCACTTGCCATAGATCACCGTTGCGTTTTCTCGGGAGCAGGTCACCAGTATAAGAGTGCCGGAATTTATCGACTTGGACTTCAGCCTGCCTCCACTACCCGAACACCGACAACAACCAGACGAGAGACACGAAATCCTTTACTATCAACTGAATCATGGAATTCTCGACGTTGTTTTCCCTCACCACCAGTACTAGTTCGGAATCGAAATCGAGTCGTGTTGAGCCCCTCCGTCGGTGTAACCACCCAGAGTCGCGATTCCTCGTTCGCTGTGGTTGCCCCAATGACAAACCACCCAGCCATCATATGCACAAACTCGACGACGCCTTCCATCGAGAGTGGTGTTCAAAGTGCCTCATCTTTTGCTACCAACCCCCCGACTGCCCGTACTCCGTTCGCCCAGAAGGTGGCGCCCTAGCAAACCGACATTTCATCAGATTTGTATACGCGTTCGTTGCACGTACGTCTCTATCATCCCTGTTTCTTCGGGCTCTGTCTAACATAGCATCTCAACAGGGTTTCTGCGATCTTTCGCAGGTTGTATGTCACTCGTATAGATTCGGCGATTTCCTGAAGGCTCAGAAGAGGAGGTTGTCCCTGTTTCGACCGTCGCAACACTCATAGACAGGATCCCGTTGATTTATTCGTATCATTATCATTATTCGCGTATACCTTCTATGTAATATTCCCAGTATTATACTTGTCAATTAGTTGTATTTATTGCGCATGCAGTCTGTTCACAGACTTGCCTCTGTTTCTTTTCATATATCAGCGGAGAACTTGACGTCACAGGTTCCTTGATTGCTCTCCTCTCACAGCCTTCGGTTCAGCACCGAGACCATAAAGTTGCGACTTTACTTGTGTAGCCGGCGGGTCGCCAAGGACTAGTGTGAGTACATAGGAAAACTTGAAGCGCCGACGATGTCCATATAGGTTTATTGCGGCCATGGGCGTCGGCCCAATAAATGGTCGCCCGATAAGCGAGAATGTACTAGATACATAAGTAGATGTATTTAGTTGAACTTCATCAGAATACGCAAGACATTTGCTCGGTTACAAGATTCGGTTCTGAGACCGAGGTGGAGAAGCCGATTGCCGAATGAATTTACTGGGCTCGCATGGGTGCGTGTAGGTAATGCCTTGCAGAGAACACCCAAATCCACTGAATTTCGGGCCCCAAGGCAGCTTTACTCCTACGAGGGTAAGTAAAGTTCTAATTAGTCTGGTGCAGGCGGGACCCTCACCGCTGAAGAGACCATAGAATAGTGAACGTAAATCTGACATGACTAGACCAGGGAAAGCAACAAGAGAATGGTTGAATCAGGCTTGAAAGTCATCGCCGACGTATGCATGACGGTGTGTACTGTGGTTATCTGTTCCTGACTAGCTCATGCCACCCGCAAGTGGTGGTCCCAGTGTTCGGGGGCCGTTTTCCCGGTGTTCCCTGTCTGTTCGAAGGGAGAGCCTGAAGCTATCCGGGGGGGCTCAGTACCAAACGAACTTGGCCGTTGACAAGACAAAAACTGCAACGAACAAGAGAACGAGCCACTCACCGATCAATCGCGAACTCAATGCTTGATAGAAGCTTTCTGTCCCGACTCGGATAAACCCTGAAGAAAAAATAAGGTTGATGAGCACAAGAAACTTCGAATGCGAACTCCCTCGGCTACTGTCCACAGTGATCCACAACAGAGGAACGTCGGAGACTTCCATTGTTCACCGCATTCTATGGGGGTTTATGGGGGCGGGGACGGTTCCCCGAACGAAATCCGGTGATTCCTCATTCAATAGGCCAAAAAAAGCTCCCAACCGGGTCAAGCCTGAAAACGTCAAATCCTGCTATGCGGTGTGAACTGAGGTAACATACTTACCGTTTCTGACCGTATGACTGTGGTGGACTTCAATGCATTTCAAAACATTTGAATAGTAAAGCGGTAGCTTGTCCGAATTTAACAGATCGAAAGACCAGCAACGCCGCAAAGACATGACGTCGGCACACGAACGCTCGGAGGCTGCTTCCTTGAAACGGGTGAATTGAGCAAGTCCTGGCGACTTTTATGTGGGTGTCTTGGTATACAGATCCCAAAGGGCACGCTGGGAAGCTCCGAGGCCACCGGCCAGCATCTGGTGGAAAAGAAGCACTTCGTAAACATATTTTAGCAACAGAGTCGGAGTGGTGTGTCACGACCTTCAGGCCCCAACGAAGAGGAATTGGCGAGTAGTCTGAATTTGTCCCACAATGATATTGTACATCCAAAAACGACTATGATAATGACTAGGGTAAGCTCGATATAGCACCAACATGACACGAACCAACGCAAGGCTCAAGGATAAGGACGAACCAAAACGAGCGACTTGAGAATTCTAGAAGGTCGCCGTCGCCTAGGAAGCCTTCGCGTTTAACATCCTCGATTCGGTCCCTACGATGCACTGACGAACCCCTCGTCGATCTCGTGCCCATCTTTCATCTGGCCCCCGTCCTGGGTCGTTGCCTCTGTGGTTGGCCCATTCGCCGAGACTTCCGCGTTTGAGTCCGTCCCACTGGGCTGCACGGCCTCATCTCCGTGTTTGAGGAGGAACATCCACCGATTCCACAACTCCTTCCAAGTATTCTCAATCCTTGCCGCCTCGGATTCAACTGCTCGTACGACCTCTTTACGCCTTTCTCGCACCTCCTTCTGACCAAAGCTTTCCACTCCGTCTAACGAGGTCAGGAGTCTGTTCAGAGACTCGACGTATCCGTGTATAGGGGCATTAGCGTGGGTGTAAGCGAGTTTTGGAGTGGAAATGCGGTCAAGGGTAAACATATTAAGTCCGGCGGATGTGAGAGCGTCGCGGGCACTAGACGGATTGAGATTTTCGAGGGGTATGGAGACGTGTTGCTCAGGAATAAGGATCTGGAAGTCAAGAGAACGGGGAAGGGTAAAAGCCGACTTAAGGTCGCAGAATCGTCGAGAAAGTGAATCAATGGATTTCAAAGAACGGTGAATCCGGTAAGAAGTCTGGATCTTGGTCGCGGCCTCCTGCATTTCTGGAGTCGGGGTGGGCAGTTGGTTCGCGGGGGTTGGGGGAAATGGAGATTGGGTAGGTAGAGGTGAGGGGTTCGGATGTTGCGGCTCGGAGATCGGAATCTCGATGTGTTCGCTGGGGGAAGAAGCGGCGGGAGATTTGGACCGTACTCGTGACCGTGAACGAGATTGCTTTCGCGTGTGGGCAACCTGAATGCGGGCACTTAGCATACTGACTAGGAAAATAACTGAGGAAAGCTTCTCACCTGTGCTGTCTGCGTTTGACCTGTACGCGTGTCCGCTGGTCGCGTTGCTTGTCCCGCTGACCACGTATTCCAAAACGGCCCTCCCCGGGCGAATCCGTAGTCATAAGCGTCCCCATCGTCGTCAACAGCCGACCCATAGTTGTCGAACTCGTGAGGAAGGTATTGACTGGCTCTTTCCGGAATATAAGAGCGATTCCGTCCTGGATACATCATGCCGGCCTCTGGAAGATACTGACTAGCCCGTTGCCTTCGAGCCGCCTCTGCTGCAGCTGCGCGTTGCCGTTCAAGGTCTCGTTGACGTTCGAGAGCCAGAAGGTGAGCTCGTCGCTGCTGCTCTGCCTGAGCCTGGGCTTGGGCACGTGCGTATGGATTCTGATACCCATACAGGTAGTCGTCCTGGGGCGCATAGTATGAAGGCGAATTGTAGTATGGACTGCGAGAAAACATTTGGTCAATAAACGAGGAGATAGACCGTTGGTGTGATAGAAAATTGAGATAAAAGTCGAGGATATATACCTTGGAGAAAGTGGGCGTCTACGTCATTCTCGATGCCTGGAGAAAGCGCTCGAAGGTCGTCGACGTTCGAGAAGAATCCCTAAGTAGCAGTGGCTGTGACCTCGCCAGACCTGACATCACATGACATTCGGCGCTTACTCGGCGCTTGCTGACACAGACTCCTCGACTCCAGACTCCAAATTAGGGCCCCAATCTTGATTCTTCTCCGGCGGTCCATGTACTGTACGTCCTTCATTAATGAGAAGAGGTCTCGATATCTCTTCCATGATATCTCAATCAAGCTAATACATGCGAGGCCAATCTTGCTACATGTGCCCTTCAAGGTGCGTCTCATCGCCACCTGCCATTTCCAATGCTCAGTCTGCTCCTTTAAGCTTGGAAGATTCAAGAAGTTGAGGCCAGCCTGTGCCGCGTATTAAATCGATCTTGGGTCAACAGTAACCGGGAGCCAGCTCAGTCTCTTTCGATGGTCCAGAGCCCCACGACCAGCGTATCACTGGTCACTGGTCACCGACTTGAGGCTTGAAACAGTTCAATACGGTCTTTTTCGTACTTCAACAACACCGTCCACTGCTAGAATTCATTAGTACATAGTACCAAAGTACTCCCCGCACTACCCCCCAATGTCGTTACCACAAGAATAAACTCACTTTTGCGCCCCAGCCCGCTTGTCGTTCTCGGCGCAGAGGTAAAACTAGTCCTTGATCTCTCCGGTTGTGGCCAAGTCTGTCCCGAGAACACCGGTCTCGGTGTCTTCCGGTGAACCTGCACTTTTCCCGTGATACTCACCTATCCCCGATGTCCTACTTATCTCGGAAGCATTTTAATTTCCCTGGCTGGTGATTTATTTAAATCGGGCTTCCACCATGTCTACGCGACTAGAGCTCAATGGGGAATCCATTAGGAAGCGTAACTCCTTGGGCCTTCCGCCGCCCCCTCACGACTTACCACTCGGCAATTTCCATCGTACTTGTTCGGAAGTTTCCGAAAGCCACCTTGACCATTAGGCCATTGGCATTTGAGCACAAGTCGCTGCAGGGTTGGGGCTCGGGAATTCCTCTGGTGTGACACGTCTCTCCGGTCTCTCAGATTGTCGGTACTATGAGTGCGTCGGTACGGGTTCTTCTGGTGACTCGCGAAATTCTCAATTCAATCCAGCGGGCACGAACTCGCTGGACGTGACGGATCAACGTCTACTCGGAAGTTTGGGCTCGGAGTCGAACATACATGATTGAAAGGTCGAGGGCAACTCCACTTTCATTAAGTTTTGCTGAGCGAACATTTGACAGGTGAGCGGATGATTTACATACGGCCATCTGTGATAGCTTATAGCTGGGTTTTAAATCCCTAGTCCCCGAAGCCCGACTACAGCATTCAAACATTTTCATTTCCGTTGCCAACCATCTCATCCCTTTTTCAACGACCGACGTCACCGCTCGAACATTCTTCGGTCTCTTTCACACTTTTCCCTATCACCTTATCGCGTGTTGTGCATCATTCACTCGACCTCGCTCGACCTCGATCATTCAACTCTAAAACGCGTCAAGACTTTGTAAGTATCGACGGTGAGTCACTCATTCAACGGACATTTCACCCGTGCATATTCTGGTCCTGGGCATGATGGTTATGCGACTATCGAATCACATTCAAGTTGTCGGAGCGCCTCCTTCAACGTCGGCCTTGAAATTCAATCTCAGAATACCTCCGATAATATGTCAGGCCTTCAGGATCCACGGTAATCTCTGATCTAGGCGAAGGGCTGGGTACATACATAGTCAACATCCTTCATGGTTCAGGAATCCCGTCGGCGGTGTTGCTGTCCGACGACTACAAGTCAGAGGCATCGACTTCATTTGGCTTCATTTGAAATTCGAATCTCCAGCTAATTGCATAGAATGTTTCTGGCACTGAGGCTCACTGTCATACGAAGGCTTCGGAGTTCAAAGCTCATTGTCCCTAGCCGTTCAGAGCGTGCTCTTGCTGTTCCTGAATCTAGCAGGGATAATGAAATCGGCCGCTTTTCGCAGCGGCTCGACGTAACACCGTCTTGACTCATGACCCTTGGAGCAGAGAGAGTCATACAACATGTTCGTGAATGACCCGCCACACTGTGGCACGAATCACTGGCCTGTGCTGCCCTCCCGTGCCATGGGTGGCCGACACGCGAGTTAAACGTTAAGGTGACCCTGACAGCACCTCCGGGATTTTCTCTGCTTTGTTTCAGCCCAGATGAATCATAGAGCTGCGTATACTATTTCGCTTGCTAGTGGGGTTTTCGACTGCGGCTTAGGATCAATCGCCGAGTTCGTCGTTTCCTCTGTTTTTGCGAAGTTATCACACACACCAAAGTCAGCATCATACATGTTCACAATCACACCAAGTTGTCATCAACAACCCAACCACTAGGGAGGGGTATTTTCACCCTGCGGAGTAAAATTGGAGGGGTCGAGTAGTGGACCATAGGAGCTTGGAGTGGTGCTTTTGTTGCAATTAACTTTCAGGCTCCCTTCCAATCGCAGTCATCCTGCAGCCCATGTTAGCGGGTCCCAAGAGCAAGGAAAACCTATTCAGAACGTCAAAGAAGCGCGTAACATATATTTACCATCGCTCCGAGGGATATTGGAATCCACACACCATACACATGCCGCTAGAAGGATACCCGTGGTGGAGAATAAGTTTACATGCACGCGTATTCTCCGTTGGAATCGCAGCCGTTGCCTACAAAGAATTGACCGTCAAAGTGGCGAAAAGGTCGCGTCAGGTTCCCGAAAGAGGGGCGGGATTAACATACCGTCGACGCGAAGTTGAGTATGTACATCGGTCTTCTCCCCGTCCCTTTCAGGTCAACCGTAATATTGCAAGATGTCGGACGCTTCCCACCTGTAATCTCTCGTCTATTGCTCGGGGTTTGCTGAGCAGCAGTTCTTGCCAGGGACGACGAGTAGAGGGAAACTCTAACCATGTATGTACAATACGGCAGGTCCTCAAGAGCTCACTAACTGCGGGCTTGTTGAAAAACAGGACTCAGATCTCTTAGGTTTTCAGGTCACCTTGAGGTTGAGCATGCTTCTAAATGACCCTGGACGCACAAGTCGCCGTTCCCAAGGTCCCACAAGTTTCGCGGACCGCTTTACTCGGTGATCCCCATCGGTTCGATAAATACTTTAGATATGTATGTACATAGATAGGTAGGTTTAGATATGCATAATCCTGCCCCTGAGTGTGGTTTTCCCCTTCTAGTAAGTAAGTACAGGAATCGAGGAAGTTCGAGATTCGAGACGCTGAAGTGGCACCCAGGCTGAGTGGTCGCTCGTGCGTCTAGGCCAATTCTCCAAGCAAACGTCGAGATGCGGTGGTGTCAGAGGGTGGTGAGTCGTGCCTGAGTTCAAGACCTGACTCGTGCCTTGATGACCTGGGACTCGCCGATTGGAGAGCAAGTCGGATATGTCGCCGCCTGAGTTTTAGTTGGGTCGCACCTGGATGGGGTCAACTTGTGATACTCGCACATCGGGGTCAAGCAGGCCCAAGGTCGGTAGCATCAATCTGCGTACGGCCCTGGGACCCCTTGACCTGGACACATGTTCGCTTTGTGGACGGCGGCGTTCTCATATGTCAGGAGCTTTTTTTGGCGAGGGAGTCTGAAATTCCCATCATGCGATGGATTTCGTGTCTTCCTGGAATAAGATACACGGTGCCCCGCAGAAAATATGCTCATCCCGTGAGGAAAGATGGTATGTCAAAAATGATTCGACCCAGGCTCGAACTGGGGACCTTCTGTGTGTTAGACAGATGCGATAACCAACTACGCCATCGAACCCTGGCGGTATAGAGGCTTTTTTCAAGTATATCAAAAATGGGAGCCTTGGCAGAACTTCCCAGTACTATGGTCCCCTCGTGAGCATGGGAAACACGGGCTTCCCGCCCACAAATCTCCCCTCAAACCCCTCAGGGTTCCAGTTGAGTTTCGAGCTAGCTTTGAGCATGTTGTGTATCCCAGGTCCGTTATACCGGGGGTTTTGCATATTTTCAAAGTTCGTTCCAGAGAGTTTCACTCATTTAGCAATTGACACTCAATTGGAACCCTATGAGCGGATTGGACGGAAATTTGTGGGCGGGATGACTTGAAGCTCGTGTTTTCACCGTCCTCACCCCGGATTTCGCGTTCGAGTACAAATCAGCGCAATGGCCGCTTTATGTGAGGTACCCTCGGGGAGTATTGCTTGAACCGCGTTCCAAGAAGCATAGTAAGGCCTCTGCCGCATAGTGTACCCTGTGAATTTTCGCGCTGAGTGCCCATCGTTGCCAGGCCCTGAGGCACCAATTCTATCAGGTTCCAGAATCCAATTGAGTTCTGAACCGAACAAACGTAGGCTTTCTAGAGGCTCACTTCGGGCTCACTCCGAAAGACAACGCATATCCCAGTAACTGGACCACGCCAAACTCTTTTGCCCCTCAATCACTACGCGTCTTCCAGGAATGACGCGTCTCGGCCCGAAGCTCAGTGTCGGCCCGACTAGACTGCCAGGCGATGAGCTTTGACCTGCCCTCAAGCTCAAGGCACAACTCTTCTTCCAGCGCACACGTCTTCCGCCTTGCACAATACCATCCGACTTCCTTGACAACGTTTCCCGCAAACGAATATGTTTTCTTTCAATTATGTATCGCTGTCAATAGCTCCAGTCACTTGCCGCATACGCATTAGCGACGTCATATCCATCTTTTGACGGGCCATTTGACGTCATTTTCGATGCTCCCCTACACCACGCCTAACCCACTATAAATTCTTCCCGACCTTGCTCCTGCCTTCTCATATTTCACGACCACCATCATGAGAATCCGGCCCTCCTTCCTACTTCTGTCTGTTCTCCTCGTTGCTTCACCCGGAGCTCTTGCCTCTTGGTTTGGGTCGGAGGAACCTAACTATCAGCAATGGGACACGAACCAACTGAAAAAGTGGCTCGACGACCGTCATATAACGTCTCCTCAGGCGAAGGAGGACCAGTTCACACACAATCAATACTTGGAACTCGTCCGTGCGAACTGGAATTCTGCCTCAGCATGGACTTACGACCAGTACAACAATGCTCAGAAGACCTTCTCGAATCTGCGCGACACGACATTCGACACCTGGGATGAGTCGCGCCTGAGGGAGTTCTTGCTCGAACAGGGAATTGTCGCACCTTCTGGGCCTCGGGAGCAACTTGTCTTGCTTGCGAAGAGCCGGTATCGCGCGTACACCGACGCAGCGAGCTCGTTCACCTCATCTGCAAGTCAGGCAGCGTCGACAGCAGTGTACGGAGACTCCAAACACCAGGCTACGCAGTCTCTTTCGAGCATTGCTGCTCAGGCTACCAGGGAGGCGCAGAGGACCATGGACGATTCTAGGGACTACGTCTACTCGACTTGGGACGACAATAGGCTGAGGTCGTACCTCGAGGAGAAGGGAATCATTAAAACCAAGTCAGAGAAGAGGCGTGACGAGTTGCTCGCGTTGATGAAGGAGAACTACGCAAAGGTTGCGAACCCAGTTTGGGAGGCATGGAGTGATAGTTATATCGTGAGTATTTCAGTGTTCTTTTCTCTTACCATTTAACACGTCTCTTTTAGCACGAATGGCTCATTAACCACAACCTGCTCGACGGCCGAACTGATCTCCAGAAGAAGCGCGACGAGTACATCGACCTCATGAAGAGCTATTACTACGGTGTCAACGACCGCGTTTGGGATAACTGGACCGACAGCGAACTCCGTCAATGGCTCATCGACAACAACGTCATCAAGTCTGATGCCCAACTCAAACGGGAGAAGATGCTCAAACTCGTGGAGTGCGTATCAGCTTCCGTCATTTTACCTTTCTTTATTTGAACTGAATGGACCCGTGCTGATACACTAGTACCGTTAGGGATAACTATTTGAACGCGAGGAATTCGGTTTGGGATGCTTGGAGCGACTCCCAGATGCGGGAATGGCTGATTGACAACGGCTACATGAAATCTGACGCTCAGGCGAAGAGAGATGAGCTCATCAAGATGATCAACGACAAGTGAGTTATAATTCTAGTGTGCCGACAACTACTTTGTCTGATGAAGTCCCCGATCAGATATACTGCTGTTTCCGAGCGAACTGCCGCCTACTTGACCTGGCCTGACGCACGTCTCCGAGCATTCCTCAGAGAGAAGGGTTTCCCTGAGGAAAAGCTCCCAAGAACCAGGTCTGGTTTGCTGCGTATGTCCTTCTTTCCACTCGACTATCTAGTCGTGACCTAACTCATTGTTACGCAGAGGAAACTCGTATCCGTTACGTCCAATCAAGCAACCGCGCAGAAGCAATGTTCGGCTCAATACGCGAGATCCTTGAGAACAGCGTTCATGACGCTGAGCAGAAGATCGCGAATATTTGGACTTTGATCCGCGGCGAGTCCCAGGCTACGAAAGACAAAGCCCAGAAGGAATACGATCACGCTATGGGTACTGCAGGTCAAGAGTACGAGGATGCGAAGAAGAAGGCTGAGAAGCAGTACGAGGAGAAGAAGGCAAAGGCATACGAGAAGGTGGAGAAAGCAAAGACCGAGTTGTAAGCGTCTATACCCCCCCAGCAACGTTTCAGATTTTCTTTCAGCGGAATCCCGAGGACGGACGCGTCACGATCTTCACGAAAAACCCACTTGCTTGATGATTACGAGCGAAGTAGTTTATTAACACCTTGTTACCTACTTGTATGTTACTGGATTAATCCTTGTATATTATTTTGAACTTTCATCTCTCTCCTCGGGATTGATTCAGTTGGTAAGACTGCTCCAAGATGCGTCGAGTCATTTGCTCGAACATCGGTGCGTGACAAAGTACATTGAACTCGCTCCACCATGTCGTCCCCGTCGACGCTCCCGCCAGGCTACTCATTCGTCGATGCTGCACCTCCTCTCCTAACATACCTCAATCTTCGCCAACTCTCTGGCCTTAGCCCTAAAACCCCCGCTCAGGGAGAAGGCGCGCTATCGGGTAGCTGGGCTTTCGGTACCGTTGCTTATCACGATCCCCACAGCTCCGGGGCGTCCGAATCAGAAATCGTAGCGATGGCTCGCATAATAGGAGATGGAGGGTGGTACTTCATTGTCGCTGACATGGCGGTCCTTCCGGAACATCGAAGGAAAGGATTGGGTGAGGCCTTGTTGCGGAGGTTACTCGAACAGATTAAGGAGAGAGCACCGGAGGGAGCATTGGTTACTCTGCTTGCAGATGAGATGGGGAGGGGGCTTTATAAGCGGTGTGGGTTCGTGGACAGTGCGCCTGTGAGTATTGGAATGTGGGATGTGTTGTCGGCGAAGAAGGAGAAAGAAAATATCGGCGGAGGACAGAGCGCGCCGGTTTCGTCTCAATAGGGTAGGGAGAGGCATTGATTGCTCTCGGTGGGTGGAGGTACGGCGGTATGTAATGAGGAAGCATAACGAACGGCGGTCGAAACCCTAGGATAGAATACGAAAGTAGATGTAGAATACAAAACACTGCAGTATCCTGCTATGAGCCATTCCGAGGTCTCTGCCCCCATGTGTCCATGCCCAACTCGAGTGGCTCCTCTTTCTTCACGAACGGCGTATCGATGTCCATTGAAGACTCGCGAATCGGGGTCGCACCAAAACCATTCTGCTTCCCGTGTAGTTCTGGTTCCCCGTTTTCAACCTTTATGTGCGCACTGGTCTCATCCTCGGCCTCTGAATCGCTGTCATGATCCATATCCATATCCGCATCACCCTCACCCTCGTCCATCTCCAAGTCCGCCATGTTGGAAGGTAAGTCTACCGAGTTTGGCGTACCGTCTGAAGGTTCCGGTTTGATACTGAGACTCTTCGATGATGACGGTCGTCTGCCAGATCCTGACTTGCCGACTTTGCGCAAGATCTTGTTCGTGATGTACTCTTTGGCGTATTTCTTAATCTTGGCCGTCTTCTCGTCGGAAAGAGTGTCCAGCTTGCCCTCCTTGTAAGAGGAAGACTTTTTCTCCCGTTCCGCGATCTTCTCCGTCAACTGGAAGCGGAGGGAATGAGGAGCAGGTACAGGAAATGGTCTACGAGCAAGAACGTACCTCCTTAGCATACTTCTTGAATAGCTCATGCTCGATATCCTTCGCGTACTTGGACATACACTTGACCACAATCGCACCCACGAGTTTCTGTAGTCGCTTCTCCTTGTTTGCCTCCCTCTCCGCTTCGCTCTGGGAAGGCTTTTTCTTGTCTTTGGTCTTGTCCTTGCTCTTCTCCTTCTCCTTCCCCCTATCCTTCTTCTTCGATGAGTGCACAGGCTCTGACGACCCGTTCCGTGACGACTGAATCAACGCATCCGCCTCCGCCCTCGCAGCCGCTAGCCTCGCTTGTTCTGCGGCAGCAGCCTCAGCCGCGGCCCTCTCCTCAGCAACAGCAGCGATCAAACTGTTGACCGCAGCGTTCTGTTGTTTCTGCTTCTCTATATGTTGCTCGATAGCCGACAGACCGATAACTGGCGGAGACGCGGGAGTAGGAGGTAGTGGAGGCGGTGGTGGACGGAATGAAGATCTAGGCCGTCTGTAAGGCCAGGAGTTTCCGATTGGTTTGCCTTTGTCGTCGACGTCGATGAACCGCGGACGCTTTGCATAGTCTCTGCTGGAACGAATGTCCGCCCAGTGTTCATTGTCGGTCTGAATCTTTTCCTGTAGTGCCAAACGTTTTTTCTCCTCTTCTATTTCCTGTGGGATGAATGGGTTGGTAAGCGAGGCAAATAACCCGACGGATGAGACGTACGCTTTGCGTGCGTTTGGGTATTCGATAGGCCATCTCGAGGGACTGCCAGTGTTCGTAGAGCTAATGATACATTTTAGCGGGCAAATATCAAGCGGAAACGAAGGGGCTGCCTACTCCTGTTGCATGTTCCTTCACCTCTGGATCATCGGATTCCTTGAGCTCTTGAACGGATCCCAGAACCTGCGAGTCCTCCACTTTATTTCGGGCCACTAGCGGCCATGACCTCATGCACTGCAGCACCTAACGAATGAACACGGTTAAACGACTGATAGGGATGAGGCTAAGGGGTAAAGACGTACTATTGAGATGATGTCTAAATCTTGGGCATAATCCTCGAGGATGTTCTTCATGATACTGAACCCACGCAGTCGCATGATTTGACGCAGCGGAGGGGCATCTTCCGTGATCTAGGGACGCTTCAGATGCTAGGCAGAGCTCGCAAGCACAAATGCCATGCCTTTATTCGGGTCAATAGTTTGTACAAGACCTTCTTGCTTTGCACTTGTCGTAGGGCTTGAACCACCTTCGGTACTTCCTTCTCGACGATGGACTTCATCTGGGGCTTTGGGAACAAACAGGCTGAGTCCTAAAATAGAGCGAAAGAAAGGATTTGAAATACCATGAAGTCGGGATCATCAATCTTCTTCCCCTTCTTCTTTTTCGTTCCTTTCATCTCCATCAGCTCGTCCTCATCGGTGATACCAAGAGCTAGCGAATAAGTCAGACGCATCGAAAGGAAGACGAGGTAGATGAAGCCGCACCATCTAGGTACAAGTCGTCCATGGAGGAGACATCGGTCTGCGTCTTCCCACCAATGAATCCAACACAATTAGGTTCACCACAATAGCATGTCTGTGCTTGGTGCCTGTCACAGTGCTTCAGATACGGAGTGGGTGTAGAGGGTAACGAAAATCGAACCCATATCGATCCACGTTATAGTTGAATGTCAATTCTTCATATTGCTTGATCTTCCGTTTCGAGTAAATCCCCATCCGAACTGTCTTCCCCACGGTCCACTTGGCGACATAGCAGTTGGGATTACAACTGTGATTGGCGAATCTTCCTATGCCTCCGTTCTTAGTAGCGTCGATGAATTCATCCTTCTGGAGCATCATGAAGTAGAAGTGCTCGATGCCCTCGTTCGCGTAGTCTCGCATCCGCTTCTTGAAGGACTGGGTGTTCACGACGTCACCGACGTACTCGTAGATAAAGGAATCTCTGGATTTCAGGTGTCGTTAACGTAGAGACAAAGAACAGGATGAGTGAGACGCACTTTTCAAGATCTTCCTCTACCCTCAACCCATAACCCTTCATTTCCGTCTTGACGATTTCAATGGGAGCGTATTCCTTTTTTCGAAATCTGCGAAGTTGTTCGGGCTGTGAGCGAACCAAACGCAGGAAACATCACAACGAAAGAGGCTTACCGCTGATTCTGACAATAATCTCCACACCTGCAGTCATCCGGGAGACATTCTACTTGGGTAAGTCGATTTATACAATCCGAGTTATGTCCACAAGCAGTATCGGGGTCGTCGCCTGAATGCCGAAAAAACGGTTATTAGAATGTCTGAGTCTCATGAAAAAGGGTGTTGTGTAAAGAGAGCGAGAACACGCAGCGAGCGAGGAGGATAGGACAAAAAAGATCAAAAACTGCGTATTGTTGCACGATTCTCCCCCAAAAACACTACTCTAAGCTACGGAAGCGGCACAGACCTGGTATGAACTGGCATTCGCAAGTCATGCTTTCCATGAGTTCTCTCGAGCGACCCAACGACTTATACTGATACCAGTTGTCAGGCATCTCCGTGAAGGTTCCCAGAGCCTCATCTCTGGCGATAGGAAGGTGGCCTATGAGCTGGGGAGGAGCTTTCTGTGACTTTCGCGACGTCGAAGCTGCTGTTGGTGGTGGTGTCGACGTTTTAGATGAAGAGGCACTGTTGGGTAGTGACTCAGACTCGTCTGCACCCACACCATTGCCATTATACTTGTGTTCGTCGGTGTCGGTCAGAAGGGGTGATGGTGAGCGCGACTGAGATTTGACGGACATGGTAAATGTCGGCTGGTGATGATAGTGGCGAGCAAGAATGAGGTTGAGGTAATGTGAGCGGCCAATTCAAGTTGAAGTTCGTTGTAGACGTTGGGTGAGTCAATTTTGTGACTGATGCAGCATCAAGCCTGCGAACGTCGATTACTGGGACGCACCGAGCGAAACCGAGGTCTTATAGGCTAAACGTTGGCGAGCAGCTCCTACTCAACGTCGCGGATGTCGACAAAGAAGGGACAAGGGGTCGATTGTCTCGGGCTGTATTGTGGTCCCTGCACCAATATGGTTTCTGAGTCCGGGAGAGCCGAAATTCTCGACAGCGAGCAGGCTATAGAGTCTGTTGAAAAGATGAAGGGTTTTAAGATAAAATAGACTGAGAAATAATAGAGTCCTTCTAGTAGCAGTACATGGTATGAGAGAGAGGAGGAGGTCGAGTCAAGGTCGAGTAATCCGGGCAACCTCTCTTGATCCTGACCACCATCATCTGTGGCCTTTCTACAAAAATCATGGCTTCAACGTCGACCTCCCACTCGAAGAAAAGAAAAAGGGCAGAGTCTCCGGCCAGAGACGACGTCCTCACTTGCAAGATTGGACAGTCTTCAAATTCCGATGCACTTGGTCCAATGCTAGGTACACTTTAGACGCTTTCGGAAATTACAATCGACTGAATTTTTTCCAAGTCAGTTTTCCGGCCCTCAAAGCACCAGAATCCACCACGTTCAAATGCTATTCAGAAGGCGGGAAAGCGGACACTATGAAGCTCGTAGTAGGAGAAACGCCGCAAGTGGAATTCGTATCGAATTCTGAGCAAACCAAAGGCGCTGCTTCATCAGGATGCCAGTGAGTACTTCCTTATCTCTATTCAAGAAATATATCTACGTGCATCAATCATATTGATCGACGTGCTTTCCAGGTATCTGCTTGCTGTACATGACCCTCAAACATCAACTCTGAAAATTGTCCCTACCCACAAGTCACCTCACATTCTCGGACGGACGGTGAAAAGGCTCAAATCTATACCCACTGGCACGGCAAACTCTGCTTTGGCATACCGAGAAGCGCGCACCAAACTGGGGGAGGCATTTGGTACCAAGAAGGCGAAAGCGGCAATCCGTGCAGAGGAACGAAATCGGGTGGATGTGAGCGCGATGCAGGGCGTAATGTCGCATGTTATGGAGGGTATCCAAAAGGGTGCAGGGGGGCTATTGTCCACAGGTCCGTCACGCTTTACCTTGCCTTCTGTGCACAACGATAAACTTTGCCTGCAGAGCAAGCCAAAGAAGTCGAAGACAGCAACCGTCTCATACCAGCTTTCAATGACACCACCACCGATCCCGCAGAGATATACTCGCTACACAGTATCATTCCTGAAGCTGAGTGGCGAGTGATCGATACTGCCAAGTTCGATGCTGCGAAAAGTGTAAAGGACAAAACTGCGCTTCTGCCATCGGCTCATCCTCAGTGGATTCAAAATCATGTCAAGGCTTTGGACGCAATCAAAAACGCCAAACCGGCAAGGAAGAAGTGGTACGTGACGCGTTCTCCGTGGCCTCGCCGTGGTCATAACTATCGAAATAGGAAAATGGTATACTACGCATCCGCGTTGTTTACGCTACGAAGAGTCATGGGCACGAAACGTATGGAGAAGCAGACTGTTCACGAGAAAATGAAAGACGTTCCGGCACTCGTAGTAGACGGCCTGCTTTCAAGATTTACGGAGACCTCAAGGGATACAGATGGGTCAGTCTATTGAACAGACTTCACGCTCCCTTGATCCTTACACAGTACCTGCACATTGTAGCCACACCCTTACATCCGGAATGGATACCAAGCTACTCTCCTACATGTTTGCTCTCTGCCTCAGGGTAGATGACTATATGTCCAACCCGCAGGTCATCGCCAAGGACCTGAGCCTGCCGACTTTGAGGTGTGTCACGGTCTCGTACAGGATGCTTTAATTAGGCTCATTCGACTCTTTAGGATACAAGAACTTTTCAAGAGCCTTGGTGAGATATCATCTGTTGTCATTGGTATCGTCGGATGTTGATAGCTGTTTCACAGGCTGCAAAATCAAGAAGCCAACCGACAGAGAACTCTCCAATGCTGGCTTAGGACAGTCATTGAAGGATACTAAAATGGCTGTCTTGACAGCACCATTAGAGTTCCCGAAAGGTTCTCGTAAGAAGGCGAGACGATAGCAACTTTTGACACCTTATGTGGTGTACAGCTCCCGGGCACCCTCTCACATCAACAATTTCGCGTCATGCAGTTAAGTGTCGGTTCGGATGCTGCAGCACTTGTTGAATACTACTCCCATCCCTGTACATTCGTAGATAAGATTATACGTTTATACGTGTACCCGACAATTGTGATGCACTTCAAAAAATTCAATCGTGCACAGTCGTACACTACGTTTATCCGGGAGACCGGACACTGTGCTACCGATCTACCGAACTTTGCAGCGCAGGTAGACATGAATCATGCTCGAATAACCCGCAGCCGTTGAGCAGAGTGATCCAGGTTGCCCTTTCGCTTCGTAGTCCTGAAAGGACCCACTTCAGCAGGTCACCCGGTCAAGGACGGCCATGGGGCGAAAACTAGTCTTGTTATTTTAGGCAGGTGGATCTCGTTTTTTCTCACAGTCTCGGTTTTCCCGGAAACGGCGCGGGTCAAATGCGCAGCACTGCATCAAAGAAACGAAACCCTTTCTGCGGCGCTTCCCCGAACTGTGCCGCGCGTTTCCGCAGCTCGCCCAGAATGATAAAAACAACAGCTGGTTTCTACCCTGTTTTCCTCAAACCACCTCATCCCATACCGCAAATCACAAGCTAGAGACAACATTTCTAGCATTCCCTTCCCTTATGGAATACGTCTCCGAAGCTTCTAGCTCCTCGGCCTGCTATTCAGGACAGGCTGTCGAAGAAGATTACAGTTATTCCCACTATTCCCATCCATCTTCATCATATATAACCTCCCCTTCCTCTCAACTTGCAGATTCCTATACCTCAATCTCCGACACACGACAACCACCCTATATGGAAACGCCATCCGAGCGACGAGCGCGACTGGAATTTATTCAGAGGGAAAGGGAGAAGGAGGAGATCAAACAGGAAGATCGATCTTGGTCGCGGGTGTCTAGTTGGGTGCAGAATCAAGTCGAGAACAGCGCTTTCATGGTTATGGCGGCGGCAACTACCGCCAAGCGGGAGCGACAGCGCAGCAGTGGGGCGAGGAAGGAACCTCGGATTGTCAATGCTCGCCCCTCAGAGACACGGTCGGGGTCCCCACTTCGGTTTTCCCATATTCCATCCGACTGCGAGGACGATGAAGACGGCGAAGAGATAACGATACCCCATATTTCGAAGTCAAAATATCCTTTGTCGTCATCGGTCTCCTATGTTTCCACGCCACAATCACCGTCCTGCCACGCCCTGCCTCCTTGTTCTTCTCGGACTTCAAAACACCGGCGTAGGAGACGTCTTGCAGTGGCTTCGTCGACATCGAGCCTGGACTCGATTCCAGAGGAGTGAGCTAGATGGGACGCCAGATAGTCGCTTCCCGGCGACAGATCGCACACCTATCTTCCGCAGCAACTCGCAGTACCGATTCGCAATTGCTCCACATCCGATCAGCTACGCTCTACCTCCTTTCGTGTACGATAGGCTCCATTACTGGGTGTCCGCGTCCGCCCCGGATCATCATTTGACTTCCGAGAGGGGGAGGGATGGTGCGCAGCAGCTGTATGAGGGTTCACGTTCACACCTTGGACCTACTCGTTACGAGTTACACCCGCATATGCGCTTTATGATATCTCCTCTCCTATCTTCGTATCTGTACTGGGCATCTTCTCATGGCTATTTGATTGCATTTTTTAAGCTGTTACTTCAGGGACTTCGTATTGTAGATTTGTTACCAAAATTCTCTTTCTACATCAGGCTTCACAAGAATTCTTTACCCCTGCATTACTAGTCGTGTTCAACATATGTACTTACTCCATAGCATACTCCCCATCGTTATTTAACTGCACCTGCACATTTACCTCAAGCTAAATATCCTTTTGCGTTGCGGCGTCTCGGTAAGATAAACTGGGGGAGACGCGCTGAACCTCGAAGATAGGCTACCGTTGTGCCGAAAGTGGGATACGTGTTCGAGCCCACGGCCATGGGGAGGAAACTACGGGTCAAGATATCCAGATTGAATCTATTCTATGATACACACATGATATAGCAATACAGAGTAAATTCGACAGAGCAACGACAGCACGCATATCGCGGTATCGTCAACGCCTCTATGCGTCGACAAGGTTCTCAACCCGAATCATAAGATCATCCACTTCCTCAGTGACCCCCTTACCCTTCTCTGCAACCCGCTCATGGAAGAAGTCCAGTACTGTCCGACACGAGTACTTGTACCAAGCCGCGCCATGTAGCAACTGCATCTTTGCCTCCTCTGAGTCCAAGAACTCGTCTGCGAGGTCCATCATCTTCAGTGTGTGGAATCTCCAGTGCAAACCATGCGCAATTTGCAGTACATCGTCTTCACAGAAACCGACAAGCTTGTCCGTGTTCTGGTTCCTGACGATATCGTAGGTTGAGTCCCATAGTTCCTTTGAGACAGTGGTGAGGATCTGTTGTGTGCCCGTAAAGAAGACCAAGGAGATGCCACGGCCACTTATCCAGTTTGAAAGTGAGCCAAAGAAATCCGATAATGTCTTTTGAACTTGGCCGCGTCTTTCGGGGAATTCTGCAACCGATTCAGAGGCGGCCCAGTAAGGAGAATCATAGTCATCGATGAGGACCACCAAGTCGTGCTCGGGGGGGATCGCGAGGGACTGCAAACCAATCGAGTGAGTCACTATCACGGTACGAAGCGAAAAAATAGACTCACGACGATGTTATCCAACGTTTCAGCTGCATTAACGCCCTCCAAGCTCTCCCAGTCGTCCCCTTCAGACAGAAATCCATACTCCTCCACGAAATCCTTCAAGGCCCCGTTCAACTCATGGTTGAGATTGAAGTTATGACTCTTCATATCGAAGTTTCCGAATTCGAGTTTCAGAACAAAGTGATTGTTCGGACACCAATTCGTAGGCAAGGCTTCCGACAGACGGAAAGCATATGAAAAAGCTTCCTTGTGACGAATATCATAGTAGTAGCTTAGCATTGAAACTATGGAGCTCTTCCCATATCCATGAGGTGCGCGCAGCAAAGTACACCGGTGGCGACGAGTGAGTCCAATGATGGAACTTCGGTCGCGGAAGTGAGCGAATTGACTGAGGGTTCTGAAATCGATCGTGCGCGAAGATAACTAAAAGGATGAGTGAATACGACTGTTAAACAGCAAAGGAGAGAGAGGACAAACGTCTTCAAGCCGATTTTGAACTGAATGATACGAGTAGCCAGGGAAAAGGAGCATAGTAGAAGGGGCTGGTTCAACTTGCGAATTCGAAGACTCGGCCTTGTCGATACGCTCCTCACGTTCATTGTCTGAAGAGCCTAAACCCCACTCGGATGAATCAATATCGGCGCTGCCAATAGTTACATTGCCTACGTACCTGGTTCGATAACTTGAGGGTTTATTGGTGTAGTTGCGTCCAAAGGCGTTCTCGGAGGAGACGATGGAGGAGCGCTATCATGGCCACTTGAATCCGAGGACCAGGAGGTGAGAGAGTCGTTCCGTTTGATTTTTGACATTGTATGTCACGGGGAGGAAGGAAGGACGACGAGATATGGTGATGGTGGGTACTAGTAGTGGACAGGGACAAGACACGGTTGTCAACCTGAACAGGCGCGTGTTATTTGGTGATATTTGATTCTCAGTCACGTGCTCGTGGTTTACTCGGCGTAAATGCTGTGGGCATCCACGCGACGCGTGTTTCCTTTGTTCCCGATCGGCGATACGTATTGTGGACTATTATGGGTCGGCCTTTGTTGTGCTGTACCTTTCACTTTCGTCTATTGTGTCATATCCGAGCCTCATAAATCTTCATAAGCCTCAGACGAAAAGTGTAAACGTCACTTTCCACAAGCTTCCTTCATCACACTCACGATGGCACCCGAGCCTTCCTCGACAAATACCGCCGTGGCAAATCCCAAGATACTCTTGTATTTCGCCACGAAACTCGCTATCCGTCCTCTAATGCAAGGTATTCTCACGGCCGGAGTTAATATCGAGAAGTCGGCGGATCCAAACGGCAAATTCCACCGAATGGTGTCCGTGTCTTGCGCCCAACAGAGCATTCCTCTCCCTTGTGAGGTCTATAGTCTCTATCTTCACTTGGGCTGCCGTCTAGCTCCAGAGAAGGTTTTGAACATCCAACAAACTTCTAGATATCCCCTGGAAGGTACCGAACATCGTATCATTCCGGATACATGGACCTTTGAGGACGTTCTTGCTGCCGCGAAGACCAATCTTCGAGAGGGAGAGCAGATTCAGGTGATCCTTGTCGCGAAGAATCGGCCACGTTCTTCACCTCCTGCGTCCCCCACCACCAAAAGACTCAAGAGCTTGAAACCTGATTTGGAGAGCGTTCTCATTAGCTGGCCCCAGGGTCTGAAGTCGCCACCAGTACGTCTATTTCTTGAGCAGCTCCTACAGTTGAATGAACACGACTGAAACTTGCCGCCTCCAGTCAATCAGACTGCCTTCCAAGGACGACAGTGCCGTTCTTGGGTCATTCATGGCTCAAGAGGGATCGGTGTTTATCGACAATACCAGACTTTTGTTGCGCGGACTGGCCGAGCGTAAGAGTTCCATGACTGTCTTCCGAGGCAGCTTCGACTCCGGCAAAACCACCTGCCTTAGAACAGCACAATGCTATCTCGACGAGTCGAGAGAGATCATGGGCGATCCGACCATCACTTTCAATACTCTGTTTCCGAGGTCAGCGATCGGTCAAAGCTCGGATGCGTCAACGCCCTGTTCGCACAGCTTCGTTTGCGTCTTCTTGAGGTTCAAACCAAACCGTGGGCCGTTCAACACAACATTCGTTCGGAACAACCTCAATCAGTCCATGCGAAAGTACAAACTGAAGGTCAACTTGAAGACCCGACCTGCCGATGTTGCTGGACTTCTGGACTTGTATCTGAAAGCTAGTGAGCCTCGCTGTTCCCAGTCTACCTTCGAACTGATCATATATCCTTAGGAGTGTCAGGCCACCAAACGCCCTGTTGTCGTCCTGGGTGATGACATCGACGTTCCTCTATGGGACTTCTTGCAGAGCGTCTTGATAGATGGGAAGGACTTTAAGGAAAGCCTCGCCATATATCGGGACCATTACAACCAGATACAGGAGATACTCAAGATCACCGCATGCTGGCTTGAGGAAGGGACTGTGAAGCATGCCCTGTTCACTGAAACGTTAACCACTATCCCCTCTCGTACTCACAACGATATTCCATGGCACGAAGTTCTACTCTCAGACCTCGTGGTCACGAATGAGATTCTGCAAAGCATTATGAATGTCGGCCGCCTCGAGGTACCCGCTGCCAGGACAGCTGATATACCTTCGTGGGACATATTCTTTGGCCCGCGATCCTCGTCTGGGAGCTCTGTTCCTCTCGGATTGGCAGCGAGGTACATCAATCAATTCGCCGGAGCCATGTCAGCTACAGGAAACCGAGAGGAAAAGGAGAAAGTATGGAAAGGATTTCAAGTATTTCTACGCCATCCAGATAATCATACGATTTATTCTACCAAGCGGTTGGACATCTTTGTGGGCCTGTTTCATGAAATGTACGCCCTGCATTGCGACGCAGAGGATGCCGACCCTACAAGAACGCAAGAACGCAAGAACATCACCAACGCCTTTGCCCTCACCGCAGAACAGTACCACGAAATCAACCAGATGTATGTCTGCCCCCCTCTAATCGAAGGGAATTTGACGAAAGAGGTGATTTTCGCAATTCTCCGTCAGGATGGCGTTCTCCATTCAATACAGCGCCCACCGTCAGCTGGGAAAACGAGTCGATTTGCTTACCACCTGACGTACTCTAACAGGTTACTGCAGGAGACGGTGAGTGCGCGTATTACTGTGTTCGACATTTGTGTTCTAATTCTGTCTTCAACAGATACGCATCGAGCGAACGCCGTTCTGTTACCCCCGTAGCGAGATCGACTTTGTGGCATTCAACGCACGCTATGAGCAGGAGATGCTTCGATTATTTCTCGAGGAAAAAGGCTTCTCTTGCGAGGCCGCGATGCAGGACTGGATGATGCAGCTCTTTGCGAGGCATGAACGCCGGGTCAAGGCGGCCCAAGAAGTCGAGACGCTATACAGGAAACAAGAAACCGAGGTCGGCGGGGAGGCAGATTGGTTCGGATACATAGACTCCCTGCTCGTCCCCCCTGGCCTAACTTTCGAGGGGATACTTTACGTGGTCGAGCTCAAATTTATCTCCCTTTACGCGCTCTACTGGGGCGACAAAGGTTACCCCCCGCGAGACACCGCTACCTTACTCGAATTCGCTCGTGAGCTATTCCTGAGGAGCGTCAAGAAGGAGGACCTCCTCAAGATGTCCTTTCGATACAAAAGCGAAAAAGGGCCTTTTCGCATCGCCGAGCGCAAATACGACAAGGCCAAGGACCAACTCGACCGCTATATCCCTGGTATGGCTGGCGGTCGTTATGTCTACGACGAGAAGCACCCACCGACGCAAGCGATGAATCAATGTATTGACCATCGTGTCACGGTTAGGACAGACGTATCGGAGAATGAAAGTCATCGGGGGGTCAGAGGGGTCATTGTTATAAACGCTGGCAACGTGAAGGTCCAGACTTGGAAAGGAGACAAGTTAATTCCTTTGAAGGGCAAAATGCAGTTCTCTGTAGATTCGCAAGGAAAACCTTCGCCCTGTACAAAGACGCAAAGGGAGCGAAGGGGTCCAAAGCCAGGGGAGTATCCTGAGGGAAAACCGATGGTGGAGCCAGTCCGGGTCTGGATCCCAAGAATGAGTGTGAATTAGTAGGATACGGATAGCATGTATATTGGACTCAATGTAGTGTTAGAGAGATTACCATCGAATTCAAAAGGATAGTTATGAGGGCACAATGAAGGTTGAAATGAACTACACCGATAACACCTTGGCCCTTCTCTACCACCGGCCGATGGAAGAAGTTCAGCAGTATCGTCCGACACGATTCTTGTATCTGGCCGCGTCGTGCCATCTAGCAACAACATCTTTACCTCTCCCGCGTGCGAAGACTTCCAGCAAGTCCTATCAGTTGCAGTGTACGAAACCTCCATTGTTGACTTCTCAGGATCTGTTGTACATCCTCTCCACAAAACCAACAAGGTTGTCGGTGTTCGGTAGTTCTTTGAAGATGTCGTAGGCAATACCCTGGATCGACCAAGATTTTGGAAAAACAACGACAGTTCCTGATAAGAGGCGGAGGCAGAGGGAGACCAATACGAGTGGATCTGTAGTCAGCGAGCAGAGAGTGAGACAGACATCCTCAAGACGATTTCGAATGTAATGGCATTGGCAAGAGTAACCGAGGGAAAGGGCCATCGTGAAGCACACGTTCTGTTAGCTCCTCGGAATTTCACGAAGGGCTCTCCGTATTGACTAGGTTCCTTTTCTGGCAAATTCGAGATGGCAGTAAGTGTTGCACGAAAATATGTATGCCGGCTGAGAGATCCTGCACTGACTTGCATTGGGATTGCGCAGTTGCGCAGTGGCTATCATTGCCACCTCAATCAAAGGCAGCGAGTTTTCGTGTCGCGTTGATGTCAGTGTTGGATCGCTCGCCGTTTGTCCATAGCATTCTGCCTGCGGTGCTGTTGTTCGGTTCCAACCTTGAAACGTGAATTGTGGTCGAAGTATAGGAACCATAAGTAAAATTGAGCATAAGTTCCCCAATGCTAGACTCTAGAAGCCGTCGGATGGGACAAGTCGATTCTTTTTTCATAGCATTCCAACTGTTATTGTCTAATCGCGAGTATATCGGAGTACGTAGCTCGATTTCGACCGAATTGTGGTCGAAGTCCAGGAACGATGAACGTTATCCGATGCTCAGGGAGGACACTGCGGAGGCTACGGCGGTAGCGGTGGGAAATGTCCATGCTTGAGCCTTTAGGGATAGAATGCGCAGATACCCTTGCTATTAAAGGTTGAGTGACAGATTATATTCATGTTTTGATCCTTAAACGTTATGTGCTTGATGCATATTTCGAGTTCACGGTTTTGAGGAGAGTTCTGTCGATTTTGGAAGTAAGAGGCATCTCAACATGCTAGCCACGGAAATAAGCGACACTGGGTGCAAAATAACATAATGCACATGGTATTATTCAATTTTTATGCTAGAATTATTCCAAATTTGGCATTTTTTGAAATAAATTCAGCATAAAGATTGAATAATATCACATGAATTATGCTTTTTTGCACCCAGTGCGAGGACTTGGCGAATACAATTCAAAAAAAATCGTTATCGTCAACGTCTCAAATCGTTCGATGCCGCGAGCCAATATAAAGGTATCCACAATGTCCCACATCCTTGTCGACCCTTTTGGCCGTCCACCCTCATCTCCTGCGATCCCCCATTACTATTCCCTCTCTCCGCTCCCTTATTTTTTCAATTCGTTCTCGTTCTTTTCTAGTAACTTGCAATGCCAAAACTCGCCGCAAAACTCAGGCAGTCGACGAGGCCCAATTACTCCAAACTCGATTCTGAAAGATCACCAATAGCGAATGAGAAGGGTAGAGAGGATAGGAAGGGGGTAGAGGAGCTGGAAGGAGAGGGCTCAGACGTGACGGCAATGGTGACGGAGAGACCGGTTTTACCTCGATGCTCGACAAGTACCTGGCCGCGTCGTCGTTACCTCAGTACATTCAGCAACCATTCAGACGCGTTGAGGACGTCACAAAGGCCGCAGGAGGACCCGGAGGACTGCGATGACGACCAGTGCTCAATTACATCTTCATCGCCTTCGGCTCGCACGCGTTCTGCGAGCATATGTCTGTCCTCACGGCATTCGAAATCATCCAGGTTGCTTCCTAGGATCCGAAAAGCCCTCGTTAAACCGTTCCAGGACGTTAAGGACCGTGTTCACGACCTCCAAGTACAGACTCGGAGGAAGTTCCGCAGAATGAGATTGCACGCAAACTCGTTTTTTGGTCGGACGCTGGAGATTGCGTTGGGTCCTTGGCAAGCCATTCAAGGATGCTTGTATGGGCTGCTCTGTGCGTAAATCCCTCTCAAGCTCGCTTCGAACTAATACTAATTCTTATCTCCAGTGGTCTGCCTGGGTGTCGCAGAGATTCTTTTCAGCATCGTTTGTGAGTATAGGTAGTCCGACTACTTCCATGTCGCTAATCTGTTCCCTGCAGTCACCATCTTATACAAAACACTCGAAGTTATCATCAAGACTTTACTAATACCCGTTCTCAGTAAGCTCTATTCTCCCTATCTTGTCAGTCTCATACTTACAATGTTGCTGTAGTCGTCGTTGCTCTTGCCAATGCACTGCGTTGTCAGTGATCATGCATTCATGACCATATCTTTCTTCTCGCATTTCAGGGACCTCATACAGTACTGGATTGTTACCCTCACGAACTTTAATTTCTCTCGGATGACTTTTTCACTTCTCGTTCTCTGTCATGACCGTATACCGTAGCGTAGTCCGTACATACCACTAGCTAGATCCATCCTTTTGTATCGTAGTGTAGTAAACTTGAGGCATCAAGAGGCAATAGATTACGACTCTTTGGACCCAGACCTTCATGACAGGCTGAATATTGCGTTACAGTCGTATCTTCGTCGGCTTCGAAAACGTTAACGTCCAAGCCAAGGTTCGTAGATAGTCACATAAGTTGACACACGGGCAAAGCATTCGCCAGGGGTCCAGGGGATGTCGAGGAATGCTTTCTCGATGTACGTACATAAGCACTTGGTCTACACCGAGGTGTCGGTCTGTCCCAGTGTGGGGTAAACCGCACTTAAGCTTCGTGCGTCGATTCATGGACGTCCCTGCCCGAGAATCATTCGATCGCCGTTCCTCTCCAGGCTGTTCTGTTGAATGGCCCTGTCGATCCAACTCAATAGATCAACTTTTCCATTCGTATCTGTACTTCCATCTCCCTACTACTAGAGAATGAGTGGTGGTAATCAGAAGCTTAGGGAGGGACCACGGTGGAGATCGTGGTGGCTGCCCGCGAGAAGCGAAAGAGTCCCGGTCGTCAACGATTCGAAGGAATTGCCAGCACAACCGCCCTCTCGGGAGATAGGTCATCCATGGAATCGCATTAGGACAGTCCTTTCTTGCCGTCTTGCCCCTCGACTTGAGGGCTGGGGTGTGGTTGACGAGGAGCCCCCGGATAAACGGCTTAGACTTGCTGACATCGAGACAAGGACTATCTCCCACAACTCTTCGCCGTCATCGTACGATCATCGATGATATTGAACGGCGAACGACGGGATATGAGACACGCAACCGTTTTTAATCAAGGGAGGGAGATTGAAGATCACAAGAGAGTGGGCCAACGGTATCTGGGACGAAGTGAGCAACTGTTTGAGATCACAGAGTAACAAGGGAGATAGTACTAGGGGTCGGGAAACGAAGGGCTTGTGAGTGCCGCGGAAAAGAGCTGCGGGGTTTGAGTTTGGTCTGGACTCTGGGGTGTTTGAGGAACAGCGAATACTGCTTTGCTTCGCCGCCGCCGTGATTTTGTCGGCTTCCCCGGACCATACGTTGTCCCCGAGGGTAGTGTTACTCCCGCGTATGGAAGGTAATGAGCTGGTAACACAATCCAGAAGGTCGTGTGGATCAAACTCGCTAATGGACTCTTGGGACTTGATGCCGATCCCCAATGTGCTTCTTGGTCGTATCCCACCATGATCGTAAAGAGGGTTCATCCTGTTGATCTTGTTAATGAATCGGCACGAGCTTCAATCAATCGTAATGGAACTTTTCAATGTGAGGACCAACTTTTGCATGATGGAGTGCCACCGGAAACTTAGATTCCGTATGGCCGCGAGTTACAAGCGTGTATGACCATTGAAAATCAGGAGGTTCCTGAGCTTGGGATATTCTTGGACATGGCAGGGCTTTATTCATGATTGGAGGGCCTTGATTGGTTGCCCCGCAGGACACCAGTCGAGTTGCATATCTATAATCAGACCGTAAGTTTGTCGTAACGCGAGGGTGGGCAATACGGCAGCTCTACATACCCTCCTGCCCCTGGACAGGGATTGCTAGGGCCTCGACTCTCGAGCTGGCCGTATCCCACCGGTTAACGAGACCGAATGCATTGAGAAGAAACCCCTCAACACTTGTGGAGCCATGGAGGAATGGTATCGATCCACCTGTGATTGGGACTGAATGCGCTCCGTGAAATCAAGGAAAAGTTAAAATTGTGGTTGACATGTTGAATGCAATTTTGCACTTGCATCTCTATCAGGCCAAGCAGCTGCCACATGTATAGAATCCCGGAATCGTGAGATCACGTCCGCGCCGGGGTGAAACAACTCGACGAGTGTGTGAAGGGGCTTCGAAGAGGAGAACGCGGCCAAGTCACAATGTCGAGAGCTCAGCTGTATGTGGCAGATCATGTCAGGCTTCAACTTTCAGGCCTCTTTATGGCCCATACTAGGACGAATAGCTGTGCAGAACAAAGTTGTGACGTTCGTTGGGGAGAATGTTATGAAGACCCCGAGTTAAGTTTTAATTCCAGCATCGTTCGGGTTCCGGCGTAGATCATTTCATGCGGTCAATAAATGACACTACAAAGTGCCAGAGGGAATCGAAGGCCACAGATCCTGCGAGCTGCTCTGGTGATGATACCGCAAGGAAATTGTAATTGATCGTTGTGGCGATTCAACGTTCGGCAAGCTGGAGCGGTAGAGATGTGAGATGTAGAGAACGTGGGTGGAGATGGTGATATTGATGCGGCACTGGATATTCCAGTGTTTTGGGGATTGTAGATTCCCCGCCGCCTCTATTTGAAGCTCTCAGGAGAGGTCCGAACTTGGGAAGACCTCCGAGGCAGTGGTGGACGCGTAAAGAGAAGAGTGTGACAAGTGTGACATACCGTGTGGACGGGTCAACATTTGGGTCAGACAACGGTCAGCTTAGCCCCTACCCTTGGCCGACCCCTTCCTCCATCACCTCTTATTCACGTCCACGTCGTCTCGCACGGCGTCTAACCTATCCAGCTCATCGCACTGAACGACGGGCACATTCTTTCTTTACCCCCGTCCTCCCCGTTACAGCGCTCTGCCGCCCAAATCTACCGCCCTCCATTCTATTCAAACAGCCTTTTCCCTGGGCTTTCCTTTCTTCACTACTTTCGGTCAAACTATCGGCAGGGCCTGCTAATGCGCTGAGCATTAATTCAATCTATCCATGGCGTTTCCTGATGGCTACCCCGGTGCTAATGCACCTTCATCTTCAAAAACCTCATCACGTTTCTCGTCTTTGAAGGTTTTTGGCAAATTCTCGAAAGAGAAGGACAGCCTCAAACCACCACCACCTCCTCCCAAGGATTCTTATTATCTCAACAATCGTTCTCTGGTCTCCCTCCAGTACCCTCAGGAACCTATCCCACCGACACCAGCCAGTACCATTGGAACAGCGTATGCAGCGTCGGGCGCAGGCATGAAACAATCCACTTCCCAGTATGCCGCCAGCATTCACTCGCAACGACCGCCTCTCAACGCTGCGAGCTCCTCGTTCTCTCTGGCGTCTTCCTCATCGTTGGTGTCATCGCCCTCGGAGACCAGCATGTCTGGTCAACCACAACAGCAACAACAAGGGTCTTCCAAGTCTTGGAGCCAGAAGGGAGCCGGGTTGTTCAAGTTTGCTAGGAAGGGGTCTAAATCGCCCAGCGTGAGGGGTGCAGCTGTCGATGATGAGATGATGTCGCTGCACACGAATGGAGAGGATGAGAACATTTCAACACCTTACAACTTCCAAGTGAGTCCATAGATGCGTTGTTCTCTATTATTTGGGGGCTCACGAGTGTTCTTTCAGCACAATATCCACGTTGATGATGCGTATGTTTTCCATTTCATCTTTTACTCGTTTCAACGGCAGCTGGATGTTCATTTCATTCTGTCTTTGGTTAGATTAACCGGCTTACCTCCTTCATGGACCGTCTCGTTGGCAAAAGCCGGCTTTACCGAAGAAGAGATTGCGGCAATCTACGCCCGCAAACAAGCAGGAACTTTAACGCCCGGGGGCGACCTTCCATATTATCCTTTTGGGCCCGACAGACCTAAATCACCAGCAATGTCAATCGCCAGCAGCGCAGCCAGCTCATTCCAGCGGCCAGGCACAGCAGCGTCATCGATAGGAAGTATTGGCAGCAATGTTGCGTCGCCGGTCTTAGCACATCCGCTCCCTCGAACCACGTCCCTACCTCGGTCACAGTCATCAGATCATTCGCTGAGGCAAACCATTGTTGCGCCTCCGTCACGACTTTATTCGCCCGTGCCAAACACGGCTCAGCAGCAACATGCTGCCCATTCTCGGTCACGGAACAACTCGTCTTCCTCCATTCCATTGTCTCTCTCAATATCAGCTAGTGAAGTTGGAAGGATGCGGCCGAATGCTGTCGCGGTGCAAGGTGATGAAGAAGCCACAGGTGCCACTATTCTTCCAGAACATAGACGAAATAAGAGCACAAGTAGCAGTCGACCACCAACCAGATCATCAAGTTTGAAGAACAGGAAGGAGAGTCCCCGGATACAGCCCCAAACTTCGAGTGGAAGCTCGAGCAAACAGACTTCCCCGATTTCGAGACCGACGACACCGCCCAGGAGGACATATTTTGTGGCCAATGATCAGAGTTCGATGGTGCATCAATCACCGCCACCGTCGTATTCGGCTGTCAACGGAATCAATGGGTCTGGACCCTCTGTTGGTTCAAACGGGTATCCTATCGAAAAGCCCAATGGGACAGCACCCACGTCTTACCGGCATCAGACTCATCGTAGCACCGACACGACGCGATCAGGGAGTTCGTCCAGGTCTTCGCAACGATCACCATCACAGTCTAATTCGGTGAGATCATCACCTTCGAGGCATCAGCATTCCACTTCTTCGGCTTCGCAGCAGGGTTATGGATCAAGTAGTAGTGGGGAAGGAGATTCGAGAAGGTCAATGAGCTCGAAGGGTGGACATGCTACTACTCCAACCAACAAATCGAGTAGTAAGAGACGATCGAAGAGGGATTTCAGTGGTCTGGGAGGTGGTTTGAATCTTTCATTGGACCTTGGTTTGGGGGCAGACTCTTGGAGTGAAAGTTTGATGAACGCTATTCCTTCGGCGAGCCCCACGCGAACGACTTTTGACGCAGGTCTGTCAACGAACATGCTCGACCCAGAACGCTCAGAGAAGAGTTCAAACCGGGACACGATCAGGCCTCCTCCTCGGGAGCACCGGTCAGTCATGGATCGCCCTCGCCCGAAACCTCCTGCACCAGTCAATGGTCTACCTCCCCGTGTCAATATCATCGCGGACGATTCACCAGCATCATCTGCCTCTCCTTTAACTACTACATTTTCGCCAGCACCGTCTATCACCACTTTCAATCGATCATCTTCACCACTCAAATCCCCTTGGTCCTTCACAGAAGGACATGACCAACTCGCGGTGGAGCAAGACGACAGACAAACTTTCCCTGTATCCCCGGGGTTCATGTCGGATTACGCACCTTCCGTCACTTCAATGTCGCCTAGGACTGGACTGTTCAATGAGATTGCTGGTATGGTCGGGATTTCATTGGAGGAGGACGAGTATGACCGGGATAAGCTAAGTCCTGCTGTGGGCAAGACGATGCAAGCCGGAAAAACGGGTAACGGAAGTCCGGCATTGAGTGAGACGCACAGTCCAATCTTGCCTATCAGCCCTCCGTATAACGTGGCTGGACATGGAACTGGCAACGGAGTCGGAGCTCGAGGTGGAAGGGGTGGCAATCGGGTGAGCGCGTACAGGATTCAGGATCGGGAGAGGATGAAGAACAACTTTGTTGCGGAAGCTGCGGAAGACGAAGATGGGTGGAGAGGGGAGAACGGGCAGATCGAAGAGGGCGGAGGGGACGATAGTAGGCTGACAATAAGAAAGGATACTTCGAACCGAGATTCAAGTAACTCGACTCTGTCGACGTCGACGATCACCCACATGACGGCGACAGTGACGAACGTGAAGACTGCAGTGGCAAAACTCGCTCCTGTTACTGTCGTTTCTGGGAAGAGCCAATCTGGTCCTTCGGTTCCCGCGACAGGTTCACGGCGACACGAGAGTTCGAATTTACCACCGCTTGCACCACCTCCCTCAAAGCCCCCACCACCCCAGCCCGCCACCGAGCCTTTCATCGCAAGATCTAAGTCACCTGTTGCCAGTTTGAAGCACCCTGCATCACCACAAGGCTCGACTTTTGGAAGTGAGGACGGGTCAGCATCTGCAGGTTCTATGTCAGGTGTTTCTACTTCTGATGCTTCGTCTCGGCTTAGTGGATCTTCCGTTTCTCAATTATCACCAACGACTGAGGATGAGGATGAAGACGACGAACTGGTGGTGTATTATCTGGAGAGTCCTGGTCCAGGTCAAACGTTCGAGCAGGGCGTCAAGCTGCATGAGCATCACCACATGCTCACGTCCACGACTGACACTTTTGGCGGTGTGGTCAAGGATAACGATGTCAATAGACTCGGGGTTGATACTGATGACGAGGAGGAAGACGAGGTGTTGAGCAACAACGATACTATCTCCCATGCGACGGTCCTTGGACCTCCGAAACCAACAATCGTCATCAGCAATGCACCTGTACAACCTGGTCCCATTACTGCAGCGATGCTTAACTCTGCAACCACCCCTGTAACGCCTGCCCAGCGATATCCTGGATGGTTATCGGAAGTCGTGAAGCCCTTGGAAGAGTTCATCGACGAGCCTATCGACCCCAGAGAATATTACCTCGACCTACAGGAGATCGCTGAAGGAGAAAGTGGTTCAGTCTACGCTGCTCATGTCACGGAGACAGGAAACATTCACAAACTAAAACTTCCGCCGCTGATCAAGGCTCGAGACGCAGATGATCAGATGCGCGGTTCCAACACGCTCGTTGCTATCAAATGTGTGCAGATTGTCCCTTCTGGATCGACCAAATTAGACGATCTCCGAAGAGAGCTGGTACTTCTTAGAGGACACTCCCACTCAAACGTGCTTTCCATGGATGCGCTTTACGTTGACCTGGTGGAGGATTCATTATGGATACGGATGGAGCTCATGGAGCGGAGTCTCGCTGATGTTGTTGAGTTAGTCCACTCCGGTTTGGTGTTGCAGGAAAGGACGATCGCGAGATTTACCAGCGATGTGAGTTCTATCTTCCCTCCGTCATCATTGTATTGAACCTCGGATAGATTCTTGAGGCGCTGCAATATTTGCGAAGCCATAACATCGCGCATCGCGACGTTCGTTCTGATAACCTCCTTTTCAACTCCCAAGGAGTCCTCAAACTGAGTGAGTGATTCAAACTTGTTTCTCGTCGTTCTTTTTGCTGATGTTGCCTATAGCCGACTTTTCCAACGCACTAAAATTGCCCAAAGAGAATCCATTAGCCTTCGAGCCTGTGGGAGTCTTATACTGGCAGGCTCCAGAAGTCCGAGCGTATGTTCTCTTGCATGGCGTCAAGTATATGTGTGTTGACTGATATCTGCAGTGGTCCGTATAACGCACTTAAGGTTGACGTTTGGTCCTTGGGAGCTACGGTGTGGGAGATGGCCCAGGCAAGGCCTCCGTTCGTTGACGATGAAAATAGCTCCCCCGGTAATCGATGGCCGCCCTTGGACATGCCGCAACTCTACTCTCCCCAATTCCATACTTTCTTGCGCTCGTGTTCAGAACCTCCTTCCTCCCGCCCCGATCCCAGCGCGCTCCTCAATGTACGTGCTAACATTGCCGTCTGAACAGAATCACACTGATCTAATCTTGTGCTGTTCCCTCAGAACCAATTTGTGAAGAACTCGTGCGGGCGTCAGGTCATCGTCCAGCTGCTGCAGCAGTGCACATCTATCGAGCAGACTATGCAAGCAAACGAAGATAACGACTCATGACATAGGAATATACCCGACTGCAAACTAATTTTATTGACTTCATATTCATATCCCATTTATACTCCCTGCTACGCTTTCCACTGCATCCTTCAGTTTAAAGGACTCCTTTGCTACCGTATCATGTTCATCCTCGCAACATTCTGCAATGAACGTTGCTGTTTCAGCAACGAAACCTAAGGGCGGAATGTCAGATGTACTGTATTAGATTCAAGATTATTCGGGTATTTACCTAGCAGTTTTCCCCCATGCATTTTCCAAAGAGATTCGGAACATGACAGAGCAAAGATGCGAGTGGCAACATCCTCGGAACGAGTATGCATCAATATGTTCAGGTTGATGGTCTTGATGAGTGTGTCATCAATAATATGCTCAACCACCGACGTCAAGGAATCTTGTAGGTATGCTTTTGTATCTGGGGCATTGACTTGCGCACAGACAGGGACCAGGTTGATGAGATGGGGTGCAACCTGGCGCGTTTTCTCATCCCGCCAGAAACCTTCCAATAATGGTTAGAGAAGTGGTACGATGTCGTTGACGGATGGCACGTACCACCATCATCATAACTGATGCTCTTCGCAAATGTTTCCAGGACAGTCGTGAGAAGGACCATCTCATTCGTGGTGGAGTTGATATAACCCTTGATGATGTCGACGAGAGGGTTCAACAGTAACGCCATGTATGGGTTCATCAAGTTCTACGAGGGAAGGTGTGAGCGTCGCCAGACACCTAAGTGCTGCTACTAGTACCTTGAAGTAGTCCAAGAGACCGATATAAACTTGACAGAACGTGATCATTCTTGGAACGTCTGAGAAAAGTCAGAGATGCCATCCTTGCACAATATTGTAATACCCACCATTACTCTCAACGAAGGACCAGTCATGCAAGCGACGGAAGAGGGGTCTGAACGTTGTTTCATTGAGCTTGACCACAAGTTCAACAAAGGCCGATATCGCCCGGGATTTTTGCTGAGAGGGGGAATGAGAACTGAACTGAACGTAGAGAAGATGATCGTACACTGTTCGCTTCCAACGGTACACTCTTTACAGTGTCGAATGCGGATAAGAAAACACTGAACAAGGCTCGTAAATGTTCCTGCACTTCAGGTCTGCCTGCATTCCGGATCGCCCGTCTCAGGACGTCGAAATAGCCGGTTATGGAGGTCTGCAGGCCTGTCAGATTTCAGGGCGGTAAGTACCATAAGTCAAATCTCACCGGTTGGCTCGAGCGCTCAATGTTGGGCCAAAGTTCAGAAACGGTGGGCAAAAGGGTTTTGGCAGGAGCACGCTTTGTGATTGCTTTCACTAACGCGCTCAACTCGTTGTGCGATGACAGGCCAGGATCGAGGAAGAGCTTCAGGACTTGACCTAACTCAATGGAGCTCCAGAAGGTTGGGATAGACAGAAGCAGTCCATGTAAGACTTTCACAGTCTCAGCGGCGAGATCTAATCAGAACCATTGAGATGCGGAAAGGAAGAACAGAAGGAAATAAAATAGTTCATTACCTCTGTCCGCTTCTCGCATCATGACAACTGCTTGAGACACAATTTCACGGAAGAATGGAATGAGGCGTGGACCGAGTTTAGCTCTGTGAAGACAAAGTTAAATAACGAGATCCTTTCGAGCATGGAGCCACTCACGGTAGAGTAGCCAAAGCCGACACGGCAGAAGAAGCTAGATCACGATCTTTGCTCGCGGAAATCAAGGAGGGTACGAGGCTACCCAAACAGCTTTCCTCGCCTGGTACCATGGTCGAACCGAGTGATTCAATTGCCCTAAAGGCAGAAACCATAAGGGATTTCTCCGGCTGCTGAGAAAGCAGTCTCTGAATACTTTCTGCGATCTTGATTATGGAGGACGCCACGGTTTGTCGCACAGTGGTAGATACCCGGCTTAGCCGAGAATGCAATAACTCCAAAGCGCCCGCTTTGACCTGAGCACACATCAGCCTTCCGATTCAATTTTGTAAGCATAGTATAACGTACCAACTGATCGCCCGCTTCCAACATGAACATGGCAGCATCGATGAAATCGCGAGCCGGTACAAGAGACAGCACTCTGTCCATCGTAGATCGAGCACTTTTGTTGACGTCCTCAATCTTGGATTCTGGTGTAGGCCCGCTCTTGACTGTGGCGAGCGAAATCAAGATCGAGACCAGGTTGCTCAAGTCGGAGTCTACCATATCCTCCGAGGAAGCGAATGATTTCGCAGAATGACCGACAAAAGTGATTATGGCTTGCGCGCGACGCTTGCCTAAAATAATTGGGGAAATCGAGCTTTCTTCGGACCTCCTGTTGATAACGCATGAGTTAGTAAATACCTGGGAGGAAGCGTAGGTACCCACAAGGCATCGTCAAGCAAGGTGAGTTGATCTGAACCTAACCCAACCGCGCGGTTTGCAAGACGCTCCGCCTCGCGCAACATTTCTACCAGCGCCTAAAATCACCTAATGAGCATAGTCACGATCACGAAGGAAGTGAAGAGGTATTCGTACAGCAGTTTGGAGTAGCGGAGAGTAATGATGAATGAGAGAGGTCGGCAACGACAAAGTAGTTTGAGCATCGTCGGCATTCTGGCGTACAATACGATTCGTAGATTTCTCAATCAACAGCAAGCAGACGGGCGCCAGGAAGTCTGCGGGGCCGAAGACGTCCACCAGATGCGCGAAGAAACTGGAAGGGGCTCGGTCAGTGTTGATCGCACAGGTGTAGAGGAAACAACGTGCTTTGTGCGGCGATGTCTCGGGATGTGATTTGCGGCGTCAGTGAAGACCCGAATGAAATCCCTGGACGCGATATAGAGATCGAGACGTGTATTGTGAGTCTTCTTGAGAGACGACACCATCACCGGGACAACGCTGTCGACAGTCTGTAGTACATCATGTCAGAAAGACTTTTGTCAAGAGGGTCGACGCGGTACTTGCCTTTTGTACTACCGCGAAGCTGTACGCATCGTCACGATGGAAGACGTTGGAACCCATGAAAGTGAAGACCGGCATGATGTTGTGCAGTACCGAGTCGGGAGCTAAACGCGCAAGACTGGCTATGAGCAGCAAGGCTTGGTGGAAAGTTTGAGGATTCTCGGTGACTAAAGTTTGAGGATGAGAGAAGTTTCCGGGCCATCGAGATCAACAAACCCACCTCGAATGAGCTCCACAAGAATGTCTATCCTGATGGCATTCGGTGCCAAATTGGACATCTCCTGCGAAGTCGATATTGAGATTTTTGTGGACGTTATGAGGTTATGAGGGTGACGGAAGGCCCACCTTGACTTTCTCAGCAGTGCTGTCGATGGCCGACATCAGCGACTGTTGTATGAACGTGACGTCCGCGCGCGCAGGGGAATCGGACTGCATGACTCTGCTCAAGGTCTCCAATAGATGGGAAATCAAATCAAGCGAGCCTGGTAGGGATATTGAACCCAGAACTTCTGCCAGGAGACCGAGACGTAACAAAACGTCCGCAGGCTCTTTGGGTCTGCTATCGATGTGTTAACCATGAGTGGTGATGATACGTTGGTGAACTGACTCTGATAATCTCGCCCGTTTACTCGAGCGCGGGCCGTCAACAATCTCCATCCGAAGAGAGTCAAGAAGGTGCACGATGACGGGTGCCTCTTGCAGTACGCTCGACAACAGGTTCTTAACATAGATTTGCTGTGGAGCAACGTCTTAGCTCATAGGAATAGCGGGGAGGTAAAGCTACGCACGGCATTAGAATCTCCACCTGAACCGAGTTCGATGAGGCTCGTGCATAGGTACACCTTCCGTTCCCGTTCAAGTTCGGAGAAAAGGTCCTTTTTCAATCTTTCTGCGACGACCAAGCTCATCGGAGAGTCGGCTATGGGACGAGTTGAAGGTAGGCCTATCCTGGAATATGGGAAAACATACCGAATTTCACAGAAGCGTTCACAACCTGTACAAAGGTGTCCCACACTGCAGGTTTCTCGTTCAACTCTGCGGTAACGGATACATCAAACGCGCTGGCAACCAGTTTGGCGATCTCCCTTAGGTAGGAGCCATAACTATTGGACCCTGCGCCGATGATCAAAGTAATCTGCTGCGCCATTGGTAAAAGCATTTCGACCTTGGATTTGTCGGAGACATCCTGGATGATGTCTAGTAAGGTAAATTGGGCAGACGCCTCGGTAAGAGCACGAATGTGAGAAAGAAGGTAGCATAGAACGCGATGTTTATAGCTGCTCAAAAAGAATCAGCTACGAGGCCAGTATGACCCGAAGTAATTTTTACCTCGTCTCCTTCTTTGAATCGCTGGAGGAGCGGGCGAGATTGTCCTTGTGGAACACCCGAACGTAGTGCGAGTCATGTAGGAAGTGTTCGACATGGTTGGACAACACAGCCATGTACTTCTTGGTATCCTCTTGCGCCAAATATTGGATATCGGCTGGATTGTTTTGTCAGTTCCACAATTCGTCAAACACGAAAGGGGCACCTACCTTCGCTATTGCCGTAGACGACGTCGAAGGCATAAACCGACTCAAATTTTCTCTCGGTACTTTTCTTGATCTTGCTCAGAAGGACGGTTGCCGCCCGTCTCACTTCGGCATGCTGATTCTGCAGCGCAACGAGAAGACAAGGAATAACCGTCTGGAAGTCAATCCCAGCCTCTTCAGAGTCATCGGCTGCCTCCACAAAGGCAGCAGCATGATGAAGTGCAAACTCCTTGATTTCTGCATGGTTATCAGAACCGTAGCGATCCGAAGCGAAAATTCCAGCAAAGAACAGCATAGCATCGCTCTTGAGACTCTTGAAAAGCTTGCAGAGGACATGTCTTCGGAACGAAGAGCCTAGGGAGCTCGATACCTCGTAAACATCCCGCACGAATTCGGCATAGCGATATCCACGTTCGTCAGGGTTTCGCTGCCGGTGAAGAGTGAGTATGATGACATTTCACATAGAGAGAAAGTCACCTCAAGAGACGAAGATATGTAATCAACAGAGACGCCTTCTGGAGGTGAAATCTCCGTTATGGCATCGAGAACAGAGGCCTGGATCCAGCTGGATGTGGTCTTGCTGTTGGGCTTCAATACCAGATTGCGACCAATGTTTTTCAAATCCTGGCAAAGGAAAAACGTGAGCCGCATACGCAAACTCTAGATCATGATGCGGACCTCGCTTATGTCCTCTGACCGTTCCTCAACTAAGGTGATCTGTCCCTTGTCGAATGAGGTTAGAATTCGCTGGGCCGCGACTACTTGATGCTCTCCGGACAGTCTTCCAATTAGAGCTCTAGCAACCAGAAACCCGAAAACCCGAGAGTGCGGATTCTCATCGGACAATTTGTTGATCAAGGTATCCAAGTGCTCGGAATAGCTGTTCGAAGATAATATGTTTTCTGTGACAATCTGTCAGAAATAGCACAGTTTGAGGGCACCAAAGTCTTACCAGCCAACCGCGCGGCGAGGCCCAGATTGATCTTTGCCATCCTATCGATCGGGTCCTCCTCATCGCCTGTGATTCTGGCTTCATCGCAGCCTTTCAAAAGCTCCTTCACAATAGACGACCCCTTCGAGCGGCTCAGGTATCGATCCAAAATATCCCAAACCAAATCAGCTGTATGTTGTCGAGGCTTTGAATAGAGCAAGAAAGGGAAAACCAATCGATGAAAGGCGTCTTTGATGAGATCATCCTGTCCCTCCACTTTGGGAAGAAAATGATCCAACAGGAACGATAGGTGAAGTTTCAGGACAGCCCGTTTTGGTTTCGCTGACGACGACGACAATGCAGCAGCCAATGAATCAAGGTATATCTTTGGACTCCTTGTGACCACGCGGAGAAGCGATGTAGTGTTCGAGTAGAGGACTTCGAGAACTGATTGAGCAGTATCATAGACCCTTGCCAGTAAAGATGCATTGATCGATTCCTGTTCAACAGTGAGCCCCTTATTTGAAGCACTTCCGACGGGACACACCGAGTCAGTTTCATACTCAGATGATTCGCATCTCTCCAGCAACGTTTTTACCGCGTTTGCTCGGATCGTGTCGTCAGCACTGCTGGAAGCGACAACCGCGTCGGCGCCTTCTGATTTATTCCCCGTTCGTAACGATGTGTACCCCTGGAGCAAGCTGATATCAGTCAAGAGATCAAACGTTTGACGAGGATCTGACCATGGTGAGAGTGATAGTTATCTGTTCAACCCGATTCTTCACGCCATCGTCCCCTTCCCGACTTATTTCATCGACTACTTCATGGTATGATGCAGGGTGCCGTTGAAGGACGTTTTCCAGTAACGCGTTGGGGACATCGGTGCCAGAGAAGTCATCGCCGGCCACAGCCTGATTCAGTAAAAGTCGGGTGAGACGGTGGATGACTGAGGAAGGGAGTTTCGTGTTTGTAATGAGTATCTCTGCGAACTCAACAGCGGTGGCATCCTTCAGTCTTTGGGAAATATTAGACGTGTAAACTGACGGAAAGCCGAGACATACCGGCGAGTGACTCCATTCAACAAGGGCAAGACGAGCTTCTCTGATCCTTCCCAGTTCAAAACTTGTCGCGCCTCTTCATTGATCCCTTTGATACGTAGAAACGCCTTCACAGTGCTTGTGGGGAGGTCTTCGAGCGCCTCTTGTGCCTCACAAACCGAGATGAGCGCGTTCATCGCCTGAGTCACGTTCACTTGCTGAGCACACGAGATCATAGCCACCAATAATGCTTTCAGCGCGTCCGGTGTCAAGTTACATCGTTGCGAAAGTGTCGCAATGAGAACGTAGCTTCCGAGCTGGATAGAGAGGTAGTTGGTCAAAAGGACGAATGTGAATTCGAAAGTTCTCCTTACGACTGCGTCTTTTGAGGTCTCATTCTGAAGCGGCTCTACCAATGCTGGGAGGAGATATGCAAGCGAGCCCTCATCAAGAGTTTTGCTCTGCGTGATGAAGTCGTGCAGCGTTGCGGCATTGAACGCAATTAATGTTCGATGAGTACGTTCGTGCTTGATAGCATTTGGAAGAAACGAGGCGATTTGACGGGCGACAACGGTGTTCTTCTTCATCTCTGCGACTAGCGCGATCCTTGGTATGCTCTGTGCCGCGGACTTGTACGGTAGCAGGAAACTCCAAGTTGTGTTGGGCCTTGTAGAGGTACAGTTTAGGTTCTTAACTGCTGGAATCTTGTAAAACAACGCACTTGATATGGAGGATGGTATTGATTTTGGCAAAATGGGGTGTCTCATGGTAGGGCATGAAAAGGGAGATGAGAGCTTCCACATTAAACTCATTGACCCTTTCAACGCAAGGTTAGAGAATGAGATTTACTTGAGACTACTTCGGTTGCGCACCTGAACCGTCTGATCAACCACTCAATCACTTTTCCTGTCGGTGCTTCCAACAAGTACGGCCCAAGAGCTTGCAAGAACGAATCAATCGAGTCATCGAGTTGTGAGTTGGCCTCTTTAGCAAGCATCGTCCGGTCTGTCGATTTTGCTGTATTGGAGAAAAGAGGCCCTTCATATGTGGCCAAGCGCGGATCCAGAGAGGTGAGTTGAAGGAACCCATTCACACCTAACGCGTGAATGGATTCGAGGTCGTATTGGTCCGCATCTCTTCCAGTGAAGAGATATGATTCCGTGGGCTTTCTTCGAGACCTATCCACCAGCAATGAGGCGTTCAATGAAGCATTTTGTGTCAACTGAGCTGCAAGGCTGGAGACCATTGTGAGCGCGCCCTGATGGGGGCTGAAGAAAAAAATGTGCCGGCGGCACTTATCGGTCCAAGCTGCTTGACGCTGTCAGGTTTCCCAGGCTCCGGAACATCATGCTTAAGCGCTCACAACCTGGTCATGAACCACGACCAGTCACCGTTTGCTCGGCAAAAACACAGACGCCATATACAGATTCGAGGTCGAATTATTCAACTACAAACACAATCACTTCAAAATTTCTTCTCCTTTCAGACCGAACCCTGATAGTACTCTCGAGCCATCGCCAAAAACGACTTCGTGGGGCGATCAACGCCAGTGTATGGATTATCTATGGCTATCTCCTGGACCGTCTCAGTAACTGGCAAGGGGAACCGCAAAATCACGTCCGTTCCTGCGGTTTTTATATCCTTTATCTGCTGGGACATAAGGCGGCATGAAGTCCTTCTCGGATGGGCCGCTGGGATGCCCTCGGCTTCGACGTAGTAACCATCCAATAGATCCGACGACTTCAGTCGGCACGAAGGATCAAATTCCACCCTCAGGACCTCAAGGGGGACACAGCCGGAGCTGGGTGACAGTTTGGACCGCTTGTTGGCAAGCCGGATAACTTCTTGTCGCACACCTACCGAAGTCCACTTCTTCAACGCCAGACGGCGGAGCTGTGGAAGCAAAGGAGGGTCTCCATTCTCTGGCGTAAGATACTTGATAATCTCTGCGTAACTGGCTGTCGAACAACAAGTCAAGTCTCAGAACTCAGCCAAATTTGAACCTTTGGGAACACTAGTACTCACGTTTGGGGCCGGACTGATGAGGCTCCCCGATCTCCAGCGATTCAAGCTTGTTCGGTAGACCGTCTAGACAGCCTAGAAGAGCTTCGAACGTTATCGGTGCCTCCAAGGACAGCTTCTTCAAGGTCTGTCCCTCAGATGCCTGGGATATCAAGGAAGAGAAAGGTACAGCGACAAACCAAACTCGTGACCGTGCGTCGAAAACTTCGTTCTCGTGTATTTCGATGCTCAAACGTTCTAATAATGGTGTTTGTATGGAATCGAAGAAGCGGGAGACCACCGCTCTTGGATCATCTTGGCCAGGTGCAACGTGTACAGGCATGTACAGGAGGTCGAGATACAACTCCAGATCACGAAGTTTAGGGAAGAGGGCCACGGTATTGCTGTGATTGATAGGATGAACACCTAGCAAGTAGGTGGACGCGAAGGCCAAACTTTGCAGGTGGGGAGTTGCCTTAGATAAGAGAGGTAGGTCGTCTTCTATACGACGACCAAAGTTAACGCTGGACATAACTTGAAGCTTTGTAAGGTTTCAATACTCCAAGGAGTACGATGATAGAGGTGCATGCAAATATAAGCTCCTGAGGGCCTGGGCATGCTGTAGGACATTTTTGACTCGGACGAGAGCTTCGTTCTCTAACTGGCTGTCCACTGAAAACCCACGTATCGGGGGAACATGGGTGTCGATTTGTACGCTTTCAAGTAGCGGGAACTCCTCCTCAGCGAGCTGGCCGAACAACTGGCTCTCGACGCTTCTGGAGACTCTCAAGCGAACCTCTTTCCATCGGCGATGATGTTTGGTGAAGACTGCCATGAATTTGGTTGTATCAAGGATTTGACACAGTCCCACATCGGAATGGACGTTGGTTTCGATGACCAGAGAAAAAGAAAGGGGGGTATTCGAGGAACGAGCGAGCCATAGCAGAATACCTTCTCGTCGGCGGGAGACGAGCGCGCTGTACTCCTCTTTGGAGAGCTGATTCTCATCATAGGAAGGTAGGGTTATATGTATAGAGCTCCACAAGTCCGGCGTGGATATAGCAACGTCTCGAAAGCGTTGACTGATGATAGTGAAGAGAAGCGGAGGTTGTGTGAGGTCGCGTATAGGATGATGAGCCATTGGCAAACACTCAATGAATATTTGGGAAAGAACTTCGGAAGGAAGCCGGCGGATAAGTGATGTGATATTTAGGTGCTGAGAAACAAAATCTTCGAGGGGATCCCGTCGCAGCTTGAGATCGTCGATGAGAGATTGCAGTCGGGAAATCTCTTTGTTCAGATCGGAGAGCTCATCCTGTGACGGGCGAATGAATGATCTGATATCTGAGCATTCCTGTGGGCTGGGAGTGTGATTGGTGTCGAAAAAACTCGCGAACGGACTTTCTTGCAGGTTTGGCATCGGTTGCAGAATGGGAAGGCGAGGAAGGGATGGGTGTCAACTTGAATCACAGCTCTCAGCTCGTACATAGCCTAGCCTACTTACGTTGATTCACCCGTCGGATAAATGAATGATCCGACGGATATTTCTGTACAAAAATCGTTACCACTCCCTCCTCGAGGCTGTCCTAGGCTATCCTCTTCCCATAATATCGATCGACAGGATTTGGCCCAGCCTCTCTGGCCCCTAGGGCATTATCGGTTCATCACCTATGTGAGGCAATCTTACCTTCACTATGTTGGCGTCTCTAGTTCATGCAGTTCTGCTGCAGCCCGCTGGTAATGGGAGTCGCCGATCGCTCGTCTGAGCCTCTTCCTGGCATCCTGAAGGTCCACCATCAGAGAGATAATAGGATTCGGAAGGGACATGACAGACGTACGCAGAGTCAGATACTCTATCTCAATCTGATGAGTTTCAAGAGTCCATGACACCATATCCGATCCACTTCGAATTCGACTGTCTGAATGGAACCATCTTCTGTTATCAAAGAGCATATCTAATTCTACTAGCAGCGGAAGGGGTAAGTGGTTTATCTACAGTGGAATTGGACTCGTTCCCTCTTCTGGAAGGACTACATGACGATAAAACATACACATCTGTGATACTCAAAACTCGATTGCTATATCATTCAAAACGCTCTTCTCGAACGCTTCTTCAAGTTCTTCTTGGCTCCTCCTTTTCCTTCAAACTTACTTCCCGGTCCGAAATCTGGGGTTCCCCCCAAAGAACCAAAGATATCTCCGACATAATTCGTTGGCTTGATCCCAGTCTTGAACCGGTCATCCCACTCGCGAACGATACCTTCGACGACCTTCACACCCGCAAGGTAAAGATTGGTAATCGAAGGAGGGAACCCCCCGGAAATAGACAGATCCAGACCATCCGCAGATGCCTGACCAGGAGGAGGCCTATCAAAATCGGACGCCGTTCGCATAATAATAATTCGTGAAAAATCAACGAGACCACACGTGGCCCCACGCAGCAGCGCTTCCAATGTCGCGTTATCCTCCTGCTGCGTCGTGCAATATGTCGCCGTGTTGTTGGTGAAGAGGGTAGTCGTGTTCTCGAAAGCTTCGGCTAACAACGTTCCGAGCCAGAAAGTATCCGACGTCGCCGTATCGCAGAGGACGACAGAAGGAGACTGGGCTGCGGGTGCAAAGGAGGGATCCGACACGTAATTCTTTCGGTACGCAATTGCGACATCCGTATCGTTCAGAGTCGCATTCTTGGCAAAGTCGAATGCAGCCTTACGAAGCGCGTCGTTGATCTCGAAGACCTCCGTACCGTATATTTCGGTGGGGTACTGCCCTGGGGCTCTCGTACCCTGAGGGACATACCCCGTGGTGAAATTAGATGGGATCTCTCGTGCATCAAGCTCGTATTGGAGAGACACCTGGACGGCGTAACGAGCAAAGGTGACGGAACCCGTGGTCCCGAACTTCGGGCTGATACCCGCGATCCCAGCAATGAGGAAGTAGGTTTCGGTAAGATCGAACAAGGAAGAGCGGACCAGCGATGAGACCGTTACTGCTGCGTTGATCTCCCCTTCTCCCATTGTCAACTGGCAGACGGAGCCATCATCTGTACAGTAGGCATCTGGGAAGAGAGGAGAAAAGCCGGGGACGGGAATTGTGCGCGCAGTGAGATTGAACTCAGGAATGTTGTACCAGACGTCAGCCTCTGGATCAAACTGTATTAGGTGTAGTGAGGCCTCGAGTCTTCAACGCGTCTTAGCCGACAAATGCTCACCATGCTAAAGATGAACACTTTTGGAGCGAGTATCTGACCCGAGGTTGATGAATGCTCCAATCCACGGGCTTGAGGGCTGCTCAATGAGTCATTCTGCACTGCAAGAGATGTGGTGCCGGAAAGGATTGAGAGATGGAAAACGAGGGCCCATAGGAATTTCAGCATCTTCAATGGACAGCAGCTGACCAGGTCGTTGTGGAGGGAGACTGGGAGGAGCTGGCTCTGATGCGAGCAATAATACTGATTTTATATAAGGACGGGGACCATTCGGTGCCATAAGGACGGTCAGTAAGTGCTTCACGTCCAGGGGGCCAGGGATGATTCAATCTCAAGCCTCGCCTCAGTCGCATGTTGTCAGTTGATGCCATCTCCCGTCAGCGTTCTGAGATGTTAGGTCGAAATATACACATCGGTTTTAACAGCAATGGGCCCGCATCGGGCTGATTCACCCGCACGATTTCCACTGCTTTGTCCTGGGCAAAGAGCGACGAGCTTAGTCTAATCGCTACCCACAGACTGGTTCTACTGCCCCTATTTTATGTACCCACGCCACTGCAGCAACTCTCCTGAATCTTTTCCTCGCCATGGATTTGGAGGACGAGTGATAGATCGATAAGTTCTGTTGACAATCCTTCAGCACGATTTGGTGATTTGAGCAAAAGATAACCAGACTCATAATCAAATTCAAAGATAATGTTCAGAGTTCGCCAGGGTCGATGATATCTCGTTACACGCGGATTCTCGACCAACGAATATCCTCGAATTTCCGGTTCTTGAGGACCCGAACTAACTCTGGGTCTCGCTTCATGGCACAACGCACGAGTCCGAGGGTTTAAACAATTATTCCGGTATTGATGTATTGGTACAGTTACTTATGATACACAATGTTGTAGTCCATTATCATTCAAAGTCGTAATCAATCATGAGGGGCGCGAGCAGCTCCTTGCGCAGCAGCCTTGCCTCCACTTTCCCGAAGTTCGCCCTTCTCGTGCATCTCAGCGTTATGAGTCATCTTGCCGATAACCTATAGATGATGTATTATGAGAAAGGGTGCGCCGCTAAAGCGATGTGGAGATACGAACCTTCTGAGTCTTGCCCACAAGTTTGTCAGTAGCGGTGGCGCGTCCTTCGGGCAAGTCACTACGTCCGCCAACGGCAACGCCACCTGAAGGATATCGTGCTAAGCATTCTATCAGAAATTCGCAAAAGGGAAGAACGTACCGGCTTCTGTCGGTTGGACGTTCATCGGACGATCGGAGTTGAAGGCATTCTTGCCAGAGGTATCATGTTGGCCAGTCGAATGTGAGCCGGTAGTACCGGTATGGCCAGTCGTATCAGAGTGGCCAGTAATACCAGAATGGCCGGTAGTGTCGGTGTGGCCAGTGCGGCCGGAAGTGAGTTGGCTCTCGTCTTTAGGTAGGTGAGAACCGGTATGAGTCTGATCGGAAGCGAATTGACGCTCGTCTCTCTCATTCCAAACGCTGTTAGGGCCACTGCGCTCGATGTTCTGAGCGCTGTAATCGATGTTGTGATTACCACCAGCACCGGGGAGAGGTTGAGAGCTGTTGTGAAGCTGGTGCTCGGGGCGCATGGCAGCAGTGTTCAAGTTGGTGTTCTGGGACATGTTGATTGAGTGGTGTGGTGTGAAGGTGCGAGAGAAGTAGATACGATTGGGTGATGAAGTTGTAAGTCATGATAGCGCTGGGAGGATCCTTTATATAGGTACCGGATGTCTGCAGGTCGATGGGGGAGAATGGAGTCAGGACGTCACAAAGGCCACGAACTTCGTCATCTTCGTCAGGGATCGTCATGGGATTGACCCCACCCTCCAAGCCAATTGTCAAATATCCATCCCTATCGTATGGGTGCCCCGTTCGTTTCTAGGTCCGAGAAGATGTCGAACGGTCCACTACGTCATAGCCTCCACCTAGTGAGCACTGGCTTGTATTTTCGCCCGAGTCTTCGCCATTAGGTTTGGTGGAGTTCGGTCGACAGGTAGTGCGAAAGCTGAGTTCCGTAAAGAAAGGTTTGTGAAATGAATGTCGTATCGGGGCGAGGAACAATCTCGCAGGGGTGCATCCGGAGCAGGACGCGACTTCCAACCTCTGGCTGTATCCGGCGGAACTCGAACCAAGTTGAATGGTGGAAAAGTGGGCAACGAGTAGATAGCAGGTCAGACCCCTTTCTCTCTGTGTAAACAGGGCAGTGGCCAGCAGAAATTTGAAGGGGACTGTCAGAGGTTGAAACGTTGAAAAAAGGCATCGAGCGCTTGCGCGTTTTCTCATCTCACGTGATGGGAAATTGATCGTTGATTGCGGAGAATCCACGAGGCAAACAACGGCAAGCACGTTGCGGGTCTTTGTTTGGAACCACCATCTCCTCCTCGCCACAAGCGCGTTTACCGTACGTACGTCCTTTCCCCCGCTCACATCTTCACAGATATCGGAGTCTTACCGTGAAATGATAGAAAGACACGTGGTCAAACAAAAACTTCCTTTGTGGTCAAAGAAAAACACTAGGACGCGTCGCGGTGCGTGCTTTTGTCTTCGGCTGATGCTCAAAAGCGTTAATGAAGGCCCACCCTAGATCTCATCAAGACTTTCGGAATATCAAAGCACATATATTCTCTCGTAAATCGACGACGAAATGGCCCCAGCTTCGAAATCCGGTGGTAAATCTAAACCAGGTGCAGGCGGTTCAGGGAGCAATAGCCAACAGCAGAAGACAATGATGACGAGAAGTCAGAAGGCTGGCCTGCAGGTGGGTGCTGCGCCGATTTGACGCTGTCTAAACTGCTAACTCACATGTTCGTAACAGTTCCCTGTCGGTCGTATTCACCGTTACCTCAAACAACGGACACAACATAATGTTCGTATCGGAGCAAAAGCAGCCGTATACACTTCGGCCATCTTGGAATATCTCACTGCAGAGGTTTTGGAACTTGCAGGTTGGAATGGTTTCGGCCCCTTCGTTGTGTTGGTTGTACTGAATTGTATCCCATAGGCAACGCTTCGAAGGATCTTAGGGTGAAGCGTATAACACCTCGTCACTTACAACTCGCCATCCGTGGAGACGAAGAACTCGACACCCTTGTTCGCGCTACTATCGCCGGAGGAGGTGTATTACCGTTCATCCACAAGAGCCTGACAGGTTCTGCGAAAGCACAAGCGAAGAAAGCTGGAGAACCCGCTGCGTGAGGAGATCTTGTAGGACCACGGCGTTATTGCTTCATATCTTGGCCCCGCTGTCATCATCTTCCCTTTACTTATCTTTATTTCGTTCTCTCTACTGACCTTATTATCCTCGTATACATGTATCAACACACTTCCGTGCAGCGAGTTACCCTATACATCTTGCCCTGGACTGTCGTCCGTGTGTTAGTTACCTAGGTAGTTAGTTACTTATATCTGCGCGCGCGTTATGTTTGTACTTTATTGTGAAATTACCCGCCACCTCGAACTTGACAACCAATTGAGCCATCTATAGGAATACGGGGAGGCGAACAAGCAACTGGCGAATATGCATAGCAAATTGGGTATCTGGGACATTCTGTTATACGACTCGTACACACTTCATTAAACCGATTCAAAAACCTCAGGAACGGGGAAGCTGAGCGTGCCAGTGAGATTGACCCCAATCGGGAGTAGCGGGAAGACGTTGGGATATCCGATTCCGTCTCCGATCCTTCCACCTAGCAGGTTGCCTGTTATCGCAACTGGGTTGACAGCTTCGGATTGCGCTGTCGATGTGAAGGGAGAAATGACGGAGAAGTATAGTGAGTCAAGACCAAGTTTTCGGCAGTTTCACGAGAGAATGTAACGTACCATTAAGGAGCAAGGACTTCCAAGTATCCGTCCCCACCAAGGCCGGGTCGCTTGAATCTCCTGGAAGGGGCGGTTGAACGAGGGTTAAGTAAGATCCCGTCAAGGTCGTGTTGACTTCCGCGGGTATAGGCCCGGTGGCTGGGGTCAGTTTGGCGCTGAAGAAGGGTTCATTCGGGCTATCGGGGGAAGAGATGGAGACGACGGTGCTGAAGCCCTGCTTGGTCCAGTTGAAGTTGGCGCGATGCTCTGTGATAGTTGTAGTTTTATGAGAAGTATCATAAGAGAGAAGGTTTGTTCAGACAAGGCGTGTGTGCGACCTACTTGGAATGTTCCAATTGAGCCGACCTTGGGGTAGTATGAGCGACAGAGATGGTCGTCGCAGGAGGCTGCAGAACGTACCGTTGTACACTGAGGCATCGGAGTCTACATACATCCTATTCAACCTCAGTCCGTTCCTTCCACTTTTGTATGCCCATCTTCCTGGGATATAGACCAGCTCGTCGTCTGGGTGGCGAGGGGAATAATGATAGGTCGATTTCAAGTATGCTCAGTATGAGGAAGAATTGACGTCGAAGCACTGTACTCACACGGACCAACAGGGCTCGAGGCATAGCGAACGATCTGCCAGGGATAAGATCAAAACTGAGGAGGGACTCCCACTATTTGAAGATCGGGTGATCGAACTTACCATGAGAAGACCGAAATCGGGGACCATCACACCGGAGTTTCTGAGCGCCTCCTCTTCTAGTGGATCAGCATGTCCAGCAGGTAGGAACGCCGATGAGAGGATCGAAGGCAAGACAAACACGTAGCCTTCCGAAACGTCGAGGAGCCATGGTCTGTCAATCGAAGATACCGACATGAAGTCTTTCGTCTCATTAGATATGAAATAGAAGAGCGTACGCTGGAGCTACCGGGAGATCCCCCTGTGCAATCCCACCAGTCGCGGCGAGCAGAGGAAGGAACAGTGCTACGATTGAGGAGATTCGCATGGTTGTGTGGGTTGTACAAGAGCCCAGAGTGTCCTTTATGCATTCGCCTGATTCTCCAAGAGGTGCATGATTTTCTTCGAGTCGGGTAATGGGTTGCCCGTGAATACGATAGCAGTAGAAATTGACGTCGTTTTTCCCTCTGTGTGACTGTGTAAGTACTCACGCGCACCATGGAGAAACCGAACGCGAGGAAGATTCGCCTTGCGCTCCCAGTGCCAAAATCTTGGGTTCCTCACCCCATATCCAGCGAGCACTTTGCAAGAAACTTCCACTAGTATGCCATGAAGGTTTATCTCCTTCGAATACGCCTTGACCCAGACCGCGAAGCTTCCTGAATCTGTGAGGCTAAACATCGAGACCCAAATCCGGAGTTGATCGATTGATCTTTGACTCTGATGTACATTTCATGGCGCTGATTGTATGAGAGCAGCTCAATACCATCGTTAGGTCGGGAATCAATTGAGAACCAGGTTGCAAGGTTGTTGGTCGGGAAAACTTGGGAAAAGAACTCCTTGAAGACTGAGTTAACTAGAGGTCATGGGTCGTGCTTGAGAGGCCAGGTTCGTATCAAGCGGGATAGAGGGTATTGTTTCGTGCTTGAATATCTTCCTCATTGCATGTGTAATTGCACATGGATGATGGGGGTAAGAAAGAGTGAGAGAAATGCTGCCGTGAGAAGTCCCGTGCATGAAACTTTACATTCGCGTTAGACGCTGGAGGCAGGCGCGCCTCTTCTCTGCGATGTTGCAGTGAGTACTAGTCCACGGAGCCGTTGCATGCGTTTATTTCTGTGAGCACTGTCCCAATCTTCGCAGATCTTTAATGTTCCGAAAAGAGGTTTACACCGCCGCGACATTAATCAAGGTACTACATACTACATGCTACGAACTCGATAATAGGTCTCAATTCCTCCATCAACGCATCAGTACCACTCGTGCTTCTCGCCATAGAAATCCGACGGAGCCTCACCCGATCTGACCGAGTTATTGATCATGGACTTGTCATGGAACCAAGGGCCAAAGTTCAGTTTTGGCCCTCGGCCTAGTCCAGATCACCACGATAGATGTCTGTCCGTGTCGGAGTGTCGAACATAGAATTGACGGGGAGAATCATTCGTGCGCAGACTTGTTCTACCCTGTTATACCGAAGTATCAACCAAGATTGCTGGGGATCGTGATGAGGATCACCCTCGATCACCCGCTTGTCAGAGAACGAGCACAGGATAGTAACACATCTTGTAGATCACTCGGTAGCGCAGGTCCGTAGCTTTAGAGGTCTAGCGTATGTTGAGTTCGGAGAAGTGATTCAACGCCATAGATATCGAAACCTGAAACACTAGATATGTAAGGAGAGCCACTCTCCTTGTGGGACCACACTCCGCTATTCACTCGACGAATAGTTGCGAAGGCCTCAGGTAGTGACTCCCGAGATGAAATAGACTCTGGAAGACATCAGTACGGAAATAGACCCCGAGAGCTGTACGAATAGACGGAAACAAATCAGACCTCGTCAGACGAACAATTATCGAGCTAGCGCCGCCGTGAGTCAAAGTCAGTCTTGGCTGCGAAATTTGACTAGGTATGGATCCCCGGAGGGCCTGGAATGATTATACATCGAGGTATTCCGAGTCTGCAAAGCTGTATTAACCATGATGTGTGCCCACAGCGTGTCTAGTGTCATGTCAATAAATTCATCGAATAGGAAGATAGACAATTGAGGACCTTGTTACTGTGTTAACAATGGATTGCTCTGATCCGCTTCCGAAAGATTCTATAGCCAGTGCATGTGGAGTTTCCACTTCTGGATCTATCCATCCGTCCTCTAATTGTGGTGGTGGTTAAATGACAGAAGTCGCTATTGTGAGAAAGTGACAGGCTCAGTGACAGACCAAGTTTGGTTGTTATGGCCGGCCCACGTGGCAAAGTTGAAAGGGAAAAGGGCTCTGCATTTTGCTTGGTCAACGACTGCTACGCCTATACTGCATCCATCCACCAGCGATGGCTGCCAATGCCTCCCTTCAGATTCCTACAAGCTCATCAACCAAATCACCCAATAGGCCAGTCTCTGTGAACGTTCATTCTCCCTCGGCACCTTCCCCGTCACCAGCCTCGACATCTAGAAAGCAGCGAGCCTCGCATCAGGTTGTTTCCCCACAGCAGCAGAGCCGTGAACATAATTCAGGTCGTGGCCAGGAAGACAATCTCAATCCACCTTACACGGACGTATACAACCATCCAGCGGCGGTAGCATATGCAGCAGCACACCCCCGGAGGACGATACCAAAATTTGGTCCCTATTTGCTCTTACAGACGCTCGGTGAAGGAGAATTTGGGAAAGTCAAGCTCGGATTACACTGTCAATGGGGCGAGGAGGTCGCAGTGAAGCTTATACGGCGTGGAAATGTCGACACTGCAGTACGCATGTCTAAGGTTGAGCGGGAGATTGAGGTTCTTCGGGTACGTTCAACAAGCTCTTCTACATCTCGTTCTCTCGCTCGATTTTTTCTGATTTTACATCTGCTATAGACTCTCAAGCATCCGAATATTGTTCGTCTCTACGACGTTATAGAAACAGACAAATACATCGGAATTGTCATCGAGTATGCCTCGGGCGGAGAGCTTTTCGACCACATCCTCGCGCACAGATACCTCAAGGAACGGGATGCAGCCAAACTATTCTCACAACTCATCTCGGGTGTCTGGTACATCCATCAAAAAAAGATTGTTCACCGTGATCTCAAACTAGAGAACCTTCTCCTTGACCGTCACAGAAATGTTATCATTACCGACTTTGGTTTCGCCAACAGGTTCGAACACCGCGCAGATGACCTAATGCAGACCTCTTGCGGTTCCCCTTGCTACGCCGCGCCAGAACTCGTCATCAGTGAAGGGCTCTATGTCGGCAGCGCCGTTGACATCTGGTCCTGTGGCGTTATTCTCTACGCCATGTTGGCCGGATACCTCCCATTCGACGATGATCCTGCCAATCCAGACGGCGACAACATCAATCTGCTCTACAAGTACATTGTCAACACGCCCCTTTCCTTCCCTGACTATATTTCCGAATCCGCTCGAGACCTCTTGTCGATCATGCTCGTCCCTGATCCAAGTCGGCGTGCTTCGCTGGACTTGGTAATGAGGCATCGATGGCTTGCGGGCTACGACCAGACACCTAACGAGGACGCGCTTAGATCAGGTAGACCGACGGCGTTTGGAAAGACGGTGGAAGATTTGGAGGGTATGGCTTTGGAGCAGCATCACCAGAAGAGGCTCGCCTATCAGAGGCAGATGAAGCAGGCTGCTGCGGAGACAGCTGTCATCAATCCTAACAATACGTTACCGAACATGGGACGTACTCAATCTCATCGACCTGATCCATACGCAGCGGCGAATGGGTCGTTACCTTCTGCAGCCGTAAGGAGTCAGAGCCAGAGTGTCGAACCTACGACAGCGTTATACGAGACTAAAGGACGGGAGAGAGAAAGGGAGAGGGAGCGGGATAGGTATATTGGAGACGACATCAACGCCGACGATCCCTTCGCGGCACCGGGCGCTCCTCCTCCTCCAGAAAAGAAGTCTGTCGCTCGTCATACGGTGCAGGTTGAGTACGACTCTTCCGCCAGACCATCGAGGAGGCGCGAGGAGGAGGATCTAGAACAACAGCAGAGGAGGAGGCGAGAGAGGGAACGCGAGGAGCCACAGTCCACTCCTTCGAGATCGGAACGTCGACGTCAGGAGTCGCAATCCAGCGTCACGGGCAAGCCGCTTCCGTCAGCACCGAGCGGTCCTTCTCCTACCACGCCTACGCAACGTAGGGACAGAGAAAGGGAGAGGGAGAGGGAGCGCGAGGAGAGGGAAAGAGAGCGCGAAAAGGAACGCGAATTGGAGAGGGAGCGTGAACGCAAGAAGGAACGAGAGAGGGAAAGAGAGAAGGAGAGGGAGCGGGAGCGGGAAAGAGAACGGGAACGGGAACGGGAACGGGAACGTGTACGAGAGAAAGAACGCGTTCAGCAAGCGCCTTCAACTCCTTCGAAGCAAGTTCCTCCTCCCGTGTCTACCTCATCATCCACATCTCAGGACGCTCCTTCAATGAGCCTCACACCCGCAAGCCCCCCAGACACACCCTTGAAGTTCTCCTCTCCCGATCAAGGTAGCGTTGGCAGCAACGCTAGTGGTAGCCAGAGAACGCATAGGAGAGGCATGTCGAGCGTTGACAAGTTAATGAGGATTGTCACCGGCGGCAGTGGAGAAGACACTTCCTCTAATGCCCCGTCTGCGACCCCCACAAACGCCTCTGGCTCGCTCTTGTCGCCTGATAAGGAGAAGGAAAAGGATGCTTCCGCAAGGAAGTCTCGCCGTGCCACGCTCCAGGTCATGGTTGGCTCAATCAAAGGTGTTGGAAGGTCGGCCTCGTCTACGAGGAAAGCTGCTGAACAGGATGGTCTCAAAACGCCCGTGTCTGCCGTCCCTCCCTCGTCGTACCACGCCCCTTCTATGAATGACGAGAAACGTGGCCGATCGAGAGACGTCATCTCGCACGATCCTAACGCCCCGCCTCCTTCTGGTGCTGCATCTACTGGCAAGGCGATAAAGGTGATGCAGTGGTTCAGGAACAAGAGTAAAGCCCGCGATTCGATAGGTATCGGAGGAGAGAGCACGAATGGCGAAGAACCGGGTTATGCAGCGACAAGCAAGAGTCGTAGGAATGCTTCGTCGAGTATCGTCAATCAACCTGGAGTCATAACCGACGGCTACAAGACTTTGCCTGCTACCCCTTCCCAGCGTCCGACCGTGCATACCGACGTTAATCCTGCCACACAGACCCAGACCCAAACACCAAGTCTCATCAACCGATTCAGAGATAGCTTTACGATCTCCAACTCTGCGTCTGGAGCTCGTGGAACGCGGTCGAGTACAACGAGGAAGCAGCAGACGCCAAACAACCCTTTGCGTATCCATCATGGTGCCGTAGACCCCGATACAACGACGACCATGCCGCCGCCGGAGGTGATGAAGCACGTCCAGGAAGTTTTGATTGGTATGGGAATCGACGTGCAGTTGGAGAGCGAGTACAAGTTGCGTTGTGTGCGTGCGAAGAGGCGGAAGGACGCTGTAACTTCGAGCCCTGTTGCAACTGTCGGCGATCGACCTTACGCTGCGGTGACTATGGTCGGGAGTGCTGCGTCGAATGGGGTCGACAGGCGTGGTTTGCCTGTGCCTTCGTCCGCGTCATCCAGTACGGGCAGTATGTTGAGGATGCTCATGCGGAGGCAGAGTTCGCAAGTTTCGACGGGTGAGGAGAGTGGAGGGACGTCTATTGCCGAACAAACACAAGAGGGGGTTGAGCCGGTGTATGGGGAGTGGTCGGAGGATGTTGGTGATGAGGTCAAGTTCTCTGTTGAGTTGACGAGGTTGGATAGGTTGGAGGGGACGTACAGTGTTGATATCAGGAGGATGAAGGGTAACTTGAGGAGCTACAAGTTCTTGTACGATACGATAAAAGGGTGCGTTCACTTCATGTCAACTCTCGAAGTCTCTTTTTTTGCTGACCTGACCTGCCATTTTCCAACAGCCGCGCTGAGCTCCAGCGATAAGATCCTGAGGGTTGCCCTCTCTTCCATGCATCATTAAGCTCTCCCGCACAAGCCATGTAGTCTTTCCAGTATGCGTACCTATGCTCTTTCTCCTCCTTCCCTGTGCTTTCTTATCTTGTGTATACATCATCACAACTTCGTTTCCCTCAACAGAACGCATCATTACGGTTCACCCTTCTCCCCGCCTGTCCATTATCCTTCACATCATATTTGCGAGGTACACAATACCCTAATTAATATTTTCTTCCCCTTCGGTGTTCTTTAGTAGTGTTGGGTTTCGTATCATATCTGACCAAGTGACAATTTCCTCCCGTACCACTGATTCCTGAATGTCTGTTTTTTTTTCTGTTGCTATTGCTTTTCTTCGTTTTTTCTCTGTGTTATGGAGTGATACTACATAGTAATTCTACAGTTGACTTGCCATCAGGCGAACATCCGCCTACTTCTCACCCTTGGGCCTCCTCTCTTCGGTCTTCTACCAGAAGGGTACGTACACTCTTGAACGAGACACCAGAGTGACTGTTGAGGAAATCCAATCGTAAAGCGTAAGTGTCATCCGTACGAGGGTACATTGCACCTCGTCACTTCGTATCTGGATCCGTATCCCCTACTTTGCTCCCCCCCTCCTCCTCCTCCAACTTCCTCCCGAACGCTTCCCTCTCTGGTCTCAAATGCTTGACATCGATATATCTCAACACAATCGTCATCCCGATAACCAGAATCCATAACCCAATGCTCGTCTGCCAACCGTATTTATAGTGTGGAGCTTGACTCGCAGGCCAGACGAGAACTTGAGACCACGCGGATATGGCGTAGTATATCGCGATCGCTGCGAGGGAGTGAGTGGGTCGAGTATCAAGTTAACAGCACAAGCATTCACCAACGCCAACAACCAACGCTCTCTGTTCCGGATCGTGCGGTATCAAATCGCTCACCCAAGCGAATATGAGAGGAGCAGTTCCGAGGCATAGGTATGATATAAAGTAGGACTAAATCACCAACCCAACCCCCCAAGGTCAGTCACCGGGCCTACCCCCACAAACCACCGAAAAGAACTCACGAAATATTTCGCCCCGACCGGAACGTCCCAAACGCTCATTATGATGCAAGGTATCAACCCGATTAATGCTTGGAGGACGATCAACCAATGGCGGTTACCGAAGTAGTCTGAGGCTAGGGCCCATATCCATACGAAGAGGACTTGGATGGCTTGTCCCCCGATGGGGATGACGTTTATGGCGGAGATGGACCAGACTGGGGTGCCGTCGGGGTGGTGGAGGGATTTGAGGAAGAGGGAGAAGTCTGCGAAGCGGGTGGGTTAGAGCAGGGGGGGGGAAGGAGGAGGGGGGGAAAGAAGAGAACTCACAAGCATACCCCCAGCTGGCGAGAACGGTAGCAGTATACAGTACGGTTATAAAGTATACGATCCAGCTATTGAATGTCCGTTTGATCGCAGCCCAGTTGACAGGTTGAGGTTCAGCTCGATTGTGTCGTTTTAGACGATCCATCGCCATCTCCGCGTGGTCTGAGGAAGAGAGGTCGCGTCAAAACCACGCCCACCAAAAGACAAGTCACCGGAGTTCTGACCTTTCCTAAACCAAAACGCCCTCGGATTCGGATCGTTTGGTAGATCTGGAATCATGAAAAACCCAAGGAAGGCAGCTACGACGGTCATTATCGCGTTTATGATGAACATCCACCTCCAGCCTTGTAACCCGCTTCTCCCGTTCAACGTCTCGTGAACGGCACTCTGCAACGCGTTGGCCATCATACCTCCGATGGCTTGACAGGAGTGGTAGAAACCCATACGTTTAGCGAGTTCGGTTGGGGTGTACCAGTGCATGAAGAGGGTCTGGCAAGGACGCGAGGATTAGTTGGAACATGTGGATCTTATAGTTGACGCGTACCATCATCCCTGGCCACGCACTACTCTCACACAACCCAATAAACGTTCGTAGAGCGTAGATTTGCTTCGCGTTGGAGACGGTGGCGACTACTCCGGTGAGGATTCCCCAGACGAGTTCGAGACCTGGGAGCCAGTATGATGGACGTACGTGCTATGGTTCGGTTTAGTTTCTTTTCTGGTTTTCGACGTGAAGAACGCGGCGCGTACGGTCATGATGATTTGAGATGGAATGAGCATTATGCAGTAGCCAATTTGGAAGTATGTTGAGAAGTAATTGAGTTCTAGTAGGTTTGGGTGTTTGGAGGATGTATTCGAAGTAGTTCGATCGGCACTCACCATTCCCATATAACGACAAATCTTCCTAAGCGATTCGTGGACTCTCTCAGAAACAGCTCGACTTGATCAGGTCGCGCGTAAGACGTACTTTCATCCCAGAAACGTATGCTTGGTTGATGTTTTGCTTTTTAGAACGAGTAAAGATAGTCAACACTTCGGTTCCGAAACGATGAAAATCCTTGCTTCCTAGCTCACCTGATCGAGATACTTGATAACCTGCGAGACGCAGCCAAAGACCATGAGGAAACAATCCAGCCGAAGGACGAGCGATCGTTCCAGTGGGCTTCGGACATGTTTTCCGTCACCATTTTCCGCATCGACATCCTGGTGAGGGATAACTTGAACCTCTCCCACTTGGCTCGCTTCGCTTGCAGTGTCCTTCTTTCGAATGGAATTGCTAGGAGTGACTTGAGCAGCTGGGGGAGGAGTGGAAGTCATCGATGGAGGAAAAGCGGCAAGCCTGGAGCCCTGGAGCCTGGAAGACCGGACGTATGTGTAGGGCTTATATTATGCCTGCCACCTGACATCGATATCGAAATGCGGGGAGCGATTCTGATGGAGAGAATCTTGCAAGAGAGGGTCGCGTTGGGTCGTGTGATAAGGGCCCCTGAAAACTTGTTCTTCCGCTACAAGGGTGATAAGATATCTGAATTGTGTTGAGCAGCGAGCTGAAGCTGAGAAACGAGGAGACTGGCGTTGCTCAAAGCGGATTGGAAGGCTGTCGACTATCCAAGTTGCAGTTGCCTGTATTTCCGTACACGACGGCCAATTTGCAATAGAATTCGTCCGGAGGAACGCTGTGAGTGATAGGGACGCGGAGGCTCGCGGAGGACCATCTTGTCCGTTACAGTTATCCTGACTCGGACCGGCGGCTTCTGGTGTAATTCGTAAATTCCGTTGTACAATGGGCTTTAATTCCGGGATGGTGTGTGAGGATAGGATGAATAAATGAGATAAATAAGATGAATTGCGCTCACGTTCCGGTGGTCACCGTGGTGGGAGACCAAGAACGATTCAAAAGCTGGCGGATCGCTTGAATTGCCGGATAACTGCCTTCCCAGTCTCCCAGCCAATGTCGTCTCTTAATCCTAACGCTCACGTCCGTTCAACACCGCCCTCTCATCCTCTCGACTCATCCCTCCCTGCCCCAGGTCTTCCAGTCCCAAAACCATGCTTGTCACTCTGGCAACGCACCACACGCACGAACCCTCTCCTCAACCTCAATTCTGATCACTCGATCGAGCTCGTCTCGAGCGCAGATGCAGTGATCATCGGTTCAGGCTTATCGGGAACACTCACAGCATACGAGTTGCTCTTCTCTTCCTCTCCCAATGCCCCGAAAAATGTGGTCATGCTCGAGGCCCGCGAAGCCTGTAGCGGCGCTACAGGTCGCAACGCCGGCCATTGTAGACCCGACGCGTTTCGTGGGTTTAGTGCGTTCTCCAAGATCCATGGCGAGGCCCAGGCGCACAAAATCCTACAGCATGAGAAACTGGTTCTCGAGCTGGTAGACCGGTTTGTCAAGGAAAAGGGCGTCGAATGTGATTGGGATTGTGGCAAGACGTTTGATGTTGTTATGGCAGAGGAATTTGGTGAATATGTCCGGAAGAGTTTCGCAGAGTATGCGAGCAAGCACGGCGATGGCAACGGAGGAGTTGACGGTGTTCGAGTACTTGGCCAGGAAGAGGCCAAAAAGGAAACACAAGTCCCGCTCGCCCTGGGTGCGTACGAATGGAACGCTGCGAATCTTCACCCGGCAAAGCTCTGTCTGTCGATACTGCAAATGTGCGTCGACAGAGGGTTACAGCTCTTCACGAATACACCCGTCACATCCATTTCTGCCGCTTCCTCTGGTGGTGGGTGGACTGTGACAACCCCTCGAGGATTGATTACGACGCCAATCGTTATCCACGCCACAAACGCGTTCGCTGCAACACTCATCCCATCTCTCAAAGATCTCGTCATACCTACTCGTGCCCAGGCAAGTTGAAGTTGACTTTCCATTCCATTCACTACTAACTCCCTACACCTTCCACCGTACAGGCACACACCCTCATCCCACCTACCCCCTTCCCATCCTCCGTACCCTACCTCACCCATACTTACTCCCTCCGTTTCTCCCTCCACCACTTCTACTCTCTCATCCAACGCAAATCTGACGGCCACTTCGTCTTGGGAACGTCCCGCGGTATACCAGGCATGTCAGAAATCACGCGTTCACAGATCCACGGCGGCAAGGACGATAGAGTGTGGAATAAGGAGATTCAGGATGACGCGCTCGATAAGTTTTGGATCACATTTCGGGATCGGCTGCGTGGGAAGGGGGAGGAGGAAGAGGAAGAACCTCTGGGTGTGGGTGAAGGACATCAGTATGGATGGACGGGGGTTATCGGTATTACGAGGGATTCTGTGCCGTTTGTTGGGAGAGTACCAGGGAAAGAAGGGCAGTGGGTTATTGCGGGTTTTAATGGACATGGTATGTCATCCCCGCAATTTCGTACGCTGTACAAGTGCTTATCGTTTTCCAAATTCAGGAATGGCACGTATCTTCGGGTGTGCGCCTAGCCTCGTCAAGATGATCCTGGGAGGCAACTGGGAGGACACGGGTATGCCTGAGTGCTTCCAAATCACGGAGGAGAGGTTAACCAAGTTGCAGAACGCGTAGTGGAGGATTGAGTATAGAACGAGTACTGTGTGTACAATTTGACTACGCATTTTGCGTTTTGACGCCCTTCGGAAAATCCCGAAGAATGGTGGCACAAGATCCGTTACCTTTGCAGACTACCCGCTCATCCCACAACGGCCATCTTCGGCTCAATTTGAATCTCTAACTGAGAAATTCACCACCGAGGTATGGGTCATTTTTCACGGCCCACAAGCAGCTACGCATCACGCGAGGGAGATCACTAGGAATGTTCAGAGCAGGGCGGTCTGTACCGTGATACGCATTATAGTACGAGTTTGTACAAGCAAAATAGTACCGAGTCAAACTAAGGCATTATTCTTGTCGAGTCGGAGGACCTCTACTTAGTGCAAAATTTGCATCGTCCGAATCGACGCCCTCTGAGTCCATGGACCCTGCTTCAGCCCACTCATCCGCAACACGGAGGCCGTAACCCCAGTCAGGATCCCAATTCTCTGCCCACCGTTTCCAAGGCAAACTGTAGATCTGCGCCTTCAAAGCTACCCCTTCTTCAGCAAACGTGTCTGGGAAGGCCTATCAAGCGATGAGCGGTTTTCAGATCCCAAAAAGATCAAACTCGCCTCAACCCACTCAAATATATTCCTCATGGAATCCTCTCTAACTTTGAAACCTTCCGTCCGCAAACCTCCCACAAGCCCAAAGAATGTCTGGCAGAGTGAAAGTAGCTCCGTATCGAGATGGCAGTGTTTCAGAAGCGACGAATTCACCATGTTCAGGAAGATACCCTCCAGCTTGTCAAAGCCAATCCAGCTGTCTTCATCGAATTCTACCATTTCACTCTGAGCAATACTCCGAGCAAGCTCGTCGAAAGCTGAGATGTAAGCCTTGACAAAATACGTACAAGCTTCCTGGTATGCGAGGTGTCCTGGATCGTGTGACTTCTCCTGTCCAGAGAGACCACAGCGGCAGTCTGTGAGGTGTACATTGATGGACGGTGACCCATTCGGCTCAACTCCAGGGGTGCGTCGGCACCCTGAAGCACGGTAGACAACCCAGCGCACAACGTCGCTCTCCAGAGATACGCCCTGAGGGCATTCGAGATGAAAACATTCAGGACGATTCTGGAGCTTGTGCACAAGATCCTCCACGGAACCAAGCCTATCCCTTCCTTCGCGCATCCTGTGACTGTGAGCCTCAACCCCATCATGTCGGCCATTGTCATAGGACAGATAGTTGTTGTTCTTTGGTAGTGTATACTGGCCAACCATTGGTGCTTGGTCTCCGGCTCCTCCCTTGTCTATATTTTCATTGGTTCTGGGGTCATGCTCGGGATCAAGAAGCATAAGCACAAAAATGGACGCAATGAAGACCAGTAGACAACCAAACTTACATATTTTCTCACCCACGGCACCAGGCGCGCAAACGCCATCTTCCAATCCAACTCCCCATAGATCGAATATACAAATGCCAGGTACGCAGATGCGAAGTTAACATTCCAAATATCATCCAAAAGATCCCAAGTTGGTTTGGGAATTGTAATGCAGAAGTTGACCCAGGCTGCGAAGAACTCGTAGCGTCCCTCACCATAAAATTGGTCGAAGCTATGAGTGCACGTAAAAGAGATTCAGCATTTGTGTGAGGGTCAATAGTACTGGATAGCAACTCTTACCTGTAAGTGCGCACTTTATCGATCGTGAGTTCCCGGAGCCACTGTCGTGCAATGACGTACCGCTGGACGTCTGTGTCAATGAAGAAACGACCAGACCTGGTCCGATCAACCAGGTAATCACTGAACGAGGTGTGGAAGAAGAGAATGGTGTAGCTTGGCCATCGAATGTCCATCACTGAGTGCATGCCACGTAACGTCACGGCTACCTGTCCAGCAGGCAGTTCTAGCAACAACTCAATACAGGCCGGGGTTCTCGCCAGAGACGGAAGCAGAATGATGGCTGCGAGGATAGGCCGAACTTCCTCGTAGTCTGGGTTGACACTGAGTATGTAGTCATATAGCGCATCGAGTTGTTGATAGGGTAATGCTCCTGGTTGGTGACGCGGAGTTTTTTCAAGGAGGAGGTGAAGCTGTGTTATTGGATGCTTGAATTCGCTGACAATAAATTTGACAGTAGTCGCCGCGCAGTGGACGGGGGTTAAAGTTGGTGTCACGAGGAAATCTGTGCCGTTTGTTGGGAGGGTAGCGGGGAAGGAAGGGCAGTGGGTTATCGCCGCGTTTAATGGTCGTGGTATGTCATCTTGTAAGCTCGTACCGTATAGGTGCTTACCGTTTCCCAAAATCCCAAGTTCAATTGCGATTTAACACTCCGTTCTCTCCGCCGCCTCTACACCCTCATACATCCCAAACCCCAACGGCCATTGTGTCTTGACGCGTTTCCGAGATTCGCGGTGAAACGGACGATAGGGCCCCGCATGGAATGAAGAGATTCAGGACGTGCTTGACGTTTCAATTCACTTTCTAGATCGAAAGAGTGAAATGCTTGGACGCGCTGAGGAAGAGTCTATGGGTGTGGGTAAAGGTGTAACGAAGGTTTCTGTGCTATATCTTGACAAGGTACCGCCGGCGAAGGAGGGATTGATGTCCACTGCCCACCGTACACGCATTGACTGTTCTTGGATTCGGGCCCAGGAATGGCACCTATCTTCGGATATGTACCTGGCGTTGTCGAGATTGTCCTAAAGGAGTGTAGGGAAACAAGGTTGTGCGCGAGTACTTCCACATTGTAAAGGAAAGATTGGTCAAGTTCCAGAGCGTGTAGGCTACGGTCAAGACTGGATGTACTTGGTAGTATATGCAACTCCGCGCCCCACGGCAAATTCCGAAAGAATGGTAGCATAATGATTCTGAACATCCGCATTTCCGACGTTTCACATTTGACTCAACCCCTGTCCTCCCAAACGTCCATCTTCAATATTTCGCTCAAATGGCCATGGTCGATGCTGAAGTCAAATTCGACTCAACCAACTCTCATATTCTTTCTCAAAAAGCAATCGACGAGGGATGGGACGTATTCATCTTTAGTCGGGAGCTCGTCCGGCCTGGGCCACTGCTCGTTGGTAAGTGAAGGCGCAATTTCCTCATGCCCTGTATCAAGGATCCTTGTTAGGGCTTGCCGTGAACAAGTATCAACTCAAGGCGGCTGATGTATGTCGTTGGCTCAATATCATGACGCGTGGCGAGTCCCTTGTTACACCACCACCGGCAATCCACCCTTGCGAGATCGAACGACTCAGTCCCACATTTTACGTTGCAAGACGTCTTGGGCCTCTCGTCGATTGGAATGCGTGTGGAACTTTGGCGCCTGGTAATTATGGGTTGGTTGAAAGACGCGAGGGCGACTGTTACATCAGTCCTATGATGACTATCACCCACGGCCTGATGTTTGTACCTAAAACCATGGTGAGTCGTACGATCTATGTACATGGGACTGTGGTACGTCTAACAAAATATTAGCGGATGCCTCGGCGCGGTTTGAAAATATCTTTTACTGTGGCATCGACGAAGAAGACAAGTATGTGCCAGATCTATATAAATCCCTTATCCTCGAATCCTGTGGTACGTCGACCCGATTCGAATTTATCTTCAGCCCAAGCCTAAGATGTCCAATCACTCGTCTACCAGAACTCAAATAATGTGATATCGCTCCCCACACTCCTGAAAGACGATTTCTACGAGAACAAATTTACGTACGACTACGACGTGAGTCCATTATTTTCTGCTATTGGTTCACTGATACGCCATCAACTTGCCATGCTGATTGGAGTGCGTTGTCGACTATGCAGGTACAGAAATTCATCACCTTCGGCGCCTCTCAGCAAACAGAGGACTTCCTCTCGAACTGCACCATGGAGACAAAGTTTGACGCCGATCCTTCGTATCTTATGGAGCATCTTCGTATCTCTCTCCAGCTTCACTGCTACGGTGGAGATCTTTCAGACGAGTACCCTCGTGGGGTGGTTCTGGACCGCCTTGATGAATTTGGAAGGACGAAAAAACGTCGTTGGCCTCGACGAGATAGGTTGGATGTTGCCATTACTACTTGGCAGGAGGAACTGGAGAATTACTTTGCTGATTCGAGCGATGATGAAGAGGAGGAAGAGGCGTAAAGAGAGGTTCAGACTCAGAAGGGCCTGTCACGAATTGAAATCGATCCCGCACAGCTATTTCGTGATCGAGCGATGGAACTTGTCAGTTCTTCTAAGTTCTACTCCGACTGTAGTGATGCGATGTAACATATAACACCGGCGCCCCTGTCAATAGAGGGTCATGCACGACATCTCGTACGTCTCGTCTACAGAGAGTCTATTGAGTACTGGACACGCATCTCGTATTCGAACAACCTGTCCAGTAGCCCACCCAACCTTCCTACTTATATACCGACTTCCAATTTCTCGATGGATCCATCTCCATGACCTAACTTGCAACAGCATCAGCCCAGGTAGCCCTATCCTCCGTCACGTCACCAACAGCGTCTCGTTCACAAGTGACCAGTATCCCGCCGTGTTCGCCTTTCCACTTGTTCTGCAACTCGGCCTTCTCTTCGCCGGGGTACATTCATTTGGTGAATTGAGCTCATTTTAGAGGCATGAGAGGGTCTAAAGCAGTGGTAGGGCTACAAGTTCGACCGAGAGTGAAGCTACAATAGTTAAGGACCTGCAATTTTCGCAACGCTGACAACGCTGGTTCAATGGTGTCTTCGCTGTCGAGGCGCTGTCAAACAACTTCAGTCCAAAGCTAGTAACAAGGCTGAGAGGGTTGTACCCACCTTTCACTCTAACATAAGTGTTGCCCGAGTTCACGGTGGTCGTATTATACACATTGCGAACGTTTTCCCGCACGCACGAGTTGTTGTTCGTCACGATATGGCTGTTTCCGGAGACGTTGTTTATTGTTATCGAGCCTGTGATATTCGATGACGCGAGGAAGTCTTTGAAGGCGTTGTCAAAATCGCTTTGAGCTGGCGAGGGCGCTGACGTCGAACCAGAGCGGAACGGATTGGTGCATTTTGCCGATGTTGGGAAAGGTACCTCCTCCACCACAGTCTCTGTGGGTGAGACAGGTTCCGGGCTGTCTTGTCGCGGGATCATCTCTTTCAGCTCATCATGGAATGATTCCTGACGTGTGGCCATGCGCGCAATCGATTCTCGGACAGTGATGTGGGATTGGACCTGAAATATAGAAGAGGGGATTCTGGTCAGTATATTGGGAGGGCTGTTGGTTATATAGGGCTCGCTCACTCCAAAGAGGCCGACAGCTTGAGTCAGTCGTTCGCGGAACTCTTTAATCCGATCTAAATCGGATCTTGACGAAATAAACCGCTTCCAGTACACCTTGTTGGCTCTTTTCTTGGCGTAGTCTCTAATTTGCTCCAGTGTTCTGAAATGTACCGGTATTTAATGGCGGTGTATGAGCTTGCGTACAGCACACGTACTCTTTGAACGTCTCTAGATGCCGTTTCAACGAAGGACAGATTCCTTCTTCTCCTGGGGAGAGGTCTTCGCATACTGCTATGATGTTCATCGCCAAGGTACAAGCATCCGATGCCAGTCGATTGAAAGAATCTTTGTTGTCTTTCGCTCCCTAGAAGCCCGTCTCGCCTCAATAAAGGTTCGCGGAATTGATTCAGATGAACCCCAACGAACCTGAGCAGCATTCACGATCTCCAATGCTATCGCGGCTGCTATCCCGACATATTCTATCCCTCCCGCTGCTTGCGACACCTCTTTCAAAGTGCTGAGAACGGTCACGGAGATATCACTTGCTGTCGTCTTTCGTTTGCTGTTTTGTAATTCGGGTCCTCCCTTTTTGTTCTCGGAGTCGGCGCCCTTGAACGTCAGCGATATCCTCGAGGCATTATGGGTTGAACATTGCTCTTTTTCGATGGACATGGTCGACAGGGGGGAGGGGGGGGGGTTGGGAGGGTACACTCGTTACGACCGGTGGTGCTGTTGCTTTTGGTATTTATCGGACACTGGGCAGATGAAGTGGACTCCGTGATGTACAGCATATTTTCATACGCAGGTCCAATCGAAGAAGCATGTTATTGCTGTTGCTGTTGAGGATACCGTCCAACTCCGACTGTAGGTTCGAGAACTTCTGTATCGAAGACAGAGAGGGAGGATACAGGAATGCTGTATACAAGCTGTAAACAGGGCTGTCCATCAAACCGGGGACCGGCGTTAGAGAGGCCCATGACGGTGACCTTGGGAAACTGATAGCCCTCGGTAAATGCCGAAGAAGCCGTCTCCATCAACCTCTCCTAATGGCCAATCTCGAACCCTGACTCGACGCAAGCTTGAAGCGGTTCTCACGTATTCTCTCAGAAAGCCATCGACGAAGGTGGGATACATTCATTTTCAAACGAGGTCTCATTGATCTTGGGCCTCTTCTGGTAGGTAAGTGAGAGGGTTTTCGTCGTACAGTTGCAGTGTGCACTTCGATCTCACCAGGCAACAATCGCTGGGAATCAACACGCGAGAACATGAACTGGACCGCTGTGCCGTTGGCCGTTGGCTGAGTATAATAGCGTGTGGCGAGTGTTCCAATCCACCGACCATCTATCCATGCAAAATCGAACGCGTTGGGATCACGACCTTTATTCCCAGAAACATCAAGCGACCCGTCGATTGGAAGGACTCACAACCTTGGGAGTCGGGCAACTACGCATTGAAGGAGATTCGTGATGGCGACGTCTACTGCAGCTTTTATTCCGTCAAGCCCATGGCAGAGTATCTGCCGGCGGCGGCTGTACCTAAAAGCAAGGCGAGTCGCATGGTCCATTCATTTCCGAAGGTCGTGGACACTGGAGTGGCTAACCTGGTATCGACCGATAGCCGGGAATCCCGAGCATACTGTTAACGTCTTTCACAGTAGCAATTAGAGGGCAACCTTCAGCGGAGATGTCGCGGATTTATATTGATCCCATTGCCTCAGATCCTGCGGTATGTCGAGTCGGCGGCCTAGCTCTACCTGAAGTCATGCAGAGCCTCATCATATCCATCGTTATCCCTGGCAGGACAGCAACAACATCATCTCTCTACCAGCGTTCGTGAAAGAAGAATTTTTACGGTAAAAAATTTGGTTTTGACTGTGGCGTGAGTACCATGTCTGTTTCTTCTCTCGGATCAAACTGAAGTTACTTAGAGCCACGCGATGACCACGCGACTACTGAAGACTATTGAATATTCCAACGAGAAAGCTACACTGTACTGACATGAACCAAAAGACAGAAAAGCTAAACTGTGAAGTAAGTATGTGCGCAACAAACAACATTGACGCCGGGTCACAGTAGGTTGGAAGGGTGAGCAGGAGATATGGGCAAGTACTGGATATGTGACTGGTAAGGATAAAAATAAAGATAAGTACTTGCGCACGAAGTAAGAAGCGTAGAATGTGCAACACCAAGAATGAAATGGAGCAGCATGGGACGTAGACATGGCATAGGTTGTTTCAAAGGTGCATGTAGCGTGTAGAATGTGGCGGTGGGGAGATGGGAGAGGGGGAGATGAGTAGAGGATTGGATTGGGTTCTACGATGAAGCAACAAGAAAATGACAGGCTAGGCAATAAAGAACGGCACAAGGTGACAACAACCCAAAAACAAAACAGCGAGTCCAAAGTCCAAAAGTCAGACAACGAGAGATCTTATCTTGACCACTACTTTTCCCTCTCTCTTTCTCTTTCTCGTTGACGTTCTTTCTCTCTATCATAAGCGGGCGGCGGCGCCTCAACTTCCTGATACCCGTCCATCCGTTCGAAGCCATACGCCTCCTTCTCTTTCTCCTTCTCCTTCTCCTTCTCGTTCCCCTGAGTATGGTCCAGGAAGTTAAAGGAACGCGACCTTGGTGTCTTCGGCGGGAGCGGGGGCGGAGGATGTTGTGCAGTGGGCGAAGGCAAGATTGGTGACTCAAACGGATTCGATGTCTGTATCTCGTTCGGGAACGGTTTTGACCTGTAATTCTGGGCGCCGTAGCCGTGACCGTGGCTATGGCTATCCACAGACGACGGGAAGTCCCCATACAACGGCGAGTCGAGCAACGGGGGTGATATATTGGATAGTGTGAACGGTGGTAGGGAAGGTGCGTGAGCATAGGATGATGTGGTGGGACTTGTTGACGGGGAGTACGCAGACATGGGGATTGACAAGCGAGGGTGCGGGCGTCGATCAGAGGATACGGTAGGTAGGGGTGCGACCTGATCGCGAGCCTCACGACCAATCGGAGAATGGCCACCTACTGACGAGTATGCATAGTCATCCTTTTCGTAGCCATTTCGATTCAGTCCGTATGTGTTAACTGACAGCGTCGAGTCCCCACCCTGGTACCTTGGCTTATGGTGGTAGAGCGAGGACTTGGTGGGTGATACCTGTTGGACGGAGGCAGCATCGATCCCGTTGTACCCTCCCAATCCATAGGCGCTTGTCCTCCCGTTTCCCCCTGTAATTCCGAACCAACTTGCAGCACTCATACTCCGTCTATTCGTCCTCGCATCTGGTTCCGAGAATGTCCATCCACCATTCGTGGTCCGAGTAGCGATACGCATGTTCTGTCCCGGAATATGTACAAACTTTGGTCCATCCCCTTCCTCGTTCGTAGATGACCCGAACGGTGTAATCTTCGCAGCCAATTGTCTCCGGTTATCTGACGGGGAAGATCCCGAATGGAGTAGCTTGCCTGTGGCCTTGCGAACGAGGCCTCCACCCAGAGCGACGGCACCGCTTATGCTTGGGCCTCGCCGCTTGTGCTTGGCAGGTTTGTCCGTTGGATCACCTTCCTCCATATCCTTCAACGTTGTTGGACCGTTGGGAACCTTCAGATGGTAGGTCCAACGAACAATGATGGCGATAGCAATTGCGCCAAGGATTCCGAGGGTGAGTCCGGCTGCGAGAAGAGAACGGCTATAGTCGTGTTGTCCTACCGTCGAGGCGGAGGCAGACGCTGCCGAGGAAACTGTGGACGTCGTGTTTGATGTTGCGTTGGAAGACATGGGAATGGATCGTTGAATAAACGTGTGCTTGGAATGTGGACTTTTGTTGCGAGAATGAAGGTGACGAAGGATGTGAACGTTTTCTCTTCTTGCTTGTTCCATGGTCCCTGCTTGCGGTTTACGACCAGTGGATCCTTTTCCGTGCATCTTCTGAATTCAAATGCAGCTCAGCAAGCAATCTTCCAACTTAACACTGAGCCATGACGCACCTTTCTAACACCCAACGGACAACTAAGTAAAAGAGCGTAGGGATAAAAGGAATGGGGGAGTGTAAGATAGTGTCACAACAAGAGCGCTGTCAGGCTTTTTCTTTCCTCCTTCACCCAGTGACTTGTTCAAATTCTGGAAGCTGATCATCAACAAAATGTCAATTCAGTGTGAAAGCGGGTGTCAACAACAGTTGCAAAGATGAAAACGGTTTCAAAACCGACCTAAAGCTTTCTCAACCTTCGACAACGGTAGTAACGAGGGGCAATGTGGACGGTTTCAAATAAGCATTGAATGTGTAAATGGATGAGGAGGAGAGAACTGAAGAGGGGTGCCAAGGCGGGGGTGTCCATGCAATAATGTCAAACCGCGCCGGATATCGGCACCTAAAATGGCAGATTACCCGGACCCTTTTTAATTATCCGGATCCCCGAGTCCTCCGGCGTTGGGGTAAGCTTGACTGACATGGGTGGCAGAACCTGACAGAACGGTACTGAGAATTGAACGAATAGCAAGCGAGCCGTCACCGTTACTGTCATAAACCGTAACGTTCGAGCATCCAGAAGGGGCTCATCGCAATCAGTGACACCACTGTGTTATAGATGTATACAGCCCTGGCAAGCCCCACTTCCAGAGTACAGTATGTAGTCAACCGGCGGAGCGATACTTACAACATCCAAGGCAGCGGTCCAATTTTCAGCGGGTTCCCTGGAGCAGTCTGGAGCCTTGTTTTGAAGGCATGGCAGAGATCCCGTGATTAATCAAGCGTGGCCGCAGACACAACCATGGTATCCATAGCAGACGTTTCAGAGTTCATCGCGGTCGCGTGTTTTGGCCACCGCGTTCTGCTGGTAAGTTCTCAACGCCCGCTTGAAATTGAAACTTAGAGGCGGGGCGTGGAGTAACAGTTGCGGCGAGAATGAAATGGTGGAGATGGACTCTTCCCCCATCTCTCGAGAAGAAGCGGCCCTCCAGATTATCTCCCGGAGAAGACTATTGTTACGAAGAGACCGTCGCAGAAAGGTGGATCTAATTGCAAAGCTGGATGAGCAGGTAGCGTAGAATTAAGGGTAGTATGCGCGCGTAAGTAACGTAGGAAAATTACTCTGTCTTGTGTAGTTGATCATCCAACCTCCTCAATGCGTCTGATCCTTCGACAATGCCTTCCTGCATGTTGATCGCTCTCGACTGGTCGAGGCCTTCTTTATACAATTTACGTGCAGTCGGTAAGTCACTGGCCATCTGTAGGGTCGTCAGAACCTAAAAACCACAGCTCACTCTTGGAACCGTTTACGCACTTCCTTGAACGCAGCAACATTGAACAATGCAGCTGCATATGCCATCTCACATATTCCTTCCTTCGCACTTGAGCCCAGCTCCCCTCGGGCTTTTTGCAAGACCGCGAGGGATTGAGATGCCCACGCTTCTGCTTGGTGTATTCTCTGCGCCGCTTGCGTCGGGTCTGATCTCGATTCGTTTGCGTTACGCATGAGAAGCTCGGAGAGGTTCCCCATAAGTTGTGCACCCCGACATCGTTCTTCCGGCGACGACTTCTTGGGCAAGGGAGGGATGAGGAGGGAAATTGCTTGGAGGTAGAGGGGCATGGCGTAACTAGTAGAGGACGCTCAGTCAGAATTGACCTCCGTGGAAGGGGTGAGAAGGAGAGACTCACTCTAACCGCCCACTCTTCGCATAAAACGCTCCCAATTGTTCTAACGGTGCACCAACGTCGGCCTTTCGTATCCATGGAGGTAAGGGCATCATTGGTAGATCCATAGTCGTTTTTTCATCTGCATCAACCTCGGATTTGACCACTCGTAATACCTCCTCCACAGCCCATACTTTCCACCGTTCTTCTTCCTCCCGAGGTTTTCCCAATTGTTCTGCCAACTCGCCTAGCTTTGACGCGAGAGCGACACCTCGAAGTCGTTCTTGTCCTTCCAAGGTTGGCTCGACCTCTTCGCGTCGGAGGATCCCTATTGCTTCTTCCAGAACGTCATATGCAGCCTGTGGTTTGTCCGCAACGTCCAGTACATCTGCCAGTGAGACGGCTATTCCGGTTAGTTTGAGGTAAGGGAGAGCGCCGAGGGATGAGATGGGGAGTGTTTGGATCGTTAACCACGCTCTGCGGGAGTTCTACGGTCCGTGAAGGGCACAATAGGAGTTTACGGCGTGAGGACCTACCTATGAAAGTACTGTTCACTCGTTTGGAGGTCCCCCTTCATCTTCGCGCCGAGCGCGTCTCGAAGGTCAGCTCGGACTTCGGGAGGCCAGATTGTCATTGTTTCATAGAGAACGTATCTGAGTCGGTCGGTTGATATATAGAATGGAGGAGAGAGAGAGAGAGGGAAGACATACCCTCCGTAGGCGGCCATTCCGAATCCTACAGCCAAAAAACCGATAAACCAAGGTCCCATTTTGCGCCTGTTCTGCTGCTTTTGGCCATAAAAATCCTCGAGGGCTGACTGTGCGTATTGACGCGAGTGAGGTAGTAGCGCTCTTAAGCTTGAGGCATGATGGAGATGGGATGATGGTCTGACTCTGGTCGATGGGAAATGACGGAGTAAACGTGCAGGTTGGCGGAACATGGAGGGCCAGTTCCAAGAGTGGGCGTCTAAACAGGCGTCTAACCAGGTGACACGGTCAGGCGGCGCCGCTCGCCGCTCGCACCAGGCTCAGCCTGGCTCTGCTGTAGCCGTTACCCAGAGACCACATCGAAGGGAAACCTGGGAAAGATGCCTGCCCATTGGCATCAATCCATCGCCAAGTGACTGCGTTCACGACCTACATGATCACCCTCTCCAAATCCTTCCATCTCAATGTCATCGGGAACCGTTCCCGTGCTCACACTCGACCGTCGGCCCTGCAACTAGACAAGAAATTCTACTCCCAAATGCTGGCAAGGCTCTTCCAAAGGTTCTGCTGAATGTTCTGCCACCGGATCGGATCTAGAGAGGATGATTGATTCTGGTGTACTCATGTGCGTACTCACTACTCAGCTGCGATGACAGACTCTATAACAATGACCACAATAGGGCGCATCGTGAGGACCTATTGCCTCATCCTTAAAATCACACCTTTGGGTGGGAGTCCATGTCGAACCTCGTTTGTCAGAGGCTAGTCTCATCTGCGGTACTATTCAGCCGCTACGATTCAACTTCCTGATGCTACCTGGAGCGAATCTCCCATTCGAACTCATAATTCTCATTCTCGAATCCCTACCCAACACAGACACAACGACCCTCGCCTTATGTGCCCTCGTCTGCCGCTCTTGGGTCCCCGTCTCACGCTCCATCCTGTTCCACCATATAAACCTCACAACTACTACCGAATCTTTCCTCAGCCTGCTCTCTCACCCATTACAATCCATCACCAGCGCGAGGGTAGAATCCCTTACCGTTACGCACACTAGGTATTCGCCAGCTACGTTCAATAAATTACTCATATGGACACACAACGATGATCGTCATGGTCAAATGTCACTCTCTGACACCCTCCCTCATCTAAAGAAACTCTCCCTTAACTGGGTCGGATGGTGGACACTTTGTGCCGAGGCTAAAGATACGCTTTTACGCGACTTTTGGGGCGTTACTCATCTCAGTCTCCGGATGACCGCGTTTGACACCATCGACGACTTCTCACCCTTGATTGAGAGCTTCCCGGAGTTGGAGAGCCTCGAGTTGGACGGGGTTAGGCCTGCGCTTAATTGGGATTCAGAAGCTGGAATTAATGTGGCGGTGTGGAAGAGGTCGTTGAAGAAGCTCTCATTGAAGCAGATCGAGGACCCAAGGATAATCGATATTTTGGTTTCCTTTTGCTGGGGGTTGAAGGAACTGGAATGTTGGTATGCGGAGGTCGAGGGGATACCCCCCGTTTGCATCGGTGCCATTCAGAGGGTGGTGGTTACTGCAGGGGGCGCATTGAAGGGATTTACGTTTCAGGTCGAGGAGGGTAGCGGCGGCGGCATGGGAGGTGTGTTCTTCCTGGCCTCTTTCTCGTTGATTACTGTCCTGTGTTGACCAGGTTCTTACTCTAGATGATATAGCGTTCGACCTCACGCACAACACCAATCTGAAAACACTCTCACTCTCGCCGTGTTACCTATTGCGGACGTTGGAGCTATTCACGAAGTGCCGATACCCTCCGGGGCTTGTGTCGTTGTGTCTAACCAGTTCCAAGTACGCTGAACTGGACTGGGAGAGGCTGGACGTGCTCCTCGGGTGTCATTCTGCTTTTCAAAGTGTAGAGGCAATACACATGAGGCTGGAGGAACGCACACTTGGGATCGGTATCGGTGGGGTTGCGGTCGACTCGGAGATGGATTTGAGAAATGCGATGCCGAGGTGTTGGACGAGAGGAATTCTGAGGGTCTAGCCGGTCCTTCACGCTTACTTTGTTATCTCGATGACAGTGGTTCCAACTTTCGACCCTGCTCAGCTTACTTGCACGGTAGCTATTCCTGCTCCCGCAACCCCACATCGGCAAGATATCTTCCTAACGACGTCATGATGGCTTTCGTTCATCTCCTTTTCGGTCGCGAATCGCGATTTCTAGCCGGGTGGAATCATTAATCAGGCCTCACGTTATGGGTAGAAGCCCCTTCGTAGGAAGTAATGCATACCAGCGAAGACCAAGTCCTGATCGCCTCCTAGGTAAAATACTTGGCGTTGGGCTCCGGTAGGACGCAAGACACAGTCTCCGGGCTTGTGGGCCTACACTATCGTATCACACTGTCTCCGAGAGATCTACGGGGCGCTATCAGCCAGGATAAAGAGGCTGAACAAAGGCGGAGACTTCAAGGTAAACGATCGCATCGTGTCCCCGGACTCGAGCGGGGTGTCGTGGGATGCACGTCCCGTCATGATGAAGATGTAAGAAGGATTACCAGGACTGGAGCCTTTGGGCCACAATCAGTACCAATATGGTGGTAACGTTGACGGTGCCTCCACATGTTTTCACTATCCATAATTCGACCTGTCGTCCGCTGTTAGCCTTATAGTAACCAATTAGAATCTCGATGACAGTCTGAGTCTCAGCTGAGGACTTCTCTCGTGCTTCAAAAGCTTTAAGGATGCAATAGATGGAATAGGGCAGATAATCATAGACCGGCCTTCCCTCGTATTGCTCGGCACACTTCAGAGTGGTAACGCATGCCATCCATTCAGCATTGGTCAAGACAGAGTATATACCGACGGCCTAGATGACCGTACATTATATAGAGTACTTTTGAAAAATGAAACAATCGTCCTTATATGAGATCAACTGGAGGAAAAGATCCTTTGATTAGCATCACACCAACCTCGGAGAAACAGAGAACACATACCAAAACACAACCTCCGCGCGCAAAATACCTCTCTCATCGCACAACGGCATGAGCCTACGAAACTCGGAAATCTTTCTTTTAATCACCATCTCGAACAACGAATCGGCTCCTTGCCCACGTTCATTTGGGTCGAGCATGTATATGAGCTCCCCATAGGCATGAGCGTGTATTTGAAAGTTAAGCTCATGCACTTTCGCGAAGACGGGGTGCTGAAGTAACCGATCGAGTTGCCCGAAATTGAAATGGTCGGGGTTTTGGGGTAGGGAAGCCAACGACGGGATGGAGAGCGACCGGAGAGACGCACCGGCGAAGTGATCGTAGCTCGCGGCGAGGCGTTGGAGGAACGAGAGAGTGAAGAGGGGGTCGTCAGTAGAGACGTTGATGTGTTCGAGGTTGGGGGTGGTGGAGATATTGAGTAGTTCCAGGAAGAGATCTAGCGCGGTGATGATGAGGTTGAGAACAATGTGATTCAGCGTGTGCGTGTGAAGAGACTTACCCAACGCAGGGGATGCCTGGGGATCTACGAGCCCGGGTGGGATCGCCAGAGTCAGCTCTTTCAACGATTCGCCGGCTGAATTCAGGATGCCTGCCAGTGCGGTCGCCCACTCCGGCGTGAGTAAAAACCAATGACGCGGACGTAGGTTGGTGAATGCGAGCACCTCCACGTTTGGACACGGAGCCAGGCATTCCATCACTCTAGAGTTTCCACCGACCTCTTTCAAGGAGATGCTCCGAAGCTTGGTAGGAACCACGCGATGCTCGCGTTGAGCGCTGTTCAGTGGAAGATGAATAGACTCGACGTCGAGGGCTTCCAGGGCCGGGAAAGAGTTGAGGAGCGCGACAAAGTCGTCTGTCGCATTGGATGTTGGGGTGTCAAATACGTCGAAAAGGAGACGCGATAAGTGGAGTTTGGTCACAGAGCGGAACCCATCGAGCATGGTGCGCTTTGCACAGCTGTCTAGCGTCCACCATCGTAGACCGGAGAGCTTGAGGTCAGATACGTGTTCGAGGACAGTAGTGAGGGTCCGTTGACCATCAGAGGAACGCCAATTTAACAGACAATTGAGGTCTGTCGGGTGGGGGGTTGGTGGAACAACCGTGTGGTGTCGGGAGTCGATGGAAAGCTCGTGTGCACGGGCGAGGGAGAAGGTCTCCAGCGGGCTTTCGCAGAGACCAAGCACCAGCTGGCATTCAAGGCCAAGCGGTTGGATGCGGATGTGTCGGAAGAGGAGGGAGCGGGCAACGGGTAGCCAGGATCGACAGACGAGAGAGGCGCGACATAGGGCGTACTTCGCGTCACCTAGCTCTCGGAGGACGATAATGACAAGCTCCAAAGGCAGGAAAGGCATACTGCACGCTCGGCGGGTGTATTGTTGGGGGAGAGATACGGAAGTCATCAGTGACCTACTTATGAAGCTGAGACATTTTATCTGGCAGATAAATATGTTATCGCCCCGAGTAAGATTATCTGATAAGATCTAGACCGGATCAGAGTCCGCGCCCCTCTTTCAATCGCTTTGCCGAGCCACAAGTTCACGTTCAACCTCCGTTACCGTAAGGTCTTTTGAAGCCTTTTGGGGGTTTCATCATTCCGAACGTTCCAGGCGCGTGAATACTGTAAGGGCAGCTGACTTGCGTGTCGTTAGAGGGCCTTTACCCGACTAAAAGTCTGAGCACTCACGTTCTCTGCGCTTGATAGATCTGAACATTCTTCCGGTACGCGGAGACGAATTTCCGCTGGATCATTTGAAGAGTCCGCTACCCACAGGAGGGATAAGCCTGGATTTGCCACAGTTTAACTGTGTCTGGTAATCGCGGCCGCCCTTTATCAGCGTCTTTTCCCCAACTGTGATAGCCTTATAATTAAACGCCCTGGCGGTTTGCAATTGATAGAGTCATCCGGAGCATCATTTCTGAGAGATATGTCCCGTAGTGTCATTATCTGACGATGTTGGGTTGAAGTGCTGAAAGTCCGCTGTCCGAAGCCTGGATATCGACAGTGATGGTGGTGGTGAATCGTGTCGAAGGGCAAGGATTGGAACGGTCACCACCGGGGTTACTAGTCGTGAGAATGTTATACCACTTTGGGATGCTCGGGTTTCGTCCGCAAATTTTCGACGTGCGACACGAACTTCAACAACATCAAGTACCACCGCAGATACTTGGTGAGTTTACACTCGTTTACCTGTGGTTCTTATATCTGAACAAGTAATGTCCTTAGATGTGAAATGGAATGCGGCCATGGAGACGGTACTTGTCGAGTAGTGCCCCGCTGCGCGCAATATCCTCGCCTTTCCACTCCTTCAAGCCCTCGAGGTTTCTCCAAGTACTTTTAGACCACAAGGAAACGAGAAATTCGGTTTATAATTTTGTCAAGGCCATAGAAAACCCCTCCCATCATCTACGGAGGGCTCCTTTATCTCCCGGATACTTTCAGCCCAAGTTATTGGAGACGAACGGGCTCTCAGAAGGCAAAGACGAACTGGAGAAATGGAAGTCCGTCGTGAATGCTAGGAATATTGATCACGCTGTCGCTTGCTTCATCAGCGAGGGTTCGTGACTGAGGATGAAGCAGCACCGCCTACAGACAATCATGCTTCATCTCAGCTCAACGACATCCATTCACCGCCATCCAAACCAAAATTGCTTCCTCCGTGGATCATCTTCTACCTTATATCACACAAAGTTCGCGCTCCTCCACACGCAACGGATACTATGCTTTCGCTCACCCTTGCCTACCTGAACCACCTTCCTCCCGATCTCAAAGGTGGTCTCATCATAATGTCCATGTTCCAACTAGCCAAATTCAACGCCGTGCTCCCCATGCAGCTTCTCACATCCCAGTTTCTCCAACTCGATTTCACTCCCAAATACCATGCGAGCGACGTTAGCGCGCGTAACTCCAAAATCCACTTCAACTTACTCTTGCAAGCCATTGCGAGAAACCCTATTCACTCAATCCAGGCCGCGTCTTCCGCTGTAACCTTGCTTAGAGCGATGGATACAAGGAAGCTATCGCTGTGGCAGGATACTTGCGACGAGTTGTTGAGGGATAGGTTCGTTGTAATGGAATTGACGAAATGGTTGAGGGAGCGTGCAGTTTGGGAAGGATATGTTCCCAAGACGGGACAGCTGGACGAATACGTTAGATTGTTCACCGGCCCGAAGCCCGCCATCGAGAATGACGAAGAATACGAGAAAGCTGTGGAAGAGATGAGGAAGGACAAAGGTTTCTTCACAGCCAGAGAGGGAACGGAGGACCGTTTATCCGCCATTCGATTCCTCGAAAGTCTCGCTGAACCCTCGTCGCCCTCCTCCCCAACTCCAGCTGTCCGCCCGACAGAACTTATCTTTGAGGAGGAAGAACAGAGCAACGATACAAAGTTTGATGGTCCGACGCCGACACCTCTTCCTGACTGGTTCTACACGCCATCCGAAGAATTCCAGAGCTTACCACGCCAATTACAGTCGGAATGGATCTCCGGTTTCAGAAGAGCTGCTCGGGACACCTCCCAATTCTCCGCGCGAGAGGTCGTCAACTTTTTCGAGTGGGGTATTCCGTCTTCTCCTCAGCATAAATCCCGTGTTCGACCAACCCTGGGTCTGTATACCGAGCTCATTCGGGCACTTCTTGTCCGCGGTGAACGTTCTTCCTCTCCCAGCATTGCCAATTCATCCGACAAATTTACTTACGAACCCAACGGTGCCTTCCTCCTTGCTGAACAATATTTCCAGCATCTGCGGAGCATAGGATTCCCCCTTGATGCGCACGCGGTTGCGGTTGGTCTCGAGGCTCTCACCCGAGTTGGCAAGCCGCATAAGGCTTTCGCGCTTCTAAGCGACCACTGCCTAGTCGCACGAACCCCAATACCCTATACGGTCATTGAGACTGCAGACCAGAATGACGAGGAGAAGCCAAACCCGAAGGACATCTTTCCCAAAACGCGACTTTCCGCGGTCGCCATGGCCGATTTCATGGTCGCACTCATGCGTATCGGTCGATACGACTGCGTTTTTTGGCTCTTCCAGAATAGCGTCAGGTTGTTCTCCGTCTGGCCAAGTAATCGTGCTATTAGTGTGCTTCTACAGTGCGCCCGAAAATCTCAGCGGGCCGACGGGGAGATACATGGTGGTTGGAAAGGGTTCTGGTTGTTCCTGAAGCAAGGACAGGTGGCACGACGTAAAGAGCAAGATCCAGAAGAAGGAGAGATGTATCGGGGACTGGGTGCCGAAGGCCGAGAGACTGCTATCATTTTGCGTGAGATAGAGGATATTGTTGGGCCGAGGGACAACTTAGTTCCTTATAAGCCTGGGAGATTTTGGGAGGGTGAAACGTTGCTAAGTCGAATCCAGCGGATCTTTTGGTCTTGTGTAGTTGGACAAGCGTGGACAAGAGGCATGGCACCGATCGAGGGGAGTCAGCATGATCACTTCATCGACACTGATCGCGGAAGAATGGCAGTGGATTCCCTCTTAGCTACTACCTCCCCTGCGAGACCGCTCCCCCGAGATTCGGATTCGTTCCTAGACTCTTTGAGGGTACCATTCCCTGTATCCCCTCACGAGGAGCGCGTAACCCTCGCGAGCCTACTCCGCAGCAGGCAACTTGATCCCCATCAACTCCCCTCATATCCCCAGGTCGTCCTGCAAGACACGCATTTTCGCGATTACATCCTTGTCTTGGGACTTGCTCCACAAGAGAGACCTCTATTCTCCAGCCCTTCCCGTTCATCTTTGAGTACATCTCGTAAGTCATCCGAGAACTCCCCAATCGTCACCAATGCCGAGCCTTCCGCCTTCATTCCTCCCATCGCCGAGGTGCCTCTCGTTCTTGCCTGGCAACGATACCTGGGTATACAGCCTTCTCGAGACACTATCGCCGCTGCAATGATACTCTTTGGTGAACATGGTGGAGACGGAGATGTGCCTCCTCTGGTCGACGAAATCAGAAGGTGGAGAGGTCGGAAGGACGAAATGGCTGAGGTTGACGAATTGACATTTGGGTGGGGTCCCAAGGGAGAGTACGCGAAGTTCGTGCGCTGGATAGAGGATTGGGTTGGTGAGGTTGAGGCTAGTCGCATTGTTGACAGGAGTGGACGCAGTGGAAGAAGGAGTCTTATGCCTGATTCCGGGATTTTCACGAAGTGGAGGAAAAACATTTTACGGATGAGGGAGTCGTAACAAAATCTATGTTATATACTCGAATGGTGGTTTCTTACTCCGAGCTAATATTCTGAATCTGTATTGTACCTTGCTTAGAAATTTGAATAATGGAAACATCGTCAAACGGCCGAAATAATCTTCAATTAAAGGACGAGACACGCTCGCGACACAGATGTTACTGTCAATCATGGTGTATAAGTGCCACCAACATGCACTGGTGAGTGATACTAGGGTACTTTCGACTACATACGAAGAACGAAGGTATATATGATACAAATTGGCTGCAAGTAGCCGCAACAAGAAATGAGTAGTGTAAAAAGACTACATCAAGAGGAGGGGGTGTCCAAAAACGTGTGGGGTCCATCAAACGCATATGAGGAGAATCAGAGCTTCGTTGCGCTTGTTTACTCTGTCAGTGGGCATACCCTCCGTCTCCTCGCAGTTCCCGTGTATCCGCCATTGCTGTAGCGATGGGCGGAGGCGGCGTCCTAGCTCTGTCCCTGTCTCTGCGATCAGGACTCGCACTCCTTCTCTCAGCGTAGCGATCCCCATTGGCCGGAGGGGGTGGGCTTCGGGTCCTTCGACGCTCCCTTCCACGATCGTGGTCGTCGTATCTGTCGCGGTCTCGGCGATCCCTATCGTCTGCGTATCTTTCCCTATCGCGGCGGTCTCTATCCTCCGCGTATCGGTCGCTGTGCCGGTCTCTGTCTCGACGGTCCCTATCGTCAGCGTAGCGGTCGCGATCACTGCGTCTTGGGCTACGAGAACGGTCTCTATCGCGGGATGAACGAGAAGGTGGGTCTCGTCGGTCGAAGCGCCAGACAGATGAAGGGGGTTTCTTGGCCCACTTTTGGAAATGACGAGTGATGAGCGCGTAGAATACACCAAGCAACGATAGTCATCTCACCTCGATACTCAATCGGCTCCCTTCGAACACGCGACCATCCCTAAAAGTGAAATTTGATTGTTAGGGAAGCGGAACATTGACAAGAAAATGGCATGAAGCTCACATGTCGTTATAAGCGTCTTCTGCATCACGAGCGCTGCGGAATTCGACAAATGCGTAACTGGTGCGTGCAAGTCCGTTGAGTGTTCAGTTCGGTTCGGGTTTCTGATATGAGGAATTTTGCAAATGTTCAAAATCGAGACAAATCGATAAGCAGCGAAGTAGTCACAACGCAGGTTCTCGTTCTCGGGTCCACGTTTTTCTCGTATTTTTTGGTTATCTCTTTTTCGGGTTCGACACGTGCAAGTAGAGCTCGAGGAGCGTATCGTGGAAGCTGCGTGTTTTTTCGTGTATGGAGGATGAATCGACCAAGAGCAATCGCGACGTCGTTGTTGCAGGCGCAGAAAGGGTAAAAAGAATCGAAATGGCGGAGATACTCACGGCGAAGAGTGGGCGCTAGGGTTTCGAGGAGCAGGTACATCGCAACGAACCAGAGGTCCGAATCTATACCAGTTCGTCAATCGAGCCATTTATAAAGCCACCAGAAAGACAGCGTACGCACCTCTCAAATTCATATGCAAGGTCTCTTGCACGAGTAGAAGAATGAAATCCTCTGACAAAGAGAATTGTTCGCATCTCGAGTGATTTTTTGAGACGCCGATGAGACTAGTGTACGGTTGGAAGCCCTAAAATTCGAGTACAACTCAGGTGTAGGTCGCCACTAGATGGTGGTTACTGTTTAGGTTGGGGTCGTTACAGTCGTGGTCGGAGTCTAATCCTCTGGCACTGCCACGATTAATGCTAGCGGAAAAATCCGAGAGGGCTTGTATGGAAGGCCATGGAAACTTTTGGACCTCCGAGATGACTTCTCTCAAACGCTCAGTGCGCACTAGAATCTTATTCCCAGATTAACGTATTAAACCTCACGGTAAGCGCTATCGAATACTTGGGCGCCAGTGTCAATCGACGCCCTCCAGGCTCCCGCGTCAGGCGCCTCCTGTGGCCGCCTCAAGTTCATTGTTTGGCTTGCAATGACTTGTACATCCTGTGCAAGCTAGTGCTACTCTCCTCGTTTCGATTGGATCTTGAGACTAACTGCAGGAGCTCTGACTCGCTAAAGCCTAATTCTAACGGTTCAAAGAAACATATGCATACCTCGAGAAATTAAGGGGTACTACACGTCCGGCTTCCTAAAGCGGGGGTCCTGAACGCTTTGTTTTCCCGCAAGTTATCTTCAGAGCAGTTTCTTTGTTGAAAGCTGAGGCAAATCAAGGAAAGAGGTCCTCAACGCAGGTCAATCGCAGCTGGTGGTAGTGATCCGTTTAACTAATTTTGCTGTAAACGGTACGCAGACTACAGTTATCTGAGCGCTGGAGCGGCCGCTGCCCGGCCCGACTCAGGAGGGGTTATGTAATCCCGACAACTTAAACGGTTATCAGTAAGCGACCAACTCGGCGCCTTTGTCTCTTTCACGTTGGTCTACATTGGTCTCTTCGCAGTATCTCATTCTCTCCATCTCTCTGGCCTCTTATACCTCACGATAACTTGAAGCAACGCTGAACTCTAATCTATGAGTAGTGTTGCCACATCGCAGTCAAAGAAGAAGAAAGGAAGAACGTCAAAGAAAAATCATCTTCTCGACCTCCCCCCAGAATGTCACCTCTCTAAACTTCCAGTCGAACTTATAGCGGAAATTCTTCTGTATACGAAATCTCCGCGCGATGTGCTAGCCGTTGCACGATCTTGCAAGGCTTTGTGCTATACGTTGCTCAACGAGACAAACCAATTCATTTGGAGATATTGCCGCGAGAACTGCAAGCCTGAACCTCTTCCTGAACCTGTTGGGAAGTTTACAGAGCCTGGATACGCTGCTTTTGTGTTCAATGATTCCAATTGCGAGGTGCGTCGGGCAACTTAGATACTGTGACAGTATTATCGACTGACCTTGCTTCTTTCACTTGGGCTTGCTTAGGTTTGTGGTGATCATGCACCCCTGATGCAGGGGTCCCACGGATTGAGACTCAAGTTGTGTCGAAAGGTTAGCACCTCAATCACCACACATCAACGACGCTATCCATCTATTTAACGTCATTTCGTCTATACCTACAGACTGAGTGCAAAAACAACCTGACTGCTCCTCCAAAGTGCATCATCACGCAAGCGACAGTCCCAGATTTTCTGAATATGACCAATGTTCTGGACTCCCATCGAGATCGTCCTTACTTCTCAACTCTCCCTATGGTCGAAGCAAGTACTTGCTTTCTTCCCATGGCCAAAGGTCTCAATGGTGTGCAAACGTGTATGTCCAACCTCCAAAAAGTCGGCCGAATCCGCCGGTGTGCTAACATTCACTTTCCCCCCTTCCAGGGCCACAAAATACAGCGACTTTTCGCACCTCCGATCTGACTGCAGCGCTCCAAGAGTACTTGGATGAATCTTCGACACCAGAGCGATTTGAGGTGTATGTCCAGGTGTGTAACGTCAGTCTTCCCTGCCCTTGATCATGTCTTGACATACCTATGAAAATCAAGCGCTGTGAAACACGGACACGAGAGAACCATGAATACATGAAGGTTAGTTGACCAAGTCCTCTTCTTTTCTGCTGTAGGTCGGTCGCTTAGCCTTCCGCAGATGTGCGTATCATTGTACCGCTGGAAGTTCAAGTTTGAGAACGCCATCAAGACTGTGAAAAACGGAAACGAGAAGATGTAAGTATGATCCCTGTTCGATCTAGTTAGGGCATGCTCACTGAAACAAATAAATCACGTCCAGTGGTCAGGCTATTGCTAAGGCTCACGGCATAGAGTATTGGGACCTGGCTGCCACCCCGAGTTATGGGGCCCTTCTGCAAGCAAAGAATCAATCATTAGAAAATATCGCAGACATTGGTTCGCAATTTATTTTTTTTGCTCGCGGTGACACTGTCCATCTACTAAGTTTTTCGTCTAGATTACGATGTCCGTCAAGCAACCATCAACGCCGAACTACTGAAGATCAAGGAACAACGGGCAAGACGAACCCACGAGGAGACGTATCGACAGGCTAGGGCCAGCGTAGCAAAACACTACAACCGTCTTCGCGCCGGTCGACTCGAAATGCCACTCCCAACGCTTGAGGTATTCCGCGATCTACCCATCGTTGCCCAGCTGCAGAAGAACTCCCAACCCAATATCAATCTGGACAACGAGCTGAAGTCCTCCGTTATAACATCTCTGCTACACACCCAGCTGGAGGAGTGGAGGGGGAAGGCTATGGATCACTTGCTGACGTTGTTGGGTTTACCGACGGGATGGAAGTCTGCAAGCAAGAACAAGCTTCATCCTACTCAGCGGGTCACGGCGAGGTTCAGGTGCGGGAGGTGTACGAGGATTGAGATGAGGAACCGAGAGGATGAATGTCTCGATCTCGCTGGGGTCTGTGCACACACGTGTGAAGCTTCGAAAAAGGGCCGCATACCGCAATGGAAGATTGAGAACTTTGTGAAGGATGAGAAGGTACGTCTCATTCCAAATGTTTTAGCTTGTGTAGAGGATTTATGACCTGGTTTAGGCCATCGATGCCATGACGAAGGTTGTCGCGCTTTGCGATGTCAATCCCGAGGATTCGTCGTCGATTGCAGCCTTGAAAGCCTTCGGGCATAAGATTGTATGCCAGAGCTGCGATGCGTTGATTATTGTGACTCCAGGGAACGTGGTACGTACTGGACGCGACTTCATCCTTTCTCAGTTGTTGACATACTCGCCGTCCAGGTTGGCCATTCTCATCGTCATGACGATATGCAAATACGGCTCGCTACGAATGAAGAGGCTGAATTGATGGCGACTCATCCTCCCGTCCAGTTGGCACAGAAACTGTTGGGGATGGAAAAGCGCGCACAGAACGCCCGGAAAGTCGTGGCGTTTGGGTGCAGGCATTGCGCTCAATGGGCACCAACGCCATCACCGAATGATGGTGGACCGCCTAACAATTCAAATAACCAGGGCAATGAAGAGCTTGTGACTGCTTCTTCCGCTGTTAACCCCCCTGCGGTTACCAGTACCACTAGTAGTGGCGATGGTGCTCCTGGAACGACGGGGGAAATATACTTGGGTAGAAAGGCAGCTGATAAAGGCACATCTGCCGCACCTAATAGTGGGTCGGGCGCTGACGATGCTCGACCCACCGGCGCGTCAACGAAGCCTACCAAACGTCCAGGTCTCTTCAACTTTGATGGTCTTCGATCACATCTTAAAATCAAGTACGTCCGATTCGTTGTCCCTCAGCTTCCCTCACTCATTGTAACCCAGACATAACGTGTTGAATATCCGCGACGAAGATCTGTACTGCACGCAACTCGAAGAGGTCCTGAAGCTTTGTAATTGAGCTCTATACATATTATCTATAATACATTCCATCTACGTAGTCTTTTCATATTATCAACTTACAGTAGTGTATCTTAAAGCCGTTTGTGCACTCCGAATCGATTACTAGCTTGTATAGCCAGGCGGGGGGAGGTCCTCTACTGAATGAATATGGCTTTGGCTCTGACTTCGGACAGATTGAAGCTGCTCCTGCAACTGACGAATCTGTTGTCGCATGACTGATAGCTCACTGCTCTCAGCTTCGGATGGTACGGTGCTGTTTTGCCGGTTCTGTAGACTCGACAACTCCTCCCTCATCCGGCTCAACTGTTGTTGCCTGAGTAACGCTTTTTCGGATGACCGGCCACCCTGAAGGGGCATGGGCGAGGAAGATCGGCTGCCGAGAGGACCAGTTTTGCCACCAAAGTCACGAAAAGGGTCGTCACTGATGGAAGTGATGTTGGTAGAGCTATGTTTCAATCTGGGATACGGGGTCGAGTTGGAATCGTCCTGTGCCATGAAGGGGACAATATGGCAGGGTTCCCTCGACCAGATACCACGATTTCCACTGGGTAAGCCGCCCCGTTGTCGCCGTTTTCTATGCAAAAAGAAGACTAGACCTCCGCAAACGAAGAGAACGAGTCCGCCGATAACACCACCAACTATTGCTCCTACAGGAATTTTTGTTGAAGGAGTTGATGGTATCGATGCAGTCTCTTCCTCGTCGGGTTCTTCGATCCTTTGAGTCCGCGTTAGATACGTTGTTGAACCTCCGAGTGCGTGCTCACATATAGGTCGCGTAATCAAAGGCCATGAAGACCGGAAAACTTTTCTTCCCCGTTTCTACTTCCAGTACGTGCGGACCATTGTCCAAACCCTCCACTGTGTATACCGGAACCTCATACTCCATGACATCTGAAGGCACTGGCCTGTAGACATAGTTTTTCTTTACGACCCCGTCGAGTTTGAAGTCGCATTGCGTCTGTCGTACGATGATATCCGGATATTGGTCGCCTGCAAGTATGAAGTAGACAGTTATACCGGTTCCTATGAATGAGGGAACAATATGAAGTTCACTAGACACCGCAAGCATAGAGAACCTTCAACGTACCATTGAACCGTAAGGTGAATCCCAAGTTTGACATCTCCGGTTGATATGTAGCAGCAGAATATGTCCCGTTACGAGTCTTCCGTGTGTCCGGCACGATAGCACATCCCTGCTCACTCCCGCATGTCTGGTCCTGCCAGAAGTTTTCGTGGTCAGCATGATACTCTGGCTTGAGGCCAGTCACTGAGTCTCCATAGGTATCATCGATATAGCGCGTAACGGTCTTTGCGTTCGCGAAGAGGAAAGGAGGAAAGGAGAAGACGAGGTGCAGGAGGAGTGCCGATGCCATCAAGGTAGGGTGCCCCATCCTTGCCACGGGCTTCGCGGGCGTCAGTCTCGTGTTGGACGGTGAAACTTGAGGGGGAGGGGAACGAAACGGACTTCATGGTTACTCTGGTGTCGCGTATCTAAATGGCCCAGATACGCAGAGCAGCGAGTTCAGGGACAACCCAAGCTTGAAAAACCGAATATTGCACGGCCACTGCCATTCATTTTGCCGCTCAGATGCCGGGTGGATCGATGTCTTTTCGATATTTCTTTACTCCTTTGGACCTTTACTCTGCTCTGGCTTCTCAACAGTAATGCTAACTCAAGCCAAGACTCAAGCAGGTAGAGCTCCGAGCTCAAGGCTACCTGCCCATCCGTCGCTTCCTTCTGACGTCAACTTTGTTGGAGTCAAACTCATACTTGAACGTCAAAGCAAGTCACCACATAGCACCACCATTGCCCACCAACACCGCCGAATGATGGGGCAGCTCTCGGGGCTAACCCTGAGGCTTGTTTCAGCAATTCATTCTTTCAGTCCGCCAATCAATGCATCGCTTTTGATGAGAGAAACTTGCAAAACGGATCAAAGGGACGGGTATATCACCGACCTGGATTCGCCTGTTCATGACTCGCAACCATCACAACTGGGCGCGAGCCGAACGAGTAAGGATGAAGCGCGTCCAGCATCGAGAGGTGCAACGACGCCTAGATTCCCTACCTAGAGCCCGAGGCACAACTACACGAACATAAGTAACAACGTCAACGTTGAACGTGAGTACCAACAAAAAGCGTAGAACGAATCCGAGGAAAGACTCGTACAACATGAAGTCACCTCTGAAATCAAACCCAATGGAGCTCTAAGGAGTCCGTAAATTGTTGATCAGTCTGGAAATTTCTGCTCATTGTCAGGACCAGTCTGTGGTCCCTACGAAAAAGTATTCAGTTGTAGAATCGGCATGTATTATTAGGACCCTCAGTCCCCCAAAAGCGGCCAGCACATCCATATAATAGGCAGGCTGTCGGAGGCTGTCGACAATGTCCCTCTACAACTTTCCCCTGACGGGCTGCAGGAGGAACCAAATCTAGGGAACGTAACCAGAGTCGCTCAAAAGCCAGGGATGATACTGATCAGACACACCGATCCCTGGGCTCCGCTGAGACGAGCCTTTGTGCCAATGTTCATCCTCAGTTCCATAGCGCAACGAAAGGCAACGAATTAGGACGCGTTGTAGTTGAGAAGAGGCTGCAGTCACATTGTTTGTATGGCAAATTTCCAAAAAACTAGATTATAGGTATACATAGTTCACCGAACGGCCAAAGTGAAGGGACGACTTGTGCCACAATTTGGTGCTTTAGTAATGGCGTGAGCGTTTCCGAGTTATGTCTGAGCGTCCTCCGTCGTCCAAGCCCCTTTTCTGAGTGCCAAGTTCAGGGACATCGTTCAGACTATCTTGCACAACCTCTGCGATAACATCGTCTTGGCCGCTATCGTGCAACACCAAACCCGGATAATCGTGAAGGAGAGCATCCCTGAAGGTTTCGCCGAAGGCCTGGGCGACAAGTGGGCAAACCTTCTCGCAGAGCTAGTCAGCCGGCTGACACAATGCCAATAGTCGGATCACATACCGCGTTGCCGATTTGTTCGATTTGTGCCTTCACTCCGCCAGAAAACGAGTATTCATCTGCAGAATTTACACATGAGTCTATCTTCTAGGGCCTAGGCTCGACACGGTGAACAAACCGGGAAATCCCATCATTCTTGCCAACTCCCTGGGAGAGAACGCACGAGTCTTGCCTGGAGAAACAGGTGCGTCAGGAGTAAATTTAGAGGAAAGGATGGTGACGACCCACTCGGATGTACACAGCGCCATTGGTTATTGTAGACCGGGCGAAGAGAGCCCAGAGGTTGGTCCCATTCAGCCACGAGCCAATCACCCGCAATATCAGACATCGCATGGTTCTCGATGATATCCGTTGCACCCATGGTGAGGGCATACTTGCCGACTTCTCTATGTGCAAAGAAGATGGGGTTACCCGTGTTCCCGTCTGTTCTTGGGTTCTTGAGGTCGAGGTCGCCGATGGCTTCACGGACAGTGACATAGGGTAATCTACCTTTCCCGTGGGTGGGAGTGGGGAAATTTGGGACTGTCAGTCCCACTTTCGACGCGGCCAGATAAACCCTCCTCCGGAATGTTGGTGCACCAAAGTCTGCGGCATCTAGTACAGCCAGAAGACATTGCCTTCCGACGCGCTTCAACGAGATCATCAGCTGGTGAAGGTGGTGCAGGTTTCTGGGTCGGACGAGTCTGAAGCACGTTGGTGAGTACATTCTTCGCTAAATTGAGGAGAAGGAGATACGAACCCAATGTTACCCTCGACTAGTATGTGATGAGCATCTAAGTCATCCGCAACTTGACTGCAGGTATTCAGTGCCTGCCAATCGTGAGAAGTATCTGTCAAAGATGCAGGTCCAGCTTGCAAAGTCGGCTGGGACATGAGGGCGACAGCATAAGTTGGACGAGGTTGGTAGATGTGCCCCTTTCGGACTTCTGTCAAGAAAGTATCAACTTGAGTATGATGGATATCGGCCACTGGGCGATTGAACTTGATGCTCAGTCAGCATGAGTGGAGGTGATTGATCGAGAGTCGAATTCACCTTGAACGTATTACAAGCACCACCATCGGGATCAACCCCGACATGAACATCCCATCCACTCTCAACGAAACCTTGTGAAAATCCACCAGCGCCACAGCGGAAATCAGCGACTCCACAAGATCTGGGCTTGGGGGGTAGAGCGAGTGGCGCATCGTCATCTAACAAAAAGGCAAGGTATCTTGAAGTCGGGTGGAGACCAACACCCCATCTACAACTGAAGGAGCAAGTTTTGCTATCCTGAAATTCAGGTGCAACCCCATGATACTCGTTATGAACTGAGATAATGTCCGCGATATCGTCCACAGGGACATCGACACAGGGGCTTCCGGCGGGATCCACAAGGAAGAGCTCTCGATCTTTCGTTGAAAGGTCTTTAAATCGACAGAACTTCGTGGGATCCTGGAAAAGAGACGGGTTTCGGAAGTCGCTCTCACTTAGATACCGACGGCATTGCAAGACTCGTTGGTCATGACCGCCTGTCCGTTTCAACCAAATACCGTCGATATACAACAGGAAGTGTACGAAGCGACGGCCTCGAGCGGCACTGGACTTCCCAAACTGAACTTCTACCCAATCATCCTTGGATATTTTATATTGACCGACCACTGCTGAGGGGTACTCGTGGTAGCGCACAGTACCAGTTGTTCCGTCGGACTGAAGATTAAGCAGTTAGTCTACAGCTGCCCAACGGAATATACAATGGTACTCACGCTATGAGGCTGGAGAGGCTCCACCAGGATTTCCGGTATCCAATCACCATCCTCGTCCTCTTTGCCTCAGCACCGGAGCCAGCTTGGCTGCTTGACGGGCTTATGGTCGGAGGAGGCGTCGGTAGGAGGTTGTCACATCTCGGTGATAGGTTAGCTGGCTGTTGCTGGGGGACAGGCTGGCGCGTCGAAAACGTTGTTGCGATGTGAGGTACTGCAGGGATAGCTGTATGTGAAGGTGGCGCCCTCACACGCGCTGTGGCTGAAGGTTGTTTACCGCTCGCACTGATACTTCCGCCTACAGGCCTCTGAAGGGGCGTTTGAAAAAGCTCTCCATCACCAACACTTCTCGTGCCTCTTGCGGGGGTGTGTGGTATCAACTCCATTTCAAAATCAGAATCGGAGTCAGGATCGCCTTGCAACACGATGGGATGGTCCATGGTGTGACCAGCAGCACCAACACCATCCTCAGAAGACTCGCGAGGAGGGGTAGGAATGATACTCTGCGGACGAATCGTGCTCTCTTCGAAACTCCGAACGCCTCTCGAGCTGATCCCCACGACGGAAACACTCTGGGCTTGCAAGTCTCCAATTTCGTGTGCCCATTTGGTGTCAAGAGTATCAAACACCTCTTCTTCGGCATTGGCGAAAAGGACAGTGATGACGTATCGAACAGAGTGAAGGACGGATGCAAACTGGACGACGAGCTCTTTGTTTGCAACTGTGGCGATGAGATTTCTAACTCGGTCAAGCGGGCACTCCAGGACTCTGGGCACCGAATAAGCGACTCGAGTGGTTCGTCGTGCACAAACCTGGACGTTGTAAGTCTCTCCTGGCACCAGATTTGGGAGACTTATGAATGGATCGATCGAGGTCAAGATAGTAGAGGAGATGGATTGGACATTGGTAGTTGATGCTAAATCGAGTAATTAGCCGCGCAACAATGATTCGATGTTATGCAGCTTACTAGGTGCCTCTTCGCTACTGTGATCCGATTCGGGCTCCTTGATGGTGCGATTTAGGCTGTCTTTTCCACTTTGCAGTTCAAGGATAAAGTTAGACGCCTCATGAACCTGCGTTGACCACCTGATGTTGACGTCAAGAGGGTGTTGCCCGGCGCGAGAAGGGTCATCGGAGGATTTATACGTGAAGGAGATGTTTCGTGGTAACAGGAGGAATAAGTTGTTCATATCCCTGAGGTGCTTGCTGAGCTGCCTGTTCGATGCTTTCGGATAGCAATTCTGGACAATCTGATTAACCAAAGACTGGACAGAACAGTCACAGACAATCGACAGGACATTAGGATCGGTATTGGGGTCAAGGGCCGGGCAGCTAGTTGAACCTCCTTTCTCCGCGGAGTGAACAAACTCGAAGGAGAGGTTACGGTCATTCAAGAAAAGTGTGTTGTCTGCGATGAACACATCGAGGTCAAGAGCCATCCCGTCGGTCCCGGAATCACACCTCCAAGAGCAAGAATGCCCCTGAAGCGCAGTCTGACTGTCTCGTGTGATGTTTATGAGATGCCGGGCATGTTGGGCGAAAATGCTGGATGTATTTGTAGAGTCTGGGAGAGATTTGAATCGTCGTTTCTGCTCCTCGCCTGGCGAACGGACGAGCTTATAATCTTGGAACAACTTAAGCAAGTCATCGGGTGGGGTGACGCTGACGGCACCCAAGGAGCGTATGATCTTTTGTTGTTCTTCTGCGTCGTTCAGTCGAGGATCGTAGACCCAGATATCCGTATCGTTATGCTCTTTTCTCTTTCGTGCGCGATAAGTCGACCACAGATGCCTGACCACACGAGACGCGTTGGGGTCGCCGTACTTCTTGCCAAGAAACCATCGAGCGTCGGCGATGTCCACACAACGAGGATCGTCCACGTAAAGGTCCAGGAAACGGTCTGCGAGTGGCGTAGGTCGTTCGGCAGGACTGGAAAGCGCTTGAAGGTCATATACCTCTTCAGCGAGTAGATTAATCCACAGAAGCATCACCAGTTGCGTGATGTCTGTGGCAGATGGGATATCACGGTCACGACCGAGCTTGAGATCTCGCAGGAGATCGTAACCATAATGTAGACAATTGCGATCAGGTCGGGTGGTGTCGCTTTCTGAATCATCGTCATCCGAGAGATCATCGTCGACATCCGCCTGCATGTTTTCTTTGTAGTCTCGAACGAAAAGGCCCTTGCAGTAGAGCTTTGATAGGTACTTTTCCCCGACGCATATGTAGCCACGGCTAGACGTTGAAGGCTGACGTGTTTGTAGGATAGTGTCTGGTGGAGGTGGATGAAGGAAGAGGATGCCGTCAAAGTAGTCGTTGAGTTGTTCCATTTTGAGACCCTTCACCGTCACCCGAAGGCCCTCGTGGTTTTTGTGTGCGGTATTCGGCGTTATCACCGCCCTCAACTCGGGGGGCGATTGTTTACGTCGGCTAGAAATCACGAATTTCCACCTCTCTCCACTCGTATAGTAGTTGACTTCGTGTCCGTTGCGAACCAAAGCAAGGATTCCTAGCGAGACCAACCGGGTTAAAAGAGAATGGTACGGTTGGACAACCGGAGTACTCACCGACTTTCATCCCCTCCCCGTGACCTCCAATCAGGTCCAAATCGTCACCCCGTTTGTCCGTCACACCCATACCGAGCACGTTCGATGTGAGTTGCACCCTATGGTTATAGAGAACAAGCTCACTCCGAAACGACGATCCATCTTGATCGGACTCGGAGTCTGAATTATAGGTGGTAGTGTTGGAGGCCTTTTCATCTCGAGTGATTTTGAAATTGATGTAGCCCAGAGCTACTCTCTCGGGTTTCCCGTCGGATTTGGAAGACGAAGCTTGTGTAGATCCTAGTGATTTTCTATATGCATTGAAGCGAAAGCTTTTCCCGTTCTTGGGAGTGGTCTTGATGGTCTCTACGTCCTGGGAGCTTCTCAGCCTGTGCTGCCGAACGATACCATCGAACCAGTTCTGCACAAGTTCTCTGATTCCTTCTCTATCATTCCAATCTTCTTTGTACTGTTCTGTCAAGTTCGTGGAGATTGTTCGTCGCTTCGTTTGCTTCTGTCTGTGAAACGCCCTGTACAGCAAAAATCATAATCAGTCTCTTGGGGCGAGTTTGAGCATTAAAGGACTACCGATGCATGATAATACTGGCGCATCTGATGGAGAGAGTTGGGCGGCAAGAGTCCCCAAAGCAGATTGATTGTGGGGAACAGCGTCACGTGGCCTCGCTGTCGAATGAATGGTTTTACGCCACTGGCATCATCCTTAACGATACCTATTCCAATGCCTCAGCAACTCCAATATGGCCTCAGCTCGTGGAAGGTCGAGAGAAAAGATTACAACGCCAACAGGTACGGTTTCGAGGTCGGGGAGGATAAAACTCTCATTTTCACCAAATGGCACTGCAATAAACCCTGCTTCAAAGGAATTATCAATGCCAATTACGAGACACGCTATTCAACTGCACTCTTCTGAAGGGCGGAAAGTCAACCAGTTGGTCACCAACGAAGGATCGACTACGTTCTCGGTCGCGGACTCTGGGTCCAAGTCGCCAGTGAAGAGCAGCGGCAATAATGGTGTTTAACCTGGGACTTCGGGTGTTTCCTCATAAGCTGGGTCCAGAAGATCGACAATCATCGATATCGCACTGGCAGTCGCATTCTTGTACCTTGGCCGGTCCAGGGTTTCACAACTTATCGGTCAGGAGATTTTACCAGGCAGTATCAGACGCTTGGTTGACTCAATTGAAGCGAATTTTAAAGATGATGCCGATGACTGGTTTATCCGTTGCGCGCACCTTCCTCCCCCAGAATGCCTTCGGCATCAATCGAGGAAAATCCGACGACTTTGCGACTCGGGCAGATGAACTCCGTCGGACCGCTTGGATAGGACGAGGGGGCATATAAGGACAGTCGCGAAGAGCATGAGGATGACCACTGAGAACCATGTACAAGCTCCTCTTTCTCACTCTTGCTGCCTTGGTCTTGCGTGTCCTTGGCCATGCTAGGGTAACCACTCCCACTCCTCGTAAGGCAAGGACTATGATATTCGCGAGGGAGAAATTCAATCCATGCTGAACCGTTCCGCTAAACAGCTCAGTACAGCTGCTCAGTCTGCTTGTGGGCCTGCAGTCTACAAGGTTTTGACTTCTGGTAGGTTGGTTGGTTTCTGTCCCATACATTGTCCATAACCACTTCTAACAGATCTAGCCGGTCCTGTAAGCTTCACGTACCACGCAATCGTTTACTCTCAGACCCTTGACTTTTCGGCATTCCTCAGCTCGAGAACGCAAAGGCAAAGATCGACGCCGACTACAACGAGAAGGCGTGCCATCTATACTTCTGCCGAGGTGCTCAGGTGTGAAACCTTTCGACTTCCGAGCCTGTGTCTGTGTTCTCGTCTCAACGTCAACTTACAGTGGGAAGATAATGTCAATAATACCAGAGTCTATAAGCCCAACACCGTTGTTCCCTTCCACGTCGATATCATTGCTCATCACACCGGGTGGGCTGTAAGTGCTCTTCTTCCGTCCCAAGGCGCCGACTAAATTTCATTGTAGAACGTTTCCGTTGTAAATCTCGCCACCCAAACGCCGATTGCGCGACTCTTCACCTGGCCTGTATATACGAACAACTCTATCGGACCCGCCGATTGGCCCAAGAACGAAAGTGAGTGGTCGCTTTCGATAGTGCTCAATTTTTCTGTTGCTAACACAGGCTGCCCTCAATCTCCAGCTGACTTCGAGGTAACCGTACCGGACTTGGGTACTCAATGCAAACAGCCCAACGCTTGTGCTATCCAGTAAGCGTTGTCCTGCGTTTCTACTACCGATTTGTTCATTGCGTCCTCCGATGCAGATGGTGGTGGTACTCGGGCTATAGTAACCTCCAGACGTACATGAACTGCGTCGACTTTACGCAGTAGACAGGAAAGATGAGCGAATCGTGCGGAGTACACTTGATAAAGTGGTCTCGCGCATCATATGTACTTTCTTGCCTATTTCCTATTTCCTTAGCATGAGGATGTAGTGGAGGTTTCGAGAATACATCGATCAGCAAGTTCTTCCTCGATTCTTTCCTCAGTAGCTTCCATTCAGCCATAGCGAGGGTTGGCCTATCCGGTGATCCTGATCCCATTGAACAAACCCCGGCATGCGTCCTCAAGGCAGCGGGGATACGAACTTGAGAGTGGACCGTCCAAACACGGGGGTTTGCTATCCCAGTAAGCCGCTCGCATCGCGATAAAGGTGCATTAGAAGCGGATACTGTGTCCCATTGTCATTCACATCGAGCAGGCAGCTCGAGCTCAAAGCTTCAAAGTAACATCCCCATACGAGCTGGCTAGCCGTACGCTGCCCCTCTCCTTCCCACTGTCATCTCCATCTCCCGCATCCCACCAAACACTGCCCGTCGCAGCCCTCCCAATCTTCTCAAAGTCAATCTTCCTCTCTTTTCCATCCTCCTTCTTCTCCTTCGGAGCGACCACGGTCGTGTACGATACCGGCGAGGAAACAGCGTAAAACTTGCCCTCAAACGATTTGTGCATCGCAACGTCTATGGGACCGACTCCTCCTGCGATACCCAGATTTGCAGTCGATTTGGGAGGACCAATGAGCGTGTTAAGATTGACAGATCCACTCTTGAAGCCGGAAGTGATGTTGAATTTACCTCCAGGAGTGGATGAAGTGGTGTACATGGAAACGTTGGCTTTGATGGCGCTGGAAGTTCAAAATAACGACGAGATCAGTCGGAACACCTATGCAAGACGGGCGAAACGGAAAACGTACGAAACGGCAGTCTGCATATCGAGATGCGTCCAGTTGCCAGACTTGTTATCGTTGGAGAGACCCACGTTGACGTCGATATTGCCACTCGCTGTGACGAGCTTTAACGAAGAAGAAGTCGAAAATTTTCCTGTGATAGAGCCTATAGCAGCGACAGCAGTAGCATTCCTCGCGGACAGGGACTGGAATGCACTATGAGTAACATGATTCAAAAGACTGACTTAGAAGTTAAAGCATACCTCCACTGTTATCGCAGCAACAGATCCGAACATTCCGATTGTATCGAAATGGACACGCTGACCGAGGTGACCAAATGTTTGACTGAAGATGGGCATCCAGGTGACAAACTTGTCGATTTCGAGTCGCTTGTCAGATGAACGAGGAAGAAAAACATCGACGTCAAAACGAATGTGATTGTGATGGCGTCCATGGGGGTGACGATGTCCTTTCTTCGACTGGGAGTAGGATAGCAAATGAGTATATAGTGAGAGAAGCACGAGGAAAGTGAACGTACCACAATACCAACGCCGAACTCTTTCTCCCCGCCTGTAAACTTGCAAAGCTCGACGTGATCTAGAAGTCGCCTGGAGGCGCTCCATCTGGTAGTGACATTGATCAGGACGTCGTCTGTCTCCTCTAAGCCTTGAACCACGTTCAAGTGTCCGACGGACCACGGGCCTCAAGCGAAGAGCCCAAGGGCATCGGAAGAAGCTGGCAGGGAGAACGAGGAGTCGAAGGAATACTTATGGTGGGGATGATCATGGCCGTGGTCGTCGTGGCAGCCGTGCTCAGGATTATCATCGGAGTGTTGCGGCCATTCGACACACTCTTCAAGTGTTAGCTGAGGGGGCCAGGGAAATTCGTCTGGTAGAGGTTCGGGTCTTGCGCCCTGCAAAGTTTGCTCAGAAGATCGTGATGGAAAACACGATCATGCTCGAGTACGCACCGATTGAACAAGAACATCCAACAGAGGCTCCGACCCAGGTGGAGGAGGCCAGCGACAGACTATGATTTTGGGTCGACGGAAGAACGTTTGCCAGACAAAAAAGAGGACAGTGAAGATCGCAAGATGACGGCCCATCTTCCTCAGATAATTCTTCTTGTGAGCGTTCCGCTCAGCAGAGGGATCGACATTTGTGTCCTGAGATTGGCCTTCCGTTCTGTAGAGGGGCGGTTCATCCGATGTATTGAGCTGTCGACCATTGTCTTGATAGGGCTCAAAAAGAGCCTTTTCTTCATCTCTGTCCTTGGGAGACATCGTGATGGTTTGAGGTCAAGTCAGTATGATCTAGAGAGGGGGCCCGGGCTATACAAACCATCTTCACTTTAGAACGACATCACACGCATCTACCCGCATGATATTGAGATGTGAACCCATCTTCGCTGCGATAGATCAAATGACCGAAGGCGATTGGAGGAAAATTAGTCCCGGTGTCAATCCAACTACGCGTCACGACGGCACGCTGGACTTGACCAAAACGAGTTGTAATCTTGATTGGAAGACGATTGGAAGACGTTCCCGAGCAGCTGCGGAGACTCGAGGTAATCCAAATGCTGTAGCTTCGAGTGATTTCGACTCGATAAAGCCCTCAGCGCGCTAGGAGACGTAGTGGGAAGACATTGAAACGCGAGGCGCTGGAGATCTTCGGACCCGAAAAACCTGTAGCCCACAATTTCCCACAGAAACGCAAGCCTTCAGTCGACCTCCGTGGGGCTCGAACTGCGCTGCGATAGTACTGGGAGCTGCTGACCGTGGCCTTGATGCTACGAAAACAAAGAAAACGTCAAGCTCCCAAGGAGGTTATTATGTAGGCTGTGAGCGTGTTCGAGCTTCGAGGAACCCGTCCCGCCGACTCGATTCAATGATTTATTTCTACTCAATGAGTAGAACGTTTCCGCTATAGTGGTCGCCACCCAAAATTCATCCCGCGGTGCATCTACACGAGAGTCCAGGTTCCTTATACTTAAGAGGAGCTTGGCCGCCCTCAACGTCGCCTCAGCGCCGCACACTATAACTGGAGTCTGCGTAGTATAATGCCCAGAGAGCCGTGGCGAATAGAGGTAGGTACAATTTGATAGGTAACGAGCGTACATACTTGATCCAATGGAAACATCTCAAACTTAAAGCTTCAAGGTAACAGCCCCGAACGAGTTAACCAGCTCCACACTTCCTCTCTCCCTCCCACTATCGTCTCCATCTCCCGCTTCCCACCAAACACTGCCCGTCGCGGCACCCTTGCCCACCTTCTCAAAGTCAATCTTCCTCTCCTTCCCATCCTCTTCCTCCTCCTTTGGTTTGACTATGGTCGGGCTCGAGAACGGCGAGGTGACAGCGTTGAACTTGCCCTCGAACAACTTATGCATCGCAACATCGATGGCGCCTACTCCTCCTGCGACCGCCAAGTTCACAGTCGACTTGGGAGGACCAATGAACGTGTTGAGGTTGACGGATCCACTCTTGAAACCGGAAGTAATGTTGAATTTACCTCCAGAATCAGACGAATCAGTGAACATGGAGACGTTGGCTTTGATGGCGCTGAGGATTCAAGATATTCGTGAGCGATGTTATTCGAAATGAGCAGTCAAACAGCAGGACGTACGAAACAGCAGTGCGAAGATCGAGATGCGTCCATTTCTCGGACTTGTCGTCGTTATGAAGTCCTACATTGACGTCTATTTCACCACTCGCTGTAGCGAGCTTCAAGTACTCGGAAGTCGAGAAATTTCCTTTGATAGAGCCTACAGCAGCAGCGACGGTAGCGTTTCTCGCGGACAGGGACTGGAATGTATCGTAAGCAACACGATTCGAGAGTTTGACTCGGAGACCAAGGCATACCTCCACTTGAATCGAAGAAACAGATCCGAAGACTCCGATTGTATCGAAGTGGACACCCTTGTCGAGGCGACCAAACGATTGACTGAAAACAGGCATCCAGGTGACAAACTTATTGAGTTCAAGCCGCTTGTCAGACGACCGAGGAAGGATAACATTGACGTCAAAACGAATGTGGTGATGGTGGCGTCCATGGGGGTGACGATGTCCTTTCTTCGACTGGGAGCGGGAGAGCAAATGAATACACCATGAAAGATAAGCACGAGTATAGTGAACTTACAACAATGCCAACGCCGAGCTCTTTCTCACCGCCTTTGAACTTGCAAAGCTGGACAAGATTCAGAAGTCGCTCGGGACCGTGCCATTTGGTAGTGACGTTGATCAAAACCTGATCTGTCTCCTCTGAGCCTTGTTCCACATTCAAGTGTCCGACAGACCACGGGCCTCTAGCGAAGAGCCCAAGCGCATCGGAGGAAGCTGGCAGAGAGAACGAGGAGTCTAAGGAGTGCTCATGGCGGGGATGGTCATGGCCATGCTCGTGCCCGTGTCGTCCATTCCAGCCGCGGTGCCCGTGCTCAGCATCGTCGTGCGGATCATGCTCCGGCCATTTGACACACTCTTCGACCGTCAGTTGAGGAGGCCAAGGAAATTCATCTGGTGAAGGTTTCGGCCTCTCGTCCTGCGGTTCCACTTAGAGAACTGTAACAGCAAGGGCTTGAGTACGTACCAATCGAAAGACATCATCCACTTGGGACTCCGAGCCAGGTATTATATCCCAGCCACAGCCTGCGTGTCCCAAAGAGGGCTGACGTCGGAAGAAAATTTGCCAGCCGAAGTAGAGGACGGCGAAGATAGCAAGGTGACGGCCCAACTTTCTGAAACATTTCTTCTTGCGAGCTTTCCTCTCAGCAGAGGGATCGACATTGTCGTCCTGGACCTCCATTGCGTACTGAGGTGGTTCATCTGAAGCTTTAAGCTGTTGATCGTTGTCGTAGTAGGGCTCACTGAGCAGAGCCTTTTCTTCATCTCTTTCTGGGGGAGACATCGTGATGGTTCAAAGTAAAGCATCGAAATCTAGAGAGGACGGCCTTTAATACAAAATAGAATAAGCTCCGCAGTTGATAGACACCGAGTCAACGACTTACCATCTTTTCACATGATATAGAATAGCGCTCGTCATCGCTGCGGCACAGCGCTACCGCTGAGATATGTGGACCGATTGAGACCGATGTTGAGAATCTGCCCCAGCCACTCTGCCGCCAGTGTTGCGCAATCCCGGTGGCACGCACCGTGAGTGACCAACTAGGCCAAAACGAGACGGGAAGTGTCCAAAAACATTCCCAAACGGCTGCGGAGAACAATCCAGGCGATTTGTGGTTCTAAATGGGCGAGACTCGCTAGGAGAACCGTTTACTTGGACTAGAGTAGAAGACAAGATGGTAGAGAGAGATGATCAAACGGTATACAAAATCGGTACAAAATCGCAAGGGTGAAGTGTCGCAGTGTTCGCGTACGCTTTGTACCCTCCCACTGTACATGTTGGATAACAAGTTATCGGTACTGAAGAGCAGATTCCGTTGAATTTCAGCCTGAGGGTCTCCTTACCGAGACGAGTGATAGAAGACGCTGAGTGGAGGAGGGTCGGAAACCATGCAGAAATGCGTACGCGAGAAAGTGAGAGCTGTGTTGTGGCGGCAGTTGAGCGGCAGACAAAATCACGAGCCTCTCACCAGAACCGCTTACGTGTTCCGACTTGCCCCTCCCCCACCATGTCCAACCTGCTCACGATTGACTGGAAAACTGCAGTCGACACCTCCAAACCGTCCTTATGGATTGCCTTGGGTGCCATCACGTTCAACCCCCTTGCTTGGAACATTGTTGCACGAAATGGTACGCACAGTCCTGAATTCATAATCACACGGACGCGGGAAGAACTTCTCCCATTCATCTTCATCCCGACATTTCTCTTCTCGGGGAACTGAGTCTAATATTTCTTCTCACTCTCCAGAATACAGAAACAAGACTATTACGCGTATATTCGGAGGAAATGCGCGATATGGGTGTTACTTCCTCGCTCTGATGATTTTCTCCTTCGGGCTTTTGAGGGATTCTTTGTACGTCGCGTTAGATAATTTGAGACTATTTTCCTCTGATTCTTGATGTCATAGGTACCGTCGCGCCCTCATGGAGCAACCTAAAGCCCATATGTTATCAGAGCCGTACGCCACCTTCGTTCCCTACACGCTCATTGGTCTCGGACAACTCTTCGTGATCACTTCGACTTGGGCATTGGGAATCACGGGCACTTTCTTGGGTGACTACTTTGGGATCCTGATGGACCACCGTGTTGAAGGGTGCGTCGAGCTATCCCGTTTGTTTTCCCTTTCCAAACGACTGACTCCTCGCCTTAGATTCCCCTTCAACGTCCTCCGAGACCCAATGTATGTCGGAAGCACGATGTCCTTCATTGGTGGTGCTTTCTTGTACGTATCTCCTGGTTTCTCTCTCAGCGTCTTTTCTAACCAATTTACCTCAGGGTTCAACGTCCTGCAGGCCTTATCGTGGCTTTGTACGTGTACATTGTCTACATGATCGCGCTCCGCTACGAAGGGCAAGTGTTCCTGTTCCTTGTTCGAGCTCTCGTTGTCGATTCCAACCTCTCCTGTTCGCAGTCCATTCACCGACATGATCTACTCAAGACGCGCCGCAACGAAAAAGGAGTGATCTGACTTCACATCCTATAATGACCCACGATATAAATTTACGACGCCTTACACGCCAAAAGTAGATGGTACTTAGATATTCAACATATACACATACCTCAATCTTATTAGTCTCAACACTTCGTTCACGGGATAAATGGGTGGTTTTTGCATTACAACGTTTGATTAGAGAGAATTATACTTGGTTTACCTATCTAAAACACGTTAGAATCCGAACGAGACGCGTTATTTGGGGAAAGAATCACTCACGTAGTATGTGTAGACATGTCCAGGTGTAGTCCAAGAATAGTGTGATTTCTCATGTAGGCGAAATTAGTCTCGGGGCGCAGATTCGATATTTATGACAGTCCCGTCGTCCGCTATGACTTTGAAACGCACTGGACAGAGAGCTAATCAACGACGGACGGCCATGAAGAGGGTGCGACAACGTACATATGGTGAAAGGAACACCTTTTTCTCTTCTAATACTTGTAAAGTAGAGCGTTCCGGAGCCTGGAATCTATGTCAGTATCTCTTCCTTGTACCCAGTGACGCACCAACGCACCTTTCGAGCCCTTGATCCTGAAACTCATGTCTACATTTCCTTGCATTGTACTGATCTGCAACGAAACAAGTCAATACGCTTTATCGCGCTACGAGATTTAATACGCACTTGTCCTTGAATATCAGGATCCCCATTCAACCACCACTCGGCTTGCGGCCGTATAGCCTCCCCCAGCACCTCTCTGACTCCCGGGTCACTCCTCACAGTCCGCATAACTTGCTTAAACACCGAACTAGTGATCTTCTCCTGGTTGGTGACTATAGTCATGAACACTCCCCATCCGGCTACTCCGACCAGTCCAAAAGCCACGACGAACGGCCATCGTCTCTGTTGGTACCCGACGTTAGTATTTCAAGACGCTCATAAATGACGAGTCGAAAGTCTACCCACAGGAAGCCTAGGTAGTTCTCGTTTAGGTCTCGGAGTCGGGTGATAGGCAGAATACGGGCGAGGTTTTGAAGTCCCGGCGTAGAGCGTCGTTGAGGGTTCTTCAGCTGGCTTAGGAGGTTGTTGTGCTGGGCATGGTAGACTTGTCTTGATTGTTCGCAGTTGTAGACGAAAGGGTCCTGTGAGCGGTCGGAAGAGATATCGCGAAGTTACTGCCGCCGCGGACATGATGGATGGTCTGAAGAGAGGGTCACGGTGTGAAGAAACATGTGCAATTCAATTGAATCTGTAAATACTATTACGAAGACCTTGACCTTGACCACGACCGCGACGTCGACGACCCTCTCCTCTGTGCCAGTAATTCTGAATTCTGAACCCTACAAAATTCTACTCAAGGAATGGAGGAATCTCGGGTCGTTCACAATCGACAGTGCATAAATAGAAGCCCGAACATGGCAAAATCTGGCGGAATGCCATTACAGGAACTTGAAAACCTGCATCTCCAATTCCTCCGAACCTCTGTGCGTCGTTACTCAGCCAAACCAAATGTGATGAAGTGCTTCAGATCACATCCAGGAACCGTTTTACACTCTCAGCCCCTCGCGAGCTTCAGTCTTATGTTTCAAGGAACCGCAGACTACATAGGACCCACAGTCTGCAGAATCTAGTCCATGATAATCCTTCCCGATGAGGCTCATGGGTGTCGGCAAAGCGCGTGTTGAAACGCAATCGCGTCGAAGTTCTCGGTACTTCTGCTTTGGCTTTTTTTTTCGCAAACTTCGGCGCAAGGGTGGCCAGACTGCGGCAAATTACCTCCTGTCTCATACTCGTTACGGTCTCCAGGACCGAGCCATGGGCAACGGGCCCTTGAAGACGATCAGGTGTGCTACCGTACTTATTACATGACGATCCCAACTCGCGCATGCGAGCCGAGTGCACAGTTCTCTTCCTCATCGTGGTGGTGGCTGAGTCTTCTAGATAGTAACGACTTCCACCGCCGCGTACGCTCTGTGCTCGGATATGTAGCTCTGTACCTGAAGGCCGCGATCGGGGTGTCATTATTCCCTTCGATCACCGTTGAAATTTATCGATCCCCTCTCGCGACTATTACTGTCAACGTTGGGCTGGCGACAAGTGACAAATATGGTTCCAGCAACTGGTCAAATGTCGCAAGATTCCCTGTTCTGTCCTCATCTCTTCTCCCTTCCTCTGCCCGTCCTTCACAAGGCTATCTTGCCGCTCACATTCCTTTGGTCATTACCTCCACTTGAAAGCAGGATCTTTCATGGCCGGTAACATCGCAGGTGCTCAACGGCGAGAAGCCCTCAAATTGAAGTATAGGGCTCGACTTCCGAGGTTCACTCCCACAGCTATATTCTCGCAGTATGCGACTGTTGAAATCCCTGCTTCACCGACCGGAATTCCTACTAATTCTATCGAGACTCGGCCTGTCACCGCCCCCTCTACTACTTCGGCTACGTCCACAGGTAATGAAGACAATGAACCAGTTACGACCTGTGAGTCTGGCCCTTACTATTCCGTTGAGATGACATCTCAAACATAATCAATTTCCCAGCGAGCCGGCCCCCAGTTTTACGTCCAACTACAACCACCCTGCGAACTTCCTCTTCCTCTCTCCCTTCTTCCTCTCGCTCCCTGACTTCCTCTATGGTACACTCAACTCCCGTATATTCGGTACGTCGTCCGGAATGTGAGCGTTGGTGCCCCAACATGTGTTTTGAACTCGATTCTCGCAGGTAACCCCATCCTCAACGTCGTCGACAGCATCCAGCAGTAGTACTACGATCGCAGCAGAGGCAAATGGTGCGGTATCACACTCTCGGGGTGTCGAAATCATTGGAATCATCGCGTCCGTCTTTGTTGGGAGCATGATGCTGATCAGCGCATTCGCATTCTACTGGGTAGGTCCCCCTCACTTGTCTGCCTCGGCAGATTGCCCACGACTGATGCTCCAAATTTACCAGCGAAGACGAAACATGAAAGCCCGAGCCAAACGTACATCGAGATTCCGCTCGAGCCTCATGGTCAGCGACCAGGACACGGCTACGGTGCCTCAACTCCACCGTCCAGACCTCCCATGACCCGTCAACCACCCTCGATTCTCCTGCCTTCCCAAGCAATGTACCAAAGCTATCCAGCTGTTGTCCACCACACAACCATGCAGGGTTACCCCAACTCTCCTGGTCGAATGGAAGCATTCTGGCGTTCTATCGACGAGGAAGTCAACGGTTCCAAAAAGGCTGGCATCAACTGTGACGCGCCTTTGACTCGAACTGGGTCGGTCGCTTCTGCCTGTCGCGCGGTCCCTCAACCCGAGTTTTATCATCGACATGGAAGGAATTCTCATCATAGTATCGCGGCTTCAAAGTTCAATGAGTTTCCGAGGCTCCAACACGCACTCAGAGAAGGAGGGGGAGGAGGAGAGTCACCGCCGCTCACCAGTCCGTTGGACGAGTTCCCGACGCCTCCATCGTTTGTGGCAAGCCCGACCTCGCGATATGATCGACAGCGTCCGTCGGTGGGAAGTCTACCGATGACTGTTCATTCCGGTACGAGTTTTTTGGACTTTGACGATGAGGAGCGTAGGCAGAGTGGACATACCGTGGGGCGCGCTTTGTAGTAACTTATTGATTGGGTGGACAATGGACACATTCGATAGCCACGGACGAGTATCGAGTACCCTAATGTATACTATACACTAGTCAATGGCTGTACCGGGGTGTTCAAATCCTCCGGCCGCAGATTCGTACTTGACGATCTCGACCGAAGATTCTGCAACGGTCCCCCTCCAGGCCGGGGTTCTCTCCGCCCGCCATGAGTACCACCTAGCCAAGTGAACTCATATGACATACTTACACCAGGTGTGAAGAGGTGTAATGTGCCTGTATCACTATACAGGTCCAGAACTCCGCCATTTCGTAGCAACCAGATGATCCAGATCCTGTTTACACCATTGCATCCCCTGTGGGTACTTAGCAACTACTTACGCAGTGACGGCTACAGTACTTGTCTTCGGCGCGTGCACACGGGAGTGCCTCGAGGCTGATGTTCATTCATTACGCTGCCACAACTGGCCAACTACCCTTAATGGTCGCTCTCTGATACCCCCTACCTGGATGGGAAAATGGGTACATCCCATGGTTCATGAAACTATCTGATGCATTCCAGAGACCGCGGATCTCGTGAGTTCGGACTTCCACTGACATTCACTAGAGTAAGGTGTTGATGGGCACTCAAACCCATGTTGAGGTCATCAAGGGGTCATTCCAGCTAGTTCTTCTGTAGTGAATTGACTTCATCATCGTCCGGTTCTATATATCCGGATCTGGTCGTATATACATCGATAAGGTATGTACCGTAAAACAAGACGTGTGGGTATAGCTACATAACAATGCACGGAGCCAGTTTCGTCAAAAGGTCGTAAACTCATGCCCGGTTCGTAAACAATCCAAGAGATGGAAACAGGGGGGAGGGGATAGCGATGGAACAACATGAACCCGATTATGGAGGTCGTGTGGATGTGATAGATATTAGATACGAAATAGGGATGCGTAAGATGTTATACTTCCATGAGTAGCCTACTTGAATCTGTGGTTAATATGATGTTCGAAACGCTTGAAGGTCTTCGAGAACCAGCCGAGTGGTTTCTGTTTCTCGTGGACCAGGACGTCGGAGTGGATGGGGAGAGGCTCTTGAGTGGTGCCATTGCCAGCTTCAACGTTGAGGTTGTTGTTGGGCGCTGGTTTTTTTCCGGTCAATGAGGAAGTGGGAGGCAGTGTGAGGACCACGTACCGAACCACCAGAGGGTGGTGACACCAACTGGGAAAGTTATACTGGCCTGCATCCCTCTGAACTCAATGGTAGTTTGAACGGGTTGAGGGTTCCAACCATTACTACCGCCGTCGTTCCCTTGATGGAGTCAGGGGAGTTAGCACAAGGGGCGTTTCGACGGCTGGAGAGACTTACAGTTCACAACAACCAAGGAGTACCTCGCCCAGTCGCTCGGGTTGTTGCGGCGGGTAACGAATGCACCCACTCTCAGCCCGAAGTTGAGCGTGCCACCAATACTGACGCCAATCCTTTGACCAAAAGGCCCACCAGCGTCCTTGGGAATAGTTGCCTTAGAAACATGCGCCATGGCGTAGACTGTAGATTGTCAGATACTCCGGCCGCATTGCTAGTGAGTTTAGAGACCTACATTCTTGGTTAACGCTCCAAGAACCGTCACTGTTAATCTGAACCACGCCCCGGCAGCCAGGTCCACCGCAACTGTTCGTTCCAGGGAGTTTTGGGTTGCCGTTGCCGTCCAAAGCAATATTCCACATGAGACCCGTGCTCGAACCATGCTCAACGGAACCTAAAGGGGAGGATATGAAAATCGATCACTACACGAATGAAAATAGAGATCGGCATACCGATGAAACTAGCAGCGACAAGACATGACAGGCGTCAGTTCTCCGGATTCTCTCCTTGGGGTCGGGCGAAACTTACATGTGATCCATGTACCACTGTAGAATCGAGACTTGTCAGCAAAGCCTTTAAACAATTTTCGAGCAGTAACAGACCTTGATATCACTCCACCAATCCGAGCCAATCGTACCAGAGCACTCTACGGACGATCATCAGGGTCTAGAAAGATGTGGAAATTAAGCGCCGACATACCCGTGAAATAAACCTAAAGATAGGGGCGGCAGGTCAGTGAGAGTATGGAGAACGCGGACATGCACCATACCTCCTTGTTCGGGAATCTACTCCTGAATGAATCCTGCTGAGAGTAATCCCCCTGCAGTGGACGAAATCAGACAACGATCAAGAGAGTCACGCGAATGCGTACCCCATAACAGTGGAAAGCCGCGCCGGCGAAAGCATTGGGTGCCTGTTGGAGTACTTGGACGGGGTACGTTGCAGCGTTGTCCCAGTTGTGGTCGTAGGCTAGCAGAAGAGAGAGAGAGAGAGAGAGAGAGAGAGAGAGAGAGAGAGAGAGAGAGAGAGAGAGAGAGAGAGAGAGAGAATACCGAGTCAGTTCTGTTCAAAGTTCGCCGGCAGATAATAGTACATACCAATCAACTTCACACCCCCGAAGCCGTTGTTGTTCATTAAAGAGCGTAGGGCCTGACCAACTTGCGCTTCCACCTGAGGGGTGTAGGTCGTAGTCGGATAGGTAGGGTTGTTGTTCTGAGGCTCGTTCTGAATGCCGATGGCGTAGAGAGGTATTCCTTTACTCTGGAAACCCTGCAAGCATTTCAAAAGGTAATTGGCATCTAACGGACAGGAGATTAGAGGTCAAGTCTGGTGCAAGCGAAAACAGAGTCAATACAGACAATTCTGGATTTGGTTCGAATTCAGAGAGCCTCCGTTCAGCGTGCCACTGTTCTTCATCCAAGCGGGCTAAGAAGGGTATCTGTGAGTGTGGAACCACATGCGAACGTCGGGGTAAACTGACCGGTGACCATGGGATGAGGTGCACTTTGATTGCTGCGGAGTGGAGTGAGTGAGAAGGTGGGAAGACTTTTCAACTGAAGAAGGCTAACTAGGATTGACCGCTTGAATGTCCTTCAAGATAGAGAACAGGTAAGCTGGCGCCCGGTCGATATTGAAGTTCCCGAGAGACGTATCGCCGTTGGTATCGTCGAAAGTGTACGCTGGATTTGGGAAGTCAAGCGTTAGCAGTGACGATGACAAATGTGGAGCATGGAGAAACTCACGACCGGCAGAGAAATCTGACGCGCCCAGAGGGACACGTATGTAATTCAACCCAGCAGCATTCGCACCGTCTGTGGGCGAGAAGAGATAGTTGAGCAGATTTCTGTAGTTTCCGTTGTTTCGTGACTGGCAAAGTTAACGGTCAGCTCAAGCACAATGTCCGTGTGAAACTTGTTGACCGACCTTGAGGTTGTTCATGAGAAGTGCAGAACTATCCGCTATAAGGCACGAAGAGGCAATCAAAAGTCAGGATGAAGCCTATTATAATCCAATCATAGAACTCACTGAGACTACTGCCAAAGCCATGTATATCCTGGAACACCGCTGTATCATCGACAACTATATCGGCCTGACCGATTGCATTGGGCGGCCCAAAGTTGATTGGCTGACTCGGTTTCGCTGAGCTGAACAATTGTTGACGATCCCAAGTCGTCTGCCACTGTTTCGAGCGTGTTAGCGACCAGCCTGACGACGGCGGCGAGGAGGATGACATACTATATCCCAGATCTGCTGAGAAACAACCGGTCGTGCGGCCCCGAAGAGAAGAGAAAGAGCGAGTAGTGACTTCATGCAGAAAATAAAGAAAGAGAAGTGACCAGAGATCGATGAGACTGAAGGGATGCTTCGTTTGCTTTATATAGTGGAAGTAGAAATGAAACCTGGGGGCCTGAGGCCAAACCCGAGTGAATTTCAAACTTTCACACCAAACGTGAACGGTTGTTTTGGGCTGGTAATGACGCATTACTTCACCCGCTACTTCCGCATTTGCGATCCACATGAGCTTGCTTGGGAGCGTGTTGAACGTGATTTGCGAGGATTTGCCCTCAATCTAGGCGAGAGCCGAGATCAGTATCACTCAAGAGCATACATTTTTCCATGCGTGGGTGACCTTATTGGGAACTTTTGTACTAAACTGGTAGGGACCATATGATCTTCCTTATATGTGGCAGTTGCAGGTGGTTTAACCAATTGCTCGACAGCCTCCATTGTCCGAGCATTGACCAAGACTCAGATCGGCATGTAATGAACCTTATTCTGCCCCCGTCGCGATCGCTGAAGCACCCGCCTTATGGTTGGGACTAGCCACCAAATCGCTCGGCTCCTGACTGTCAAATTAAGGCGGGGATAACCGCAGGATTTCCTCTCCTCGATGTCGTTCAAGGAATGTATTGTATTTGTACACGCGACTCTATAATAGGTACCTCCATTCAAAAACATAAGTTACAATTCGATAGGAAAAAGCCGACAAATGAAGGGATCCACCTTAGAACAACCCCAAAAGATCGTCTTGTGCATTCTGTGGTTGCGATTGCACAGGAGATGTTACCTGGGAGGCCGGAGCAGAGCCTGCGGTAGGTTGAGCAGACAAAGGAGAGCCAAGGCTCCCAGACCCGCCTCCACCCCCGAAATCCATACCGCCAAACAGATCATGTGAAGCAGCAGCTCCTGGGGCAGGCGCAGCCGCCGGTGCAGATGGTCCGCTTCCAAAGATCGACACGAGATCATCCAGAGGATTGGTTGAAGTTCCTGCAATTAGATTAGCTGCGGCAGGGGTATGTGACAGAACTTCTGTTGCAGCAAGTCCCGAGGGGCGTCCTTCCACAGCTGGAGAATCATCAAAGTCACTATGGCCAAAAGCATTCAGTCAAAATGCGATCGAACGCATGTGGCACAAAACACGTACAGAAGATTCTCAGATTGCTGTCCTGCGGCGACCGTTTGGAGCGCCTTTTGTGTCGATAGCCTGTCGTCAGACGAACTGGAATGAAGTGAGTACAGAAATAAGTGTCAGGGGGAAATGGAAGACCTACTCTGTTCCTTTCCGCTGGAGCGAATCGGCACCGACTCTTCCACGTCCGACGAAAGTCTCAGGCGGTTTGTGATAGACGCTTGCAAGGCTTGATATCTCTCCAAGTAACTCTTCAAGTAAAGCAGGAGGTACGGCTATTTGAGGAATCGTGATGGGTGGACGTGAAGCCAAGACGACAGCCTATGAATGGTGTGTCAGTCCCGGAACTACACTGAGGGAGAGGTACAGAGGAAGCCTCGAATGCGTGAACCGACCTTTGCAGCACCCGGATCGGTCGAGAGCAAGCGCCAGTAAATATATGCCCTATCCCGGACATCCGGAGAATCGCAATCCTTCGTGGCTGTATTTAGGACCCTCTGTACAATGCCCTGTGACGAATCCGGCTTCTTCAAAAATAACTTGACAACGGCCGTTAGTGTTTGAAGCTGGACCTAATGCAGTCATAATCGGGTCAGCACGCCACCCACATGCGGATGAACCTTGGATGATCCCTTGGTAAGAGCTCACAGGGTACGACTCTTCCGTAAATGTATCCACGAATATTCCCAGCAACTCATCTGCGTTATCGATTTTGCTCGCGTATTCGCCGATGATCCATATTAAGGAGGCTTTGGCCTCGGGTTCGTCCAATTCATCCAAGTTCGCACACAAGGTGGGGATAATGCCTTCGTAAGTGGAGGGGTATTTGCGGAATATGTCCTAGATGAAGGGACAGATGGAACATTGATGTCGGGGAGTATGTCAAGGGCAGCAAACAGATCACATACCTTCATTACCACAACGGCTTCCTGCACGACGTAGCTCACACGAGTGTCTATCAATTCGAGTAGCACGTTCACGCATCGTTCAGCGGCACTGTCAATCTTGACCGCGGTTTGTCCAATCGCTTTGATGCTCTTTCGAACGAAGTCGACATCCACCTCGGAGGAATACCTGGGATTGGAGATCGTGATGTGAGTAGGTATATGAAATAGAAGTAAGAATATCGCACTCCTTCAGTTCACTCAGAAGTGCATCGACGTTGTTGTCCCCTGCCAGCCGCACCATAATGTCCAGTTTCTCCACCTTCACGTATAGCGGGTCGTTATACTTGCAGAAAAACACCCTCATCTCGTTCTGCAACACATCTGGCCGCTTTTGCAATAACAAGTTGATGTTTCGGAGCGCAACCCATTGTACTTCTGGAGGCGACGAAAGGAGAGTAACAAGGGGCGGTGCCATCTTCCGGACCAGCTGCTTGACCAGGTCTTCACGGTGTACACCTCGCAAGTGGATCATGATAACCTATCGACCGGATAAGCCTACGGTTCACGGAATCGAAAATGGGGTCAAACACTAGCCTTCACGGCAGCCAAAACGACACTCCCGTTGACATGCTGGAATTGTGGTACTACACGTTCACAGATGTGCTCGCTCTCCTTCTCATCGCGGGCTTGATATCTCGACAAGGCGTTGAGTATCGCGACACGTCCCCACTCCGAACATTCATTGAGGGCTATCAACAACTTGTTCAGGATAGTCGAAGAGATATTGAAAATGGCAGGATCAGACGACGATGTGGATGGTTGTGAGGTGGCCGCGATGTGGATATCCGTTAGTGCTGCGACCGTGTTTGCTACCACCTGTAACGGAGCGATCGTGAATACATGAAATTGGCAAGAAAACTGGCACGCACCATTGGATTACTATCCGAAATCATTTCATTCAACTGCTCCAGGAATCCGTTGTCTACCACCAGCTCCGGCTTCAGGTCATACAGCTTCGCGACACACAGCGCCGCCGTCTTCCTCACATACGGATTTTCGTCCTTCAAGCATTTTTGTAACGGATCACAGAGGTAATCTATGATCTTCTCCGCCCTCAAGACACCCATGGTCCGTATCGCGAGAGCTCTGACGAGCGGATTTGGATCGTCTGTATCTTTCACGAAGGTGTTGACAGCGAGGATGACGAGTTCGGGTTGTGTTTTGGCGTAGTTCATGAGGTAGAGATAGACAAGTTTCTTTTGCTCGAGATCTTCCGTTTGCATGTTTTTGAGAACATCTGGGAAGAGACCGCTGACATCTAGTTGGAATATGTGAACTCGAGTTCGAGAGACTAGGAAAGATGCAATCACCTTTGCCGACGGTCATCGACGCAATGACTCGTTTGATGGCATCCTTGCGCTTATCGCGGTATTCGCTGTTGAGGTCAACACTGAGCTCATAGTTTTCGCCCTTTCTGGGAGCTCGGAGGCTCATGGAGGTCGATGGTAAAAGACAAGTTGAACGCGGCTGCCTGAATCATGTGGGAATTCTCTGATCAACACTGGTGACTAGTGAGCAATAGACCTTGTAAGTCTCTATGTATTACTACTGATTATTATTATCCACTGGTTAACATACAACAAATCCGAGAGGACACCGAGGGATTGTTACGAGATATTCGAAAGCAAAAGCGGGAGGTACAACCTGGCACGTCGATGGCATTACTGGGGCAAGCCCAAAGTTGTTCTCTGAGCGAAATGGCCTCAGTACGCGTATGATTAGAACAAACTAATTCCTTCACGCACCAATTGCATTACATTCGCCCGATCCTGTGGTGAGAGTTTGCTTATGGCCTCCGGTGTCAACGAAAGGACGTGAATGATCATAGACTGGATTAGGACGAATCAATATAGTTGTTGACGTGACTAGTCCTGCATACCTTTTGGTCCTCGGGAATGGCATCTAGAATTGCAGGATTGAGTTGTGACAACACTGAAGCCTGAGCCTGCGCTGGAGCCTGGGGGGTGGACGACGAGGGAGTATGCCCAGCACCTTGCTGCCCATGTCCGTAACGGGACTGGTATCCGCCATTTCCGTAGCCTCCTCCCTGCGATGATTGACCACCGTACTGCGCTGAACTGTATCCATACCCTTGAGGCTGGGAATATCCATTATGCCCATATCCAGGCTGAGGTTGTGTTACTGGAGGTGTCGGTGTGGCCGCAGGAGGCGTCGCCGTACGATAATGTGACTGCTGTTGCATATGTGGGGGAATCGCCGGTGCTGTCTGCGATGTCGATGGACCAGCCTGAGCAGATGCTGCTTGTTGCGCTGCAAAGTCTCCTAAAGTTTTCTAATACGATAAATTTACGTCTGAGTATTGGTTGAGTAACAACATCGCGAGTGGAATTACACCTTGAACACCTCTATATCAATTGCATTCATGCTGACGAGCAAAGCAATCACAGCGTAAGCAATTTGTGGTTGACTGTTTAGAATTTGTTTTGCTGCTGTCGGTGTTGTTTTCTACGGGCAACTGGATAAGTAATGCTTAGATGACTCTCAAAGAAGCGACGAGAGGAGACGATCTCACCTTGAGTTGTAATATAAGCTCAAGTAGCTGGTTTTCAGAGCCTTGAGGTGCTGCCATGGTGGTGGTTCACTGTCAGAGCCTGGGCAGCGTTGGTCGCGTGGTGGACGATGCCCGGCGCTTAACTGACGCGCCTGACCTTTCTTTCCCAATCCACCATCTGCCGAGTTCTCAGTGCAATCTTAGTGTCACTTTCTCGAAAAACTTTAGAAACCATGACCTCGAGATTCATGTTCTCGTGAAACAGTCGTTCCCGCAATACAGCGTTACAACGTCATCACAATTTACTCCTCAGACGGTAAACCAATACCGCAAGTCATGCATGCCAATGCATCAAACAGGACGAAAATACATCGGCCTCCGTTGAACTAGAAGAATACTATATATGCCATCAGTCTCTCGCAGACCATCGTGGTGGGTACTACTGATATGGGAGAAGCAAAGCCCACCAAGGCCGGACAATCGGACTGCAACAGACAGAACACAGGCCTCAGGAAGATATATCTCCATTGCGCTTTCTTCTTGTTCGTCTCCTTCTTGTGGTACTCCTCCTATGGGGGCTGTAGCACCTCGCTCATGTCCCTGCTGAAGTCGGACATGCCGCATGGGCACATCGCTCAACTGGTGCGTATACATGATAAGTGCCCCGCATCAAACATTCTAACGCCCTCAAACAGGATGACGACGACCATAAGCATTCTCCTGAAGAGTTTCCTTGGCCCCACCATCTGAAAACCGAGTATTGCATCGAATGGCCGGAGATATTTCCTGCCACCAGCCATCCTCTCGACTGGTCTTTCAACTCCTCTTTTTCATTCCCATTTTCACATGACATGTTGGAGTTCTATTCGCATGGCCTCTGGCCTGAAGGAAGCTTGAGAATAGAGCAAGGTGCACAGGAGACAAACCGGGTTTTGGTAGACGTCACGACCCATTTACATGGCCCTAGGCAGATCTTGAATCATGTTCAAGTTTGCCAACTCAAACGTGAGGAGGGGGGACACGCAGTTGGTATCGTTGTACGTCTTTCGTTCTCTTCGGACCCATAGTAGACTAACCGAAATATCCCTCAAGTCTATACAGCACCAGGGTGGCCGCCCTCTGGTCAAAACATCTATTTTGATGTCAACCTTCTTCTGCCACCGTCGTCAGGCAAACCACTTCAAATCAAGGGACTTCGCACTTGGGCGGGCCATTTCAGGCAAAGTTTTGGTGAAATCGGGAAAACAGTCCAGTTTGAGTCTGTTGATCTAACGGCGAGTGGATTCCCGATCGCGGTACAAGCAGAGGTGCACCATACACGAATCTCTCTTCTCCTTCGATCCCCTCACGAAATATTTCAGTCTTTGTACGCGAAAAATCTTTCTATTATGTCTATTGTCGGCTCGGTAGAAGGCAATTTCACCGCCTCTTCTTCACTACGACTCCGAGCCCCAGTCGTAAATGCGAACGTTGTGCTTATCAACGATGAAAAATCCGACCAATGGACTAGCTTGTCCATCCAGCCATTTACACCGTATGACTTTCGGCTTCGCAATTCCTCGTAGACTATACTCAATTGCGGCCCTAGGAAGACCCAGACCAAAGCCGACATCTCCTTATACACCACGTCTGGCTCCGATGGAGGCAAGTTCAACATCAGTTACACCCCAATCCGCCCGGGCGATGAATCGGTTACGCTCAACACGATTACTGCACCACCAAAGTCCACTATGCATTTATCGGTGCTGGACGTCCGTGAATCAATGTCTCTTTGCACAAGACATTCGAAGGTCGATTCGAAGCTGCATCGCATTATCGTACGCCTCCAACTATCGTCTTGCCCAAAGAGAACGAGGAGGACGGGAAGGCGAGAAAGGTCGAGTTCGAACAGCTTGGGCAGGGGCTGGCGAAGGGTAGCGTGTGGTGGGATAGTGGGGACGGGGACTCTAGCGGGAAGAAGTGAGGACTGGTAAAGTTGGCCAATCGGTCTGCTGGGAAGATTATTCTGAAGTTATGATACCCTGGCTAGTATCCGGAGATTCATCGGGCGCGCTCAAGTATGCACCCTATTCTGTACTCGGATGCATTGAATATCATCAACCAGTGGTCCGAGCCGAGCGCTTGTCTGCCACTGCAGCCAGTCCACACATGAACCTTTGTAATAAGTTTTTGACCGAAACGATCCCATCGAACATGTCGAAACGACTCATGAACGTTGTTCGCGTGGCCTCGAGAGCCGGTCGAGGAGAACCTGAGACGCCTTCGAGCCCTTGCTCATAGTAAGGAAGTGGGTCCTCTCGATGTCAAATCAATCAAAATCAGACCAAAGTCGCAACGCTCAAAAGCACCTTTCCCCAATTACTCTCTTGAACTATCCCATGTTTTAGACCTGTATTTTAACCTCCCTACTCAGAGTAATGAAGAGCGTTGCTGCCTGCTGCCTAAGGCCTCTAGCCGGGTATAATGGCAAGCTGAAATCGAGGGTGGTCGAACTGAAGCTGGATACTTAGTGACCGGAAGTCCGCGTCAGTATCGAACTATAAGAGAACTTGAAGAAATTCCGCGTGATTAATCTCACAAGTGAGATGACAGGAGTAGTAAGTATATTCGCAGCAAACAACCACAGCGAAAAACAAGCAGGGAGGCCGATAAGATCTAGCAAGCCGATGTGTTGAGAATAGGTGTACCAGCTTATGTGTAGTGACGGCAGTCTATTCTCCTGGCAAGAACTTGAAGTCGAGGAGAAAGCGATAATAGAATGGGTTTGGAAAAAAATCTGAAGCGCTTGCTCCCTATGTGGTCCATAAGTTTAGGCTTTATATTGAGCACAGCCACACGAGTTGTGGTTCGCCTTCGACCAACATGACGCGGCACTTGTGTTAGCGTGCCCCCTTGAACTTCTTCGTCCAGAATTCGACTTGGTCGTTTCTCCCTACACCAGCATCGCATACTTGGACTGATTCTACTATCCTAAAGACAGAATTGCTCTGAAACACGGCCATATCACGGATTGCGCTTCAACCCCATTCGACTTCTCTCAACAAGAGCCGGAAGGACTTATTGCGACGCCAGCTTCTGCGTCTCAATTCAACTCTATTCGATTTTGTACTTCTTCTCTTGCACGAGTACGAGTATCTGTAGAAACCTCAGAGACGGCCGTAACAGCGGCAGAGAGAAGTCTAAGAAGACTGATTACATCGGAGAAAGTGGAGCAAAGTTGCATGGTACGGATCCTTTACAACGCCTTTCAAAAGCCAGCGATGAAAAGAATCCGGCTTTAGTGCTACAGCGGAAAGTTCTCGGACTTGCCATTGGGCTCCAAAAATATCACTCCAGAGCTGAAATTATCGTTCACGGGTCGATATTTAGCGACGACCAGCTCACTTAGCTCTCGCTTTGACTACTGCCGCGTCGAATCCGTGGCCTTGCCACTGTTTTTCCGCTTGGGAATATAAGGAGGCGAAGACGCTAGACCGATTCTTCACTTCAAAGCTCAGGTTCTCCTCCGGTCGAAGGCTTTTGCGATGTTTCCAAAGGCAACTCTCATATCTTTCGCCCTTCTCGCCGTTGGCGCCGTCGCCCAACAGGTCGGTACCAACACTGCCGAAACTCACCCAAAACTCTCCTGGTCGAAATGTAGCGCTGGAGGCAGTTGTGCGACCCAACAGGGTTCCGTCGTCCTCGATTCCAACTGGCGTTGGCTCCACGATACTTCTCTTACCAACTGCTACACTGGCAACGAGTGGGACTCCTCGCTCTGTCCAGACGGTCAAACGTGCGCCACTAACTGTGCCCTTGACGGTGCGGACTACAGCGGTACCTACGGTATCACCACTTCTGGAAACGGTCTCACTTTAAAGTTCGTCACCGACGGCCCTTACTCCACGAACATCGGCTCCCGTGTCTACCTCATGGACTCGTCCGACTCCAAGTACCAGATGTTCGATCTAAGAGGCCAGGAGTTCACATTCGATGTCGACATGTCCAACCTTCCTTGCGGCCTCAACGGAGCTCTCTACTTCGTTTCCATGGACGCCGACGGCGGAATGTCCAAGTCCAGCAGCAACAAGGCTGGTGCCAAGTACGGCACCGGATACTGCGATACCCAATGCCCGCACGACATCAAGTTCATTGACGGAAAGGTACGTTCTCTTGTTTTAGTCCTCATCTAGGCTCCGACCCGACGACTCGATCAATTTTCTAGGCTAACGTTGAGGGCTGGGAACCTTCCGATAATGACCAGAACGCTGGCAAAGGCGACATGGGAGCGTGCTGTAACGAGATGGATATCTGGGAGGCTAATATCAATGCTGCCGCATACACTCCTCACGTTTGTCGTGGCACTTCCCAAGGTCAGACTGCCTGCACTGGCACTGACTGTGGTGATGGCGACCAACGCTACGACGGTATCTGTGACAAGGATGGATGCGACTTCAACTCCTTCCGTATGGGCGACAAGTCCTTCTTGGGCCCCGGCATGACCGTCGATACTAACTCGAAGATCACTGTCGTCACCCAATTCGTCACTGACAACAACTCTACTACCGGAACTCTCACCGAGATTCGTCGTCTCTACGTTCAGAACGGCCAGGTCATCCAGAACTCGAAGACCAACATTCCCGGTATGGACGCATTCGACTCTATCACCGACGAGTTCTGCAATGCCCAGAAGGAGGCTTTCGGTGACACCAACTCCTTCGAAGATCGTGGAGGTATCTCTGTTATGGGAGATGCTTTCGCCGGCGGTATGGTTCTCGTCATGAGTATCTGGGACGACCATGAAGCTGAGATGTTGTGGCTCGACTCCAACTACCCCACTGAGGCCAACCCTTCCACCCCTGGTATTGCTCGTGGTACTTGCGCTGCTGATTCTGGCGCCCCCGAGACTGTCGAATCCCAACACCCCGATGCCTCCGTTACCTTCTCCAACATCAAGGTTGGACCCATTGGCTCGACTTTCACCCAGTGAACGCGTGAGTAGGCTTGTGCTATCTCACAAGTCTTAGAAGGTTCTAACGCTCTTCTTTGGAAAGACTCTCGAGAGATAAGATCCAGCATGCAGATACCGAAGTTACAGTTGCACATGTATGGCTGATAGTAACTGAATACACTGACACCTTTACTCCATACCGTTCCCACTTCGCGGTGGCCGATGCTAGAACCAAATGCTTGTCGTCAAGGGCCCGTTCGGGTGAACACCCAGGGCCTAGCCTCGGCTTAACGAAATTTCCCGCCAACAAGATCAGGGTTAGCCTATGTGATCCGTGCGGGAGTGCTGATCACACTAGAGGTCTCATATTACAGGTATAAGTCCATTGATTCAAAACACCGGAGTACATACTCAATATATGCTCCAGGACTCTGAATAGATACCAGATTGTTAGGGAGTAAGGTCGAAATCGGAGTGGGGCTATCCGATGTAAGTCTGGTCGTTACAGCCAAGCCCTAGGGTTATCAGAGGTTATCAACTGAACAATGACATTAGGGGTGATTTCGTTCAACCCGGGCTAAGTCTGACCTGAGCCGTTCACCTGAACGAGCCCTTGATTTTCATCCTGGTGGAGCAGTGCAGCGCAGTGGCGCCACGCCGCCACACTTACCGGCTTTTTGATTTCCCAAAGGTTAATCAATTTCGGGCGCTTGACCTCCCATGGCGTGCAATGTGGGCGAAAGTGAAGGGAAAATTGAAGAATACATCTTATGCTTGTGTTTCCAAAGCTAATCTAGACTCCATCCAAACAGTTCCTCAGAGCCCCTGTAGCTGACAGCAGTAGCGGAGGGTGTCGACTTTTGGACGGTAGGGCAGGGTAGGGCTGGTCACCAACTTTTTGATCCGAAAATCTGGAAAAACTTCTTCCCTTACTCTTCCCTTATTACACTCTTCCCTTACTGATGTGGGACCCAGGTGTGCGCAGGTATCACATGGTGTATGAAGCCAAATGGTATAAATACCATGGCCTTTTGGCCTGGAAATCGACAGGGAACCTTCGCTAGTCCTCTCCTCATCTCTTCCTTTCTCCTCAGAGTTCAAGCTCGGTAAGTGTCGACTTACCTGCCTACTCACCAAGCCTACCACTCATTATCGTTTGCAGGTCTTGACTCTTTCTTCTTTTTTCACTCCCTCTTTCCAACGTTCTGAGCCGGTGAGCTTTTGCTTCGATATCCATACTCGTATCCTTCAACCTAACACGTTGTTTGGCCACAGAGCTCTAACGGTTTTTCTTTCGCGACACATCCAACTTTGGCCCTCTCTCTTTACTCATTTTACGTTTCAACGACACTGCACTATGTTCCCGCAACGCGTTCTCATCTTGTCCGTCTATATGGCGCTCCTCGGTCTGCGAGTTACTTCGCTACCGATCGCTCAGGTGCAAACGAGCGACGTCGACATCACCAGTGCCGCCGTCTCCGACACGTTCATTTCTGATGGCCTCATCACTCGAGATGCTTTTGGTGACTCGGATGTCGACGGGGCAGACTTTGACGGCATTGAACTCGATGACGAAGAGGACGAGGACGATGAGGATTTCGAAAACTTCACAATCGAACGGCGGGCCAAGACGAAGGCTGCAGCGAAGAAGCCCGCGGCTGTCAAACCAGCTACGAAGGCAGCAGTGAAGGCACCGGCAGCGAAAGCTCCAGCGAAGGCACCGGCGAAGGCACCTGCCAAGGCACCTGCCAAAGCACCGGCGAAGGCTCCTGCGAAGGCACCCGCAAAGACAAACTGTGGGAAGGGTAAGAGGGCCGACAATGGAGCTGCCTGTGATGTAGTAAGTGCTCCTTGACGTCCATCGTCTTGAGAGCAAATGCTGATATAACTCGAGCAGAAGAAGCTGCCTAAAGTCGGAGAAAGTGCGTTCCTCTCGTTTTTGTTGTGCGATCTTCAACTGACTGAAATCTACAATCTTCCAGCGATCAGCGTAGCCGGAAAGTCGCTCAAGCTTGAGAAGCAGCTCGGTCCCACTCCGAGTGTGTTCCAATCCGGAAGTTTCGTTGTCAAGATCCCTCGCTCGACAGGGGAGGGTGCCATCCAAAACCTCAAGGATGAAATCGCCGACACGAAAAAGGCTTCTCAAGTGCTTGGTAGTGGATTGTTTGTTGGAGAAGGTGTCGTCACTGGGGTGCCTGTTATGGTCTTGAAGGAAGTCAGCGGCAAACCCTTCGACAAAATTTCGCTTGGAGCGGATTGCGAGACCAAGTTTGATAACGCTGTCAAACTGATCAAGGAACAGCAGACGAAGTTGAAGAACTCCGCAGGGTTTATTCAGAACGATTCTAACATGGACAACGTGAGTTCCAGGCCTCCTTGCGTCAACCGATCAATATTGACTTTCCCCCCCTTAGTTCCGATTCAATGACGCTGTGACTCAATTAACCATGATCGACTTTGGCGATGTCAAGAAAGGCGCATCGGACGCCAATGTAAGTGTTGAGTTTTCAGCGGGCTGTGATCATCTCTAACCAGCGATTTTAATTTTTAGATCGACACCGTTACCAACCGAAACTTCAAGAAGAACAGATTCTGCGTTGCCGGTGGTGGCCTTCCACCTCCTCCCCCGGGCGCCGGTGGTATTCCACCCCCACCCCCACCTCCTCCTGGTCGTCGTTGAAGTGTCTGCTCAGAAGAGGATAATTCTTTGTACTAGTAGTTACAGAACTAGTACGATGAATGACATTGTTTGTGTGCAATGATTTTTTCTCCCCTAGACTCGAGGACTCGATCTAGCCGCTACATTGATTTCTTATGAGTGGTTATTACATGTGTTATGCGGCAGACGTATGCTAAGGCGAGGTGAGAGAAGGTCCGGACCGTTATCCGCGTCGGCAATCGCATCTCCAAGGCAACTCCAAGGCCACTCATCTTCGTTACTCCCTGCTGTCCTCCTCCGTCATCGCCAGTGGGTATAATCGATCCGCTCGCTACGCCCCAGACACGACAGACCTCGGGTCTAATCAGCCTCGTCCCCAGCTCGCGCTGGTTCGACAATCAAGGCTAATTTTGACCCCAGGGCAACGGTGGAGGAATCTCACGATCTCACGATTTCAAAGGAGAACTGATTATCTATCTCGCCGTTTCGGGAACTTCCTCTGTCAGTCATCACGCCTTCTCAAACGCGGTTTTCAGAGGCTAGGAGGTGAATCGAAGAGATCCTTCGTGGACATTCGATGCAGAACCCTTACTAGGGAGCGTCGGACCGTCTTCTCTTATGATATGCTTACACCTTGCTAGCCTATTCTAGTCGTCTCCATAACGCCCAGGAAGTTGGAATATTTCCCATGGCCTTTCGACAGCTCTATATCAGTACAAAGTTCGCTACCTACATCGCCTTGCCACAACACAATGTCCCAGTACTTTCGCGATGCCAGACTGGAGAACGTTATGCTCAATCATCCCAACTTCAACAATGTCCAGGGCGACCAATACAACAACATGACGAAGGTAGTGACGACCACTCGTCCACGCAGAGGATTCTGGATATGGAGAACCAAGCAAGAGGCAGAATTTGAACAAGTGAGAACGCCCATGAATCTTTCTTGTCAGATGGAGGACTGATGTGCATCTTCACGAAAACAAGCGTGGCGACATACGACTTATTCGCGATCTGGGCATGGAAATTAGTTGAAGGATACGAGGGACATGACGCACAAAAAGGTGCGTGTTCGCGTGTCGGTTTCAACTGGCAACTGACTCACCTCGTTTGACAGGAGTGGATGAGAGACTTCAAGGAGTACTCTAGAACTCTGTGAGCCCCCCTGTTTTTTTGCCATTGAAAAGGTGCTTCAGCTCAGATATTACCAGACGCCCGAACCATGCATATCTGTTCGGGATCAATCACTCAAGGATCCCTATGTTGATTTTCCCTGGAGGTATGTGTGTCGGTATGCGCGTTTATCGAAGTATGGCTGATCCCGCTCAGAGCTCGTACCGGCCGCGCATTTTATGACCAATGTGGGGGAGCTGGGGTGGGCGTATTTTTCTGCGTTCGCTGTAAGTTGCCACAGTAACAGCGCCAGAGAATCTTTACTAACCAGATTTTAGATGCAATTGGGTTGCGAGGGAAGCAGTGTGTGGATGGATGCTCAGCGAGGCGTGTTGTGTCGAGGACTATGGGGGCCAGATTTGGAACTGCGCTGTTCTTACGTCGAAATCAAGAATCTTCCATCAACCATCGAGCTCCTGCAGGAGGATGTCTGCTTCCGTTTCTTCACATGCTTCAAGTCGAAAGGCGTCGATCGCGACGTGATCGACGTGCTTTCTTCGCTTTTTTCTGAATCCTTGGCGCGAGACTTCGGCTTCAAATCCGGTCCACCGACGATCTTCTCAACTTCAACCCACACACCCATCGGTGTTGCAACCGGAGCTTGTTGGAGTCTAGGTAGTGGAGGAACATTACTGGTAAATGGGCTCACAAGGTGAGTTTTGAGCAAATTGTCGAGCTTATAGTAGGCTAATTCGCCCTCAGATTCACTCTTCATTCCTCTCAAAACCGCCTCTTTCTTTTCCCACCTTCAGAACTCGCAAACAGGGTTTGGTTGTCACAGGCGTCGAGTATTTTTCACGCTCTCGGAATTCCTCTGGAGGATGATCTGAGCCAGTACAGTGCGTGTTGCTTGCCATGGGCCCGTTGCTTTGCTGATGAAAGCTCTCAGAGCTCATCGTGCCTGAAATCTACCTGGAAGGCTCTATCTCGCAGACTACATCTAAACGCCGACGACGTTGCCAGCAACCGATCTACCTCTTTATCCGCCCTTTACCCTCAACTTCTCTCCCGAGTCTCAGGTCTTGTACAACTCCTTCCCTCCACTACTGGTCCTTCGATGAAGAAGGCCAGTCCCGGCTCTCAGCCAACATGCACCGTCGTCTCGGTCTCCCCATCACGCTCGAGCTCAAAGTGCACCCGTCGCTTGCGCGTTTTTGGTCTAGCAAAACCTACGGAACAATGTATCAGTATCAGATCGCCCGCGGGTTTGATCCCACTACCGCCGACTTTGCCCAGTCTCTTGGATATCCCCTATGCAATCCCTCGCAGGACGACTCAAACCAATTTGAAGAGGTCGACGTCGTGGATGGTATGTTCCCTCATGCCCTCATGCATTCTGACCCTTCCGACTTTACCTGGTTGTATCCATTCTAGGGCTCGATCCGTTTTTCGCAACGAAAACCGACATTGTTGTTGTCGAGATTGCTCAAGGTATGCATCTCTTCTTAGTTCCTATGGTATCTAGCCTCACTAGAGTACAATCTTAGCAGGCAGAAAACGGCCGCTTGGGGCGAGAATCAAGCAGTGGGGACGCTGGCTCAAGCTCAAGGTTCACAAGGGCTGACAACGCAGTCCATTGCGGCGGCAGAAGTATTTGGGACTTTTTCGGGCAACATATTTCGCGAAGGTTCAAGTAACCTCGAGAATGTGGGACGTAACTGGTTTTGAAGCTTGACGACTGGTCATTATTGCTTCGTATCACTATGTAGCTAATAATCTGTATACGCGGTTGTACATATCATTGTTCCTCGAATAATACGACAATCGTCTTTAAACACCCCGAATCTGCTGGGCCTTCTCAAGCCTGGCGAATAGTCGCAGTTTCGACGAGGTGGTTGGTTCGAAGGAAGAGCTATGCAACGCGGCAGAATCTCGACGCGCGGCCTGAACAGTCTGCTTGTCCTTTCTTCAACCGCGACGACTCTGACGACCAACCGAGTTAGAGTCAGCTCGAACCATCGGCTCGGCTTTCGCCCAGTGAACGCGTGAGCTTACGCTGTCTCCCAGGTCTTGGAAGTTTTTGGTTTTGGCGTCTTCCTCTGAATTTGGAAAACGTCCAGCCTGTCGAGAGATGAGATCCAGCATGCAGATACCGAAATTGTATGGCTGATAATACACTGACTCCGTAACTCCATACCGTTAATCTAGACGATAGATCTTCGGACTGAAACCACTTCGCCCGACAAAGGTGCCATTGTTATGTTCAGTGATTCTTTCTTTCTCGACATCCCACAGTTTTCTGCAAACGCAATGTTTTGGCAACGTTTCCCAGTTCTGCTTATTGCCTACCGACCATGCCTCGCGCTTTGACGCAGCCCTGACGCTTTAGCCTAGGTCTCGTGATCGCGTCATATCTCTCGTTCCACCATCATCGACTCGGCAGGTGGTCTCCCCTCGGAATCTGGGAGCGTTATCACCAGCCGCACCATATCTTTCTCTCCTCTTGCTTTCTGAGCTTTCTGATGGGCAGCACAAGTTGCTAAGTAAATTCCAAAGTCAGCATCATTGACATCTCGACTCAGTAGGCCGTCGATCGCGATCACTGATGCTTAAGGGCACACAAGCGCGCCATTCCCCGACTCTCTGATCTGGATGAAGATGTATAGGTGTATCTAGGTAATTATGAAAGCATGCGTATCTCTCTAGCCCAGTACAAATTGGAATATATAATAACAATCAAGCAGCCACAATAACAATGCAATTCCGGGATTTTGTGGACGAACTGAACAGTGAACTTGCCGAACATCTCTGCAAGTTTGACTGCAAGAATACGCAGATCTTTGGCGGCCCTTTACTTCGTCAAGGCGGAGGTTGATTCCAAGTTAATATCTCCCGAGGGAGAGCGCCTGCTGGCTTCTTGAATTTCGACTGTTGTTCCGATACCGCTCATGAGGGCACGTAGAGGTTGAGTTTCGAAGGTTCAGCCGCGTCGCGGACGTTGTGGTCCCGAGTCTGGACTGTACATGGATTCTGGTTGAATCCTGGTCCTCTGGAACCTCCTGAAATTTGAATTCATTGCGGTAAGGTCACATGCTATACAGCTCACGTGAGAGCAGACTCACGTGCTTGGCTTGATCGGGCGTTCACAAAGCCCTCCTCTCTAAAGAGAGTCGGGGAACCACCGGAACAGAATTGGCTGTACACTGCATGTCGGTGCTGGACATCGGTGAGACTGATGTCTCTTTGCACAAGTCGTTTGAAGATTCAACGCTGCATCGTGGTTTCATACACCCCCCACCATCAATCTGTCCAAAGAGAACAAGGAGGACAAGGTAGTACAAGCATCTTGAGCAGGGGCTGGCGAAGGGCAGTACTGTTATATGATGGGATAAGGACGAGGATTCGAGTGGAAAGGAATGAGAACTGGGAAGTCAGGCGGAAACACTGTTTCCGAAGCCATGATGCATGATGTATGATGCCCTGTCCGGTCTGCGGAGATTCATCGGACGCGCTCAAGTATGTATGTACCCTTTTCTGAACTCGAAAGCAGTGAATCATTGACTAGTAGACCACGTCGCACACCTACTACAGCTAGTCGTAACTTCGCATGGCCTTTTGGCTACGACTTTTTTGATCGCAAGGATACCATTGAATATGTTGAAGTCAACGGTGTTATTTACGTGGTCTTGTGACGGTGGGGCTGAGACGCCTTTTCATCACCAAAATTGGGGATATGTTCCAGCCGTGCTGGCATTGGCATGTCTCTCTCTCCTCTTGTTCTCTATCTTGGGATGACAGGCAGTACAAGTTGCTAGGTAAATGTGGATACACAGGTCCTTTTCCCAGTGCATGGCCAAGATCTGACATATGATTTCCGCTTGATCAGTGATGAATGTGCTCGACTGGGAAAGCCCCCGCTCCCATGCACAGACGCGTCATATAAATATCTGGGAGGGTGCCCGGACTATTTTTCCCCACTCTACATGTCGTACCAGACCTCACTTCCATCCAAGTCCCGGACGCTTGTCCTGTGCTTCGACGGGACTTCGAACGAATACTCAGACGAGGTCCGTGTCCTCCCCGCACCAATGTTCGGGTCTGTCATAATTAATCCCACAGCTTTCCTAGAACACGAATGTCGTCAAATTCTTCTCGCTGTTGAAGAAGAGTGACTGCGACGAGCAACTGTGTTATTACCAGGTCAAAAAGCAGGGACCATGATATTGACTGTCACTAATTATTGACCGCTCTTGGCAGGCAGGGATCGGAACCTACTTTGCTCCAGGTGTGGTGTCACCTTTATTACATTGGGGCGCAACAATCCTCGATCTGGCATTCGCATGGTGCGTCACCAACACACACACTCCCTGTCCGTCACGTATCCACAGTCCCCGCAGGTACCTATCTGCTCATGTCATGGACGGGTACAGATTTCTCATGCAGAATTACCGCCCCAATGACAAGATCTGCGTTTTCGGTGCGGTTAAAGCACGTTTTATACACGTTCCGGAAGTACTAGTGCTGATGGGAACCCCTCTGGCCAGGGTTTTCCCGTGGGGCATATACAGCTCGCGCCCTCGCGGGTATGCTATACAAAGTACGCCTCATCCGTCAGTGGAAATTATTATCCGCAGTAGCTGACACGGTAGAATAAGGTCGGCCTGGTTTCTCGAGATAATGACGAACAGGTCCCATTTGCATATAAATTATACAGTCGAACGGACGATGAAGGGATCAGGCTCGCCGCGGGGTTCAAGGAGACGTACTCTTCCAGTGTGGACATCGAGTTCATGGGCCTTTGGTGAGTTTTTTAAGAACTACGCATGTAGACCATCACCCAACGGACGTCGCTTACCGTCTTTAGGGACACTGTCTCATCGGTCGGAGTTGTGATGACCAGGTCCCTCCCGTTCACAAATTCTAACACGTCAATTCGGACATTCCGCCATGCACTAGCTCTAGACGAGGTGCGATTCTTGTAATGTCTCCAACCTGACAACACTCAATACCGTCATCCTACAGCGACGCGCAAAGTTCAAAGCCAACCTATTCCATCGACCAACAGACTCTGACAGCATGAAGATCGAAACCACATCGACACGCAAAGGGATCCTTTCATTGTTGACGCGTAGAAAGAAATCTCCAGCAGCATCAGCAGCTCCGGAGGAGGCAGGACGTTCGCCTACAGACGTGGTGGAGGTATGGTTTCCGGGTTGTCATAGCGGTGAGTGGGGAGAACTCATCGCCACTGTTGCTCTGACGTCTCTTCAAGATATTGGCGGGGGCGCGGTCACAAACGACACTCCCGAATCGCTGGCGAACATTACTCTTCGATGGATGGTTCGTCAAGTCATGGAGTCTCAGTGCGGGATTTCGTTCAGAAGCGAAGCCCTCACCAAGTTATCGATAGTACCGCCTGTGGCATCACCGTTTGCGGTTCCATCAGACCCCTCAACGGACGGCCCCAACAATCCAGCACACGAACAGGATCAAGTGGATGCCCTCATGCCCATGCACGACTCGCTCAAGCTCAAGGGAGGCAATATTTTGTGGTGGATCCTCGAGATTATCCCCTTCCATTACTCGTGGCAAGATGGGAAAGGCATTTGGCACCAGTCATTTGAGTTAGTCCTTTCGAGAGTGTCAAAGAAATGTTTGTCTCACCATCAAGTCCTCCAGAGCTAATTTTGGAAAAGGAAGGAAGATCGAGGACGAACATCCAAAGTTCCATGTCACTGTGAAGGAAAGGATGAACAATAAGTACAAACCCGCTGCTTCCTGGAAGCAAGGGACAGAGGTTTTTGTGAGATAAGCTCTTTAACACTGCAATAGACCAAGGAGTTTCACAAAAAATTGGGAGGGTAGCACCGGGCTAATAATAGTAACCGGACGGGGCAGACTTTGCTGGGACTGTATTCTTATTGTACGGACTAATACGAGGAGATATATGGCCATGGGACCTTTCATTCAATCTCTCCACATGATGTCCAAATTTCGACAACCCTCGCCATGCGAATGTTCATGCGACAAGCGTCAGAGTGTACTGAGAAAATAGAGAATTGGGTTGCAGGATGCGACCATCGATATCGAAAGTTAGTGGACGACATTCACTGATGAAGATCAATAAGAATATACAAGGCGGAGGCATCTCAACACCACTGTCGATATGCGAAGGTGCCCCAGCACCCGGGCAATCTCGAGGAGGCACCCTGTGGCCTCCATCCTCGGCCGCTTCTTCGTCCAGTTCGCGATGGCCTCCAGAGCGTCAGTGTGGTCCACATTTGGTTTCTGCTCCTCGATCTCGAGTGCCTCGTCAACATTCACTTCCGAGCGCGACTCCGTATGCCTCGCATAGCTTGAGTGCCTCTGACTCGAAGGGAGGTGGGGCAAGGCCATTCTCGCTCCAAGACACGAACTTAACATTCTATTTGCGGCCTATGAAAGCTGAGTAGGGCGTCGTGACTTGCATCGCCGTCGCTATTTTCAACTTCCCTGTCTAATCCTCGCCTTGAGTTTGGGGCGTGATCGCCGCCTCGAATATAACCATCCAAGGTTGTTTCAGCACAGGACTGGGACCAGGTCAGAGTTACATTTACGAGGGGGGAAGCGGCTTACTCTTCCTCATGATAAGCGAGATCATGAACGACTCGGAGAACCTCTACAAATTTGTCGTCCTTCTCGCCACCGACACAGAAATCGCGGTCTTTGATGCTGATGGAGTTGACCAAGAGTTTTGGCAAGCGACCGTACAGCTGTGTTCTTTGGTGATAGAGAGGTTGCGAGTCATGTAGAGGCGGTGGAAAGGTATAGGAAGATTGGGGTGTTGGATAACGGCGAAGGCTGGTCTATTTCTCTCGATTGAATGACACTTGGAGACGATCCTTGCAATAGCCAACGGGGTGGGTTCCCGAGTCAGTTTGAAGACAGGTTAGTCAATCGTCCGCCGGGCGTGTAATGGAATGTCCGAGGTCCTGAGTCTCCGAGCGAATACCGAACCAAAGCTGACTTACCATGAGAGAATGCAAGGGATGGCAGTCGACCGAGTTCAAATAACGGTGTTTCAACCTGGCGTTCTAAACTTTGGCTGATAAGAATTTGGTTGGATATGGAACGTGCAGGCGAGGGTACTCAAGGCCGAGACAGTAGGGGCTATGCTCATCGAGACGTAGCTATGTAGCTTTGTGAGCCAAACGTAGCCGACTGGATGCGTTGCCACAGAAATGCCTGTTTGGAAGGAAAAGCCGGTAATTTTGCATTGAATATGTGGATTGTAAGCGTTGCTGGATTCTTCAGCGAGCAAGGACTGGGCATGAACATTGGGTGGTGCATCGATTCGTGGTTCCCTTCTGACAGTTCTGAGTTGAGCCTAGAGGAACAACCCCGTAGAGCCGTCTACACCTATGACTGGGTTCAATCTTGGGCTCAAGTTGTGCAAACGCATCCTGGCTATGAGTCGTTGACCATGAGATACTATCGGACTGTTGGCTGCTTGTCCCTCTCTCTGTGGATTTTGGGCTGGATGAGCTGGCCTAAATTCGCTGGAAGAACTCGTAAATACCCTGTGCGTATATATCGCTCTTTCGCCAGATAACCGTCTTTCCCCTCCCCTTCTGCTTATCCAGCCTTGACTTTGTGTACCGAGTTGTGCAGATCATACTCCAGACGTTGTAGGTTCTTGTGAGAAGACCGTTTTGCCCAGCGTTGGACTTGAGCGCGGCCCTGGCTACCTGTTCTCTTGCAAAGTTCCTCTACGGATCCGTTCTCACTTCATCGCCGTTGTGCTTAGATGAAGGGTAGCCTGCATAGGAAGTCCAGGTGGAACATGATTGACGATCAGGATGGAAAGGGATTTATTGACATGTGAGTCGAGCCAAAGGTCGAGATTAGAAATTTGAAAACTCGCGAGTGTCGTCTTTTGCCGAGTGTGCTTTGACCTTGTCACTTGTATCGCTACCACCACCATCAACACCACCATTCACCACCACCATTATCATGGTTGCCATCACGCACTGGAGGATGCCATTTGCCAGCACCATGAAGGGGACGATTTTAGGCCGTTCATCTTCCATATATCCTTGAAGGATCGTCCTCTCTCGCCTCGTCACTCGTTCCGAATGTCCCTGAAGAAGCCAGCAGGCCGACGCGGCCCAGCATGGGCTTCAGGAAACGAATCTGGCATTCAGTCTGCCTTCTTGTAACTCGGACTCATCGAAGACCGTTTCCCAAGGTTTCCACTAGGTCCAATCCACGACACGAGAATTTTGAGGATCCATCAGAATCTATTTCTCAAGACGTGGGATCCTAAGGTCATCGGCTGGCTCCTTAAGAGCGTGGTATAACAGGGCAGACCCAGCGAACTCGATCTGATGGGTCCGAGCAGGCATATGGGCGGGTCGGTATGATCCTCGGTGTCTCGTCGAGTTCTCAGTCCTCATGTTTATACAGGCCTCTCGCTCGAATCTTGAGAACGAGGTTCTCCAATCTGGTACTGATTTGTGGGAGAGACCACACTTGACTTGTGCATGTCGGATCACTCGGCGAGTCGGAATGTTGCATGCATGTTTTGACGTTGGAGGCTTGAAGGCGGACTTGCTGGGCGATTGGTGGTATCTTGTTCACACATACACACACTACACGGAAGGGCCTTAGACAGTGACTGTCGTTTTGGTATCAGTGCGAGTTCAAGTGGGGGTGAGTCATACATCTCCGCATCTGCATCCTTCTCTTCGGGCCCGCATGCTGACTGAGTTCAAGCGCCAAACAAGCGCTCGTCCTTCTCAGAGCAGTACTGGAGCCCCTCAATCGCTGAAGCCTCGCTTCACATTGGAAACTTGCCCAAGAGAGCCGTCGTCATCAGGTTCGCTAGTCCAGTTTCCAGGACCTCTCTGAACTTCGGGTTATCGATGCAGATTGTGCAGGTCGCGAGGATTCTGGAGTGCAGAAGAAGGGTGCCTCGCGTGTTTGAGGAAATGCAATCACTTCACAATCTAGAGGGTGCTAAGCTCCCAGCAAGGAGCTCATGATTATGAATCGTCCCAGCCTACGACATTGACTTGTTACTATGTCAGAGGAACACCTATGCCGCGTTGCAGTTGTGGGTTGCAGCCGAGAGATACATGGTCAGCCGAGTTGGGATCTAGTCAAGCTTGATTCCTTTTGCCTTGGTGTTTGCGTGGTTGGGCCTGCCGAGACGGAGACGAACGAAGCACAAAGTTGTGGACGAGGGTGAAGAACAGAATGCAGTACAGCGTCGAGGTGCGCTCTCACCATTCAGTTATCCGTAAATCCTTTTCCTGATCAATCATTGGATATAATAGGTAGTGACCCTTTGCTCATCGGATTGTCTCGTACAAGAAAGTCCGCTCGAGGAGGCCCAGCAGTTTTTTCGATGGCTCTTACAGACGAGCGCATACTGTGCTCGGACAAATGCAGAACGAATGTTCTTTCCCAAATCCAGTCAGACCGCGCAGGACGGCTCCTCATGTCACCGCGCCAGCCTCTTGGCCCCTTCTACGTACCACCATTTTCTACCTTCAACCGCCTCTTCCACACTCATCGAGACTTCGTCGTCACCGTATCCAATGAAGATTCAAGCACACCGCATTCAAGCTCGAGATCGCACACGCTCGCTCCCCTACCTTCGACCTTCAATCTCTGAAGAGGACGGTGATTTGCCGGTTAGCAAGAATGCACACGAGAATTCATCAGGACTGCCTAAAATTCCGTTATTTCTAGTACAAGCCACGTATTGAAGACGATACCTTGCAACATCTACTACTCAACGTGAGCCCTCTGTCTCCCGTGTCCTCGCACATATCCTCACCCCGGCACCCGTTTTTTAGGAACTCGCTCGTGGCCGACCTCTCGAAGTTGCCAATGCTATCGAAGAAAATAGAGTGAATGGTGTCAATGGAGGCGGAATGAGAGACATCCTTGTCGTTCTTGTCAGTCTCGCGTTCATTGATATCTCGAGTGCTTGCTCACATCGCAAACTACCTCGCAGGGCCTCAGCCTAATGATCCTTGTTGGAAAGCATCTTGTGATGGTTTTTCTCGTCTCAATCCAGGAAGATAAACACGGGGATGGTCTTTGAAGTGCGCAACTGTGCGATGGTTTACTCCTGATATCGTCAAGGCCGTAGCTAATGGGATGTTGTCGCAGGAGAAGCTTCGAACATCACTCTACCTCGCAAAGCACGATGCTTAGTGGGCTGGGTGCCCTCGCCGCCATGCTGCCCGTGATGAGGCACCTCCGAATCTTTCGTATATCTCTCTTGGACATAGGCTCAAGGCGTACGGACAATGCGTCGCCTCCAACTCGCCTTTTTGTACACGCTGTACACTCACGACTGCTGCGTCCGGCTGTCGGCCCCAACCCAAGGCGTGTTCACTAGTACCTCTCCCATCCCCATAAACTAGTACTTGTACGGATGCTTGGAACTGCGTGTAATGGCCCAAGTACATATACTACCCCCTCGTACTCGTAGTGCGCCGTACAGCGTGCCTTTGCTCCAGCGAGTAAATTTGTTCTGTATTCCAGGCTTCTGTTGTATATATCACTACCCATGTGCTCATGTACATGCCTGGGGCACACATGATGAACCCTGTTACTATTAGGAGTGCTTCGATGGGAGATAGAATGGGAATTGTCCTGACGCCGACGGCCCTTCGCAACATCGTACACGACAGGCATTCGACTGTTCCGAACTAAGGAGTCGTCGAAAGCTAATTGGGGCCCCGACTGAGACTCGCTATCATCGTAATCCTTCCTTGATAGGATTACCGAGCTCTAAGGTCTTTGAAACCACTTTTACCGTTCCTTTGGCCAAAGGTTGGGATCAGAATTCGATTTTGACGTATAATATATACACGGGATATCAAGATATCGATACAGGAGGGTGACATGGTGGCAACGATGCCAGCAAGAACAGGCACTACAAATACACGTCTGTTACGAGAAGTCCACGGCTAGGTCTGACCCCACAGTGCCTGCTAATCGACATCGTCCAACCCACCAACAGTGCGTATTGGAGAAGGCTGGGCTCCGGATGAGCCAGTTGAACCAGCATTGAGGGCAGTGGGATCACCGAAAGAAAATCGATGCCCACTACGCGCGGTGATCGATACAGGAGGAGGACCAGATGTAGCAGGTACAGCAGTGGCTGAGGTCCTGGAAGAGCCGACGCCCGAAGCAAGAGATGAGTTCGAGGCTAGACGTTCCTTTTCTTCTTTCTCCTGTTGCTCTTTCTTTCGTTTCTGCTCACTTCGTTTCTTCTTCTCGGCCCTCAGTGCTATATTGCTCCTTTGAAGTTTCGCAAATGAGCTCAATGTTTCCAACGCAGCGGAGACATGAGTTTTTGCAGGCCGATCGCGAAGGCTGTCGCAACGTTAAGTCGTCGAAAGACACTCGACGCAGAAAATGCTTACCGGGAGACCATTTCCTCCACCGCATCTTTCGCCTTTAACCAAGGCATCTCTTCCGCCATCTTAACGTACAGCTTCTGCAACACTAATTGGCCTCCCAAAGCAGCAGCAGCCACGGGCTTCCCACCGCCATCAGTCTGAGGAGGAGCGGCGACCCTCTTTAACGCAGACATTCCAGCAACTTCTACCCATCCATCAAACCGTCCCTTCCAATCCGGTGCGTACTGCTCTTTCAAATAGATATATTCCTCATCCCCCGCATGGCCCTCCAATTGTTCCAACAATCCAATCATATCCGCCGCTCCGTCTTCCTCCGCTCCCATCCCTCCCACACCAAAAGGAGCACCACCCAAACCCATCATAAATGCCGCAAACGCCATGGGATCTAACTGTCCTCCGCGCGTAGATGTCTCGACCGAATCAACCCACTCCCCAATCCTCTCGCCCCGTCTTGCCGAATTGGCCGGTAATCGTATGATCACGTTCAACTCGTCCACTTTGGCAGGCTCTTCAATCTTGTCAAAGCAAGAGCGTATGCCGAGACGCATAGTGTGTACCAGTTCTCCCAGTTGCGTCTCCACGATTTTCAAAGCGAGTCTTTGTTTGTAGACAGGATCACGTTGGGATTTATTGGAACTGGAGTTCGAGTTGAGAGTCGGGAAAAGGGACGCGATGTTCGGGAAAGCTGAGGTTATAGTCGATGCGGGAGGGGTTACTAGGGCTTTTGTTGCCTGTTGGTAGGCTTTCGCGTCGCTCGAACGTAGAAGGTGACTGTGCGTATCGAGCAAGTCCACGATCTTCTCCGTATCTTTCATGGTGCTATAGATTTCCAACGACGCAGCAAAATTCGAAGAGGATGAACAAGATATTCGCGAAAGAACCTCGAGCAAGTCGCGTTCTGTCTTTTCAGGAAAATCAGGCGTCATGGAAAGAATGATATCATAGAGTTCCGTGGAGGGAGAGATGGCAAACAGCTCGTTGAGACGCTCGAGAATGATATCCCGGAGGAAGAGCCGTTGGTTATTGATCTTGCTCGACCAATGAGACGCATGCAAAGTACAGTCGCAAGCTGGATCTGCAAAATGGTCGTCATCTTCGATTTCGTCGTCTTCCATGTCTGAGCGTCGTTCTGAGTCGTTCTCCGAAATGTACTTTTCATCTTCCGAGTCCATGTCGTAATCACCATTATAGTCACTTTCGTCTTCCCATTCATCGTCGTTGTCGTCTTCGGGGTCATAGTCCCAAGGGTTGAATGCTAAGTGCAACAGGTAGTCAGCGGGCGAAGCTCACAAGAATTGAACCGCGTCACTCACCTTTGTCACCTGCACCTCCATGTAAGATTCTCTCCAGAGCCCTTGGGCCACCCATCGCCTCTTCCACATCGAGCATCATTTCCGCGACCTGCTTCTTGGCAAGGTCATGTCCAGATTTCGACCTGTAAGCAGCGAGCGAAACAAAGAGTTCGCGCCACAACCAGAAGAGAACTCGTTCTGCAGTCCTGACACATAGTGTCTTCCCGCTGAAATGCTTGATAACTTTGCCTTTGCGATCCTTTATTGTGAATACGAGCGGATATGCCATGATTGCGCATCGGCAACTGGAGGACGACGCGTGAGGTTCCGGAAGACACCACATCAAGGTCAAAATATGAAGGTACGTACCCGCTGCCTCCCCTCCTATCAATCGTCCCGAAATCCAAGTCCAGCTCTTTGATCTCTGCGAGCGTTCCCCAAGCATAAAGCAGACATCGATGAGCCTCTTCGAATTCGACCTTGCACTCATACACGACCTGCCAAATCACTTCAAACCACGACGTAAGACTCGAGATAACCTCATCCAGTAGCTCTCTTTTGTAGGATGAACCAGAGGGAGGAGAAGGATATCTGAGACTACGGAGAAGCTGACTGATTTCCGATCTTTTCGTTCGAAATTGAAGAGAAGGAGTTGGAGTAAAAACGGGCTGTTTCTTTGAGGTGGTACCGGTAATTGCAGTTGCGCCTGGAACAACTTTGGAGAGGGTTGAGTATTCCAGGATGTCTCCGTTATCGTCGCGTCAACCGTAACAGAACTGACCTTGGTTTAACTTCGCACTTAGCTTTTCACAATCTTCCTCCGAAAGGATCTCCAACAGCTCTTTTTCCAAAAATCCCCTCTGTGCATCAACCGATAGAGTTTCGAAAGTCTGTCGCAACCTGCCCAGAAACAGATTAATGTATTGATGTGCGAACTCGAGAGGATTCATGCTCGCCTGAAAAGTGCTCCAGTAGTTGTTTTCGGTCTTTCAGTCACCATACCCAGTGGCGTCGCCGGAGGCGAACGGAAACGTCTGTGGGATGAGATGGTGGTCAGAACAAAAGCGCGATCCAGGCCAAGCGGATATCCCGGACTTCTGCCGGGATTCAGATGACATGCATTCCTCAGTCACGTGGTAAGCGCGTTGCGTCGCGTCATAAAATACGCGACTGGTTGCAATGCCACTTCGAACCAGCCTTTGATCTGATAGCCATGTCCCGATACAGCCCGATACTCGCTAACAGCTCAACAAGCTTAAGAGAGAAAGCTTACTTCAGTATACATCGAAAAAAGGAAGTTTCAAGTTGACAGGCCGCTCGGCAACGGCCGGTCTCACTTGGGAAACAATTCGAATGCCACAACACCATATCCCTCTTACCATCATCGTTCAAGCTTCACTGAACATCGAAAACCTGTAATATCGACACACAAAGCCCCAATCCTTTCTCTCAATCTCGACATGAACGTCATGAATATGACAGAATACTCGTACGTTGTCAAAAACCCCAACCCTCTTCCCGCCGGCAAATTCTCCTTGAAACTCCACTCCAGGATTGCCCCCATGGGAAGGGATGATGACGACGAAGTGAGTTCCAAGCACTTGCTTACCATCAGCTGGCAACAGCGGAAATAGGAGAGCAGTCTGACCACGGTATCATCCTTACCTCTTTCATTCTGTAGGAACACCCAAAGTACATCATTCCCTCCGACGCCGACATTCTCTTCATTCCTGACACAGAAGACTACAATCAAGATGAGGAAGAAAGGGCTATAAAGATCGGGAAAATCGAAGCATTGATTATCCTCACGAGTGTGCTGTGTAATGATGGTCTCGGCGATGAGTTTCAGTGAGTTTTCTTTCTTACGCCACTCATGTCTATTGTCGTTTTTGGGATACAACCTAACTTTTGCTCGCGATAGGGTTATATGTGACGACCATTCCCAAGAGCTATCCCGGCTCGCTGGAGAGACCTTTGACGAATCATGAGAACACGGCGCTGGACGAGGCTGACCAAGGCAAGTTTGAGTCCGCACTCAAGCCTTGCGTGTCTTAATTGTGCCATTCACGAACCCTCCAATGATATATGTATCAACAACTCATATGAACAGGCGACAAACTGTTCATTCAAGAAGTCTATCTCGATCCACAATGGAGAGGCACGTAGACTGATCTAGTACCTTGCAGTTTCATTCTTGCTGATACTCACGTCGTCCCTACTAGGTTACGGTATAGGCTTGCTTGCTGTCCGCACCCTCATCGACGCTCTCCCTTCTTTCCAAATGGATTTGGTTCTCATGCATGTGGGTCCCATGGTCGACGCCAACCATCAACCTGGATGTTATCCGAATCGTACGCTTGCGGATTCTGTTCAGTCTCTAAAGAGGTACTGGGCTCTGTGAGTACTTCCAAGCTGGGCCATTCTGAGCGATAATCAATGCTCTCGCTAACCACTGGCCGCTTCTTCACAGTCCTGGGTTCACAACGGTCTCGAAGGACTACGTCGAAATGTGGACGGGATATATCAAGCCCCGGATTCGAGATGTTGTTCCTCACTTGTTTTCAACTTGTTCAACTCCTGTTGTAAAGCCACCTGTCCTTATCATTCAACTGCAAACATGGTCGCGTTATGTCTCAAGAGCGAGTACAACAATGGTATGCCATTGTATGGTGGCGGCTACAGCAACCGACGGCGCGTCAAGTGGCTTTTCCCAAGCGACTCCGAGTCCAGGTGATACTTGCTCTCGATCACGTGATCAACGCGTCGCGTCGCGGATATGCGCGAGGAGTCGAGGACATCGATGATCGATGTGCACAACGGATTTTAGGGAAGATATCCACAAACAAGGCTGAGAAATACTGGTGCCGTTGAGAATTCAATTTCTTCTGGGCTCCGCTGTGAAAGTCCTTCCGGGAAAGGCGGCTCTCAGTCTCGAACGTAGGCCCATATGCATCATGTATCTCATGTACGTTTCCGGTTCCGAGCTCATATCAGACCAAGGCCTCGAAGCTCATTCGACCCATCATAGAATGGGATCGATCATATTCTTGGAATGTTTTCGCACGCTCCACATAAAACTGCAAGCCTACATCAAGATTATACTGGGAGATTATGGAAGAGCCTGATGGAAGAAAGTCACCTCCGCCACTAACATTGTCGGGGGTCGGTAATCTCCTTGCGCGCTCAATCTTGCGCCCATACTATCACTTATGGCATTCCCCGCCTTCCACCATATTCTTCTGTTACTCTCTGACATCGATGTTCCCACTCATTGTTTTGACGCGGAAGAACTTCTGGGACAAAACCGGTGACCTTCCACGTTGCGACTCAATTAGCAATCAGTCATAGCCATGAGTCAAACATTCATGGGTCCTCACTGTATATATCATCTTCTACCCCCTCCAAAGCCCCTGCACAATCCAAATCCCCAACATGGACCCAGCAAGGAACTTGAATGCTCACACATCGGAGGTGGGACCTCTGTCTACTCAATCCATGTCAGTCCAGACTCATTCATCAACTTCGGATCCCAGGAGTCATTCCACACAGCATCAAGTGGTCCCGACAGAAATAGGGCGGGCAGAGGAGCTCTGAGTCCCGTCAACGTCTATGTTTCTCCACCAACTTCAACCCCGCCCATACTGTCCGAACAGCTTGACAGCAATCATCCGACTGTGGGCTTTCATCGTTGGCAAGACGCTGTTATTAAAGCTAACTATGATCAGGTTCCACTTGATAGGGTGGAAGATGAACGACCGTTGGGACACTCGGGGCGCGAGGATGAGAACTACAATGATGATGGAGTACGTTCCCCGTGTTGCTCCTGCGAGGACTCGACGTAAATCTGATACGCTCACTCCCACTCTGCCTCCATGGTCAAAAATATAGCCACCGCCAATATTTTATGGGCCATCTCCGCCGGTCGTTCCATCTGCAACCCCCTGGATCCCACCATTAGCAACCCCAAGCCCGCGAGCCGGATTTCCCTCAATCTCCTCAGACTCGCGGGATACTCCGGTAAACAGACACCCCTTCATGGTCCACGGACCAAATACAGAGTCTGCTGGAGAAGTTTGTCCATCAGTGTTTTTTTGTGACCTTGAGATAGGTACTGATTGGCGCGCAATTGAATATAGCAGCCATGGTGGTCTGCTGATACTACTGGTCCGAGGGGTTACCCTGTAAGTGACTTGCTAAAGGGCACTGTTGCACGTGAAGGAGTTTCTGACGGTGTGGTCCTCAGACGCCTGAGCCTCAGGGTGTCCCTCGGGCTAGGGTGCATTTTGCACCATCAACAAACCCTCCGGTGAGCCATCAAAGGCTTCCAGTCAGTGACTGGGGTACGCCCTACACTGTTCCCTGGAAGACGCACGATCTTCCTGAATCTCAGTCATACCAGGCTGGGGCTTGGGTAGGCAACCCCGAAAACCCTCCAGCCAGCCAGCAAAGGTTTAATGACTGGGGCACGCCATACAATCCGCAAACATGGCTCCCTGGGGCCGGGTCTCAGTCATACAGGGGTGGAGTCCCTGCGGGCGGCCCCGTAAACCCTCCGATTAGCCAGCAAAGGTTTGGTGACTGGGGTACGCCCTACACTGCTCCCGAGCCCCTCGGCAGGCCTGCAAACCCAGGTCAATTTGCACCGATAGCCGGGCTGGATATGTCAATGGCAACACCTCTGCCACCTCGATCGTCAGCACTCAATTCATGGGAAATTTCGGTCCTCAAAGCGGCGCAGAAATATGACGAAGATGTGTCGAAGGGCTGGAAGGATGATATGGACACCCTCATGGTCTTTGTATGTCTTCACTGCACTTCAAATGAGGTAGTTTGCGCCTCACACAGTATCTTCATTCAGGCTGCCTTATTTTCGGCCGTTGTTACCGCGTTCACCATTGAAGAGTCGTATCGGTGGCTGTCGAAAGACCCAGAGGACGAGATTATTATTATTCTTACCCAGATATCGCGACAACTCCCAAGCCTAAACATCTCTGATGGACAAGCGCTGACATCCTCCGCGTCGTTCAATTCGTTCAACCCATCCCCATCATCCGTGATCAGGATCAATTCGTTCTGGTTTCTTAGCATAGTTTGCAGCCTTTTATCTGCTTTCTTCGGTCTCTTGTGTAAACAATGGCTACGAGAGCATACACGAGATACACACACGCGTTCACGAGCGGAGGCACTCGCTCTGCGCCAGTTACGCAACGAAAGCTTCGAAAAATGGGGGGTGTCCTCGATGATCGCAACTCTTCCCGTCCTCCTCGAAATCTCTTTGCTCTTTTTCTTCACGGGCCTTTTGGAACTGCTATGGGTGCTCCATATCATCCCGTTTACCATCGCAGCCACCGCCGTGGGGATGGGAGGAGCACTTTACGTGGTTACCACCGTGCTACCCGCTTTAAGCATTGTCACCGCATTCGCCAACTTTAAGCCGGTGGAAAACCAGGAGGGAGGTTTTCCAACTGCACTACTCTACCATTTCATCTGCCCTTTCAAGTCCCCACAGGCGTGGGGGGTATTCTGCATCGCCCGTAAATTGATTGATACCATTCCACCCTTACTACCATCGTTCTCGGGATGGAAACTGCGTTGGCGTACGCCCAACGCTGGCTATGACTTGCTTCATCGAGCATCCCATTGGCCGGCCTTGGATCTCCATCACGTACGAATCTGTGACGAGGTTGAGCCGTCTCGCTTGCAGAGCTTGCAATCTTCGGATATCAGCACGCCGCTTGCTACGACACCTCTCGGCGGAGATTCGGACCTCAAGATATACGAGCTTGAAGGTTTGCGTGGGTTGGTCAACATGTTTCACGACATTCCCTCAATGGGACCTCACCTGAGGAAAATCCTCTCAAATTATGACCCCTCAGTCGTGATGGCAGCCGTGTTCAACGAATGGAAGATCTGTACATGGCGGGCCTCTCCAATCACTTTTCTGGATGTCGAAGCCTCTCTCGAGGATTTGAGTCGACACATCTCCCACCTCGCCGACGAGAAGCTCGAGATGAGTATAACTTCCGGACTCTCTGTACGTGATGGGATCGAGTACGAATGGTCCCAATCGCCCGGTGCGGCAGAGTCCCCGCTTCATTTACCTGTCTACGTCGAGTTGCTGTATTTCCAGCAGTTTTGGAGAGACGCCTCGATGCATCATGAGGTCCCCATTGCGGCGCTTAAAGATTACACTCGGAGAATCCTTTCCAGCGGCGATGTTCCACGCAAGACTGGAATCCGGTTTCCGATACCCTTCAACGCCATGCTGAGATTGTGGATGCATCCGGACCATAGAATCGCGTGGCGGAGCGCTGAGTTTATAGAGTTCTACAAAGAAGGATGGGAAACCTACGGCGGCGCGGAAGAAAAAGACGACGAACGGTTCGCTCTCATCGCTGCTTTCGCTCGTCACATATTGGAGATGAAGAGGATACAGCATCATTGTAGATCCGCACTGATATGGAGTGATACAGGCCTTGAGCTCCTGGAGTTGATCAACAAGGGGATCATTTCGAGGCAATTGTACTCTTCTCGTAGGTATCATGATAGTAAAGGAGCCTCGGGAATGAAGGAATGGGCTGCAGCCATGAGAGTGGTAGAAAAGGCACGTCGTCTGCCACACCCTTTTACCCCTATTCCGGTATTTACACCCGCCCTTGCTACACTTGAAATTAGTCCTACACATAGTCCTGTGTAAATACTAGTCTGACAAGTTATTACCTCATGGTTACGAGCTGAACTTTCATCTCCTCAGACCAAAGGATCAACCACGCTACAACTCTATCTAATCCAAAATCAATTCAAGTCCTACGCGAAGAGTTTGATCTAACGTTCCTCAAAGTCGAGGGATGTGAGGCTACCACGACAACTCCCTCACAAAGGACCGACTAAATAAATTGTATAAGTACGGAAACATCGGCAGGCAACCAATCGACCCACACACTCACCATAATCATAAACGAACCTCGCCCGAATAACCTTCCCATCTCCACCCGTAAAGAGAAGATGTCTCGTATACCTCCGCTCCGCATTGATTACTTCAATTCCCCAAAACTACCCCACCCAGACAACCAAACACACGTCAGTTAAATCAACCAAGTCTCAACGCGAAGAAGAAGAAACCCTCACCTGAACAACCACCCACCCCTTCCCTTGTTTCCCCGTTTTCAAACTCTCATCACGACAATGTATGATCCCATCCCGTATCGTATCCTCCGTCCACCCCGATTTCATCCACTCCACGTCGTCGTCCGAGAGCCCCTCTCCCTCACCTTCTCCCTCTATAGTGGTAGGGGCAAGCCGACGAGTTCTCCCACCGACAGGTCCAAATATCCAATCCTCCGTATCGACTCGTTGGTCCCAGACGAGAACTCGACGGTCGGGGGTTCCTTTGATGTTGCCTGGGGTGAGGGTTTCTGTTATGTCGATGTGTTCCTCTTCGGAGGAAGGGGAGGGGGTACGGTAATGTCGGATACCCAACGTGACGGTACCTAGACCGATGGATTTACGGAGCATCCAGGTTACGCCTTGAGCGGAGAGAATGGAGTCGATGGAGGATGTGTCGCTGAGGGTTTTGTTCTGAGTGGTTGGGGGGGAAGGGGGCGTTTAGTGAGTTTTTTGTCTTTTTTTTTGTTGAAGGGGAGGGAGAAAGAGATTTACCATGGTGAATCTCCCCGATATATCGAGAGTACAGAAATCTGGTGGGACGGCCATTATGATTTTGGGGTGGTGGTGGTGGTGGTGGTAGAACGTTGGGGGGTACCCGAATAATGCTGGTATAAATACCTAAATTAAATAAAAGCGCAGCACAGTGTACGTTTGTTCGGAAGGAAATAGGAGGTTGTGGCGTCTAAGTATAGAGCGGTGTCTTGGTCTATGAAAAGGAGGCGTTGGTCTATGTTTAGTACTTACGGTGGTCTTGAAACTCGAATAGACGTGAGTAGTGAGGGAAAGGACGTAGCTCGAATCATCAAATTTGAGCTTGGACCATGTAAAAATCGCGATTTCCGTCGAGTTCTCTTGACTCTTGACATTGGAAAAAAAAAAACAGCACGGTAGTACAAAGCGTCCGAAGCGGGATATATCTTTCTCGGGACTGTCCTCGTTTGAGATTTGACAACTTGATTCTACCCACACACGGCAGTACAACTCGAGCGCATCGGCCCACCAAGTAAGCGTACTTTGAACTTTGAAGCGGGTTCAAGCAGCTCTGAGTACCGACTGCGGGGTGAGGGAGTTTAAGCGGAAGTGTAGCAGTTTCAGAGGTGAGAAAAGTTTCGCTGATCGGCTATAAGCGGGTCTTACCTTTCCGAGCGCCGAATGTCCGAAGACTCTATTCTTCTTTGGGGAACCAACATCATCGGATTGAGAAAAAAAATATACTTGGGATTAGAAAAATGCCCAGGTCTCTTTTCCTTCCGCCCACTGTTTCTCCCTCTTCGAAGGACACAAGGATCATAATCTGATCTCAGGTGACACGGGTTCTAGGGCATCGATATAAAGAAACGAGAAGATATTACAAAAAACCCTCGACGATCGCGATCGCGACGCGCAAAACCAAAAAAACTCCAAATCATGCCCTCCTCCTCCACCTCCTCCACCCTAACCCTCGCCCTCCAACGAACCCTCGACTCTCGCGCCCGTCGTAAAATCCTCCGTTCCTTACCCTCTCCATCCTCTCCAACCCCAACCTCGCATCCGATAGACTTTACATCCAACGACTACCTCTCCCTAACCACCTCCCCCACCCTCCACACCCACGTCCTCCGCACCCTCCAACACTCCCCCCACATCCTCGGCTCCGGCGGCTCTCGATTACTCGTCAACCCACACACACACGATTCGTTCGAAAGACGTGTCGAGCGGTTTTTCAACGTCTCCCCTACCACCACCACAGAAGAAGGAGAGGGGAGGAGCGTAATCCTATTCAACTCTGGCTACGACGCCAACGTCTCCTTCTTCTCCACAGTCCCCCAACCGGGAGATACAGTCGTATACGACGAGCTCATCCACGCGAGTGTACATGATGGGATGAGAGCTGGGTGTCGTGCCGAGCGGAGGGTCTCGTTTAGGCATAACGATGTCGAGGATCTGAGGAGGGTCTTACGGTCGGGGGGGACGGAGGGAACGGTGTTTGTGGCGGTGGAGTCGTTGTATAGTATGGATGGGACTTTTGCGCCTCTTAGGGAGTTTGTGGACGTGTTGGAGGAGGAGCTGGGGGATGGGTATTTGGTTGTGGATGAGGCGCATGCGACGGGTGTGTATGGCCCGAAAGGACGGGGACGAGTCGCGTTGGAAGGGTTGGAGGGACATCCGAGGGTGTTGGCTAGGCTGTGTACGTTTGGGAAGGCGTTGGGTGGGTCTGGAGGTTAGTTTTCTTTTCTCTTTTTTTTAAATTCGTGTTGTGTGTTGAAGTGCGTTTGTAGCCCTCCTGATATCGACCCCGCTGATAACGAAATACTTGCTCAATTATGCACGTCCGTTGGTATATACGACGGCGTTGAGCAATATGGCTGTTATCGCCGCTGGATGTTCCTTCGATCTGTTGGAAGACGGCACAGCGGAAGAGTTGGCGAAGAAGGTGTTGAGTACCAGTAAATCGTTCACTCATACCTTGAGGAGGAGGTTACGCGGAGAAGGCGTTGGGAGGGATATCATACGCGTCGGTGTGGGTGTTGGCGTGGAAGAAGACTCAGAGAAGGAACTACACAATTACGCTCCGATCATACCGATCTTGACACCCCCACCAAAGAGGAGTGGAGGAACGTATTCACCCGCACACGACTTGTCGTCTCATCTCCTCAACAAGTACAGAATCCTCGCGCGTCCGATAACGTGGCCGACGGTGCCCAAGGGAGACGATAGAGTCAGGGTGTGTTTACACGCCGGTCACACGAGGGAACAAGTAGAGAGATTAACTGACGGGATTGTCGAATGGGCTCGGGGCAGGGTCGAACGCGTCGAGGAAGAAGAAGAAAGACCCAAAGCAAGGGCCGTAGAGCTTACAAGTATGAACATGGACGTCTTGGTCAAAAGTAGATTGTAAAACAAGTGCATCGTAAAGTAACATGTATTCATAAACGTCTCTATTAGGGGGTATCAATCTAATCCCAATCATCATCATCCTCATCCTCCTCATCACTATCATCTCCCATATTCTTATTCCTGAGAGTCAGTGCATTAGCCAACGCACTCGCTAGATCATCTCCACCGCCCAAAGCTGCACCGGCTGCGGCGCCTCCTGCGGCTGCTGCTGCGACGGTTCCTGCCCCTCCTCCTCCTCCTCCGGGTGAGTTGCTTCCGTCGTTGTGATCGGTCTTGCGTAGTGAATGGATACCTTTGCCTTGAATCGAGGCGAGGAGATCTCCACGACCGGGTTGAGGGGGAGGCATTGATGAGGCTACACCTCCTCCTGGTGGTGGAGGTGGCGGAGGAGGAGGAGCACCTGCGCCTCCGGGTGGTGGAGGGGGAGGTGGAGGTGGAGGAGGAGCACCGCCAGCGGGCGGCGGGGGCGGTGGAGGGGGCGGTGGAGGAGCGGCGTCTCCCCCTGCTGAACGCGCGGGAGGAGGAGGAGGCGGGGGAGGAGGGGGAGCTGTACTGGTAGGTCTCGCAGGAGGTGGTGGTGCTCGTGGTGGTGGCGCTGGTCGACCTGGAGGTGGTGGAGGAGGCGGAGGAGCGGCAGCAGCAGCGGCAGCCGGTGGTGGCGGTTGTCGTGATGGCGGTGGAGGCGGTGGCTGGGAAACCCGTGAACCCCCTCTTGGTGGTGGTGGAGGAGGAGGTGCCGCTGACGGAGTCGTCGGCACTACAGACTTTCTACTAGGCGGAGGAGGCGGTTTACTTCCCCTCTTCTCTTTACCAGCGCCACCACCACCGGCCGGTTGTTGAGTCTTCACATAATCCTTGATAAAGTCCATCTCCTTCTCAATCGTCGCCGGATCGATGCCATTGTTCTGCAGTTGTGTAAGAAGCGCCGTCCAAGACGGATCGACACCCTTGGACGTGAACCCAGATTCCGAATCGTACCCCATATGCGCAACATGAATGAACGAACCCGCTGTAGGTCCTGATATCATCGATTTATCGATTTTACCGCCTTTCGAGGGTCCACCACCACCCCCACCCGCACTCTTCGTAGATTTAGACTTCTTCTTCGTACTCCCCCCACCACCACCCGTCTTGGCATCCTTCTTCCCAACAACCTTCTTATAAAACCCCTTTGCCTCACTCTCATCCGCAAAAACGAAGCCAACCATACATTCGTCCCCGGGGAAGGTGTGGAACCAAGACCGATCCGCCCAATAGTCCATTCCTTTCCAACATTCGAATTCCCAAATGACGCCTCGGGTGCCTTGGAGGTCTACGAGTTTGAAGGAGCAGCCGTTTGTGGTGTTGTCTCGGGTGAAGGCGAGGGCGCCTTGGAGGCCTGTGTAGGACCATTCGGAGGGGGAGGGGTGGGCGTAGTAGATGCGGGCGAGGGAGGCGGTGAAGATTTTGTTGGTGGCTGGGGAGACTGGGATGCTGCTTTTGACTTTGGATTTGTCGTCGGGGGAGAGGGTTGATTGGGAGGGCATGGTTTTGTGGAGGAGGAATGACTGCGGTCAGGAAGAAGAAGAGGAAGGAGGACGTGGGAGTTTCTTGGCTGTGAAGGGGAATTGATGTCACGGATTATGTCACAAGGACAAGAATATAGCTGCGCAGACCCACCCGGAACTTCGGGACCGCCCATTTCAGACTTTTCTAAAATTAACCTCATGGCGATGGCGTTTTAGATTTTTCGTTTAGTGATTTTTTCTTACACGTACTAGACCAGGCTCACAACAATTAAATAAAAGGGTTGGCAGCGAACGTCCACCATCATTTTCCCTTCCATCATGTCCTCCCCCTCCTCCGACATAACCCAAACCGACCCAACCACAGACTGGAAATACGTCTCCGAAGGCGGCGCGACCATCGTCTTCTCATACATCGGTCCCTCCAACCCCACATTCGACGGTATGGTCCTCAGATTACGAAAACAACCCAACGTCCCCGTCGGTGTTCGCGATTCCGACTCTGACTCTGACTCTGACTCTTCGGATGGAGAGGAGAGCGAAGACGAAGACCCATCCATATCTTTCCAACGCCAATGCATGTCCCGTCTCGTACCCAAAGAACACTTGCCAAAGTTACAGAGCGTCATCGTGAGAGCTGACCCCGTGAGGAGCGTTTCGGTGGATGAAGTGACTGGGTCGTACCGAGACAGCGACGTGGAAATGAGGATGCCGGGGGCGTTCCCAGTTACGATACATGGACCTCCGCATATCCATTCGAATAGGTGGTTACGTGCGCTTTCAAAGGCTCATGAACACGAGAGACCGGAGAATCGGAGGAAAACTGGGGGTGTGGATGTGCATAAACATAAAGGGGTTTTGGCTACCGATCTTGTTGGGGGTGGAGGAAAGGGGGTGAGTGTTGAGATCAAGGTGAGTTCCTTCTCGTCGGGCGTCGGGAATCCAAGGTAGTGACAGTGTTGATGGTGTAATAGCCCAAATGGTCGTTCCTACCCAACCCAACCTACCTCTCCCCCTCCACACGGAGTGTAAAAACCAACACGTGCAGGTTCTGCATGCATTCCTTTGTCAGAAACCATCAAGACTCGTCCCACCGCCCCACACACGCCCAAGGCCTCGTCGCACACGGATACTGCCCGTTGGACTTGTTCTCCGCCGACGAAGAACGCGTACGCGACGCGTTGGGTGCGTTGTACGATGCGTGGGATACGTCAGAGGGGAAAGTGAATAATCTAAAAGTGTTTTTTGGGGGGAAGGTTTTGAAAGTGGATGAGGTGAGCTTCCTTCTTTCCTCCCTTCCTTCTTTCCTTCTCGTGTTGATCGTTGTGAAAGAAACATCTACTCTGGGAAGAAAATGAAAATGAAAACCAATCGGATGAGCTCCTCCGAACAACGTTCATATCGGCCCTCGTACCCCTCTTAACACGTACACCGGCATTACAGGTGTTAAACCGGCTACAGAGGACACTGGACATGCTCGACATCGAAGGGTTAGTCAAAGTGTGGGAAACATTTCATAGTCACACATCAGAGGGAGAAGTTCCAGATCTCGGAGAAGGAATGGAAGAACCGACGATTGACGAGTGGATGGGGTTTATCGATGGGTATCTTGACCAATCTCGAGGGGGTACGTTCTTATCTGGTGGGGAGGAAGGGTATACGAAACGACAGATGAGGGGGTTTTTGTTGGCGTATTTGTTGAGTGCGACGTTTAAGGATTGTTCGGTTATTGTTAGGATGGGGAGGTTGACTGGTGAGGATGAAGAGGAGGTGGTGGACCCGAGGAATGTGACGGTTATTGATTTGGATCCGAAGAGTATGACGAGGTTGAGGAAGTGGGAGGTGTTGGATGGGGAGATTGTTAGAGAGTATGAGAGGCTTACGGGGGAGGGGCTAGGGAAGGAGGAGAGGAAGGTTTGTGTTGATGCGTTTGGTGGGGGTGGGGGCGGGGGCAGGAGGGTGTAGGGTGTAGAGAGGGAGAAAGGATATTTATTGAAGCCCTATCAGACCGCTGTAAATCCTATTTTTGCGGTTTTGTCGTTTTTTATGCATCTGATAGTCGGCTTCCCCACCCCGACTTGAGCTTTGATGCATGATGCCTAGATCACGCCACTGGTATTCAACGTGTAGTAAAAAACAGCACACAGTATCCGAGCAGATTATATCATACAATTCATGACCGGGTGCGATTTGCATTAATTAGAATCATCGAGGGATCGAATCTGAGGTATACCCAATATCTTGATAGTCCTTATACTTAAGTACATACAAATCGTTCATCTGTAAAATGTTCCGCGTTTTCAGGCCGTACCACTCTATATCCGTGTTTCGCTATCCATTCCAACGAGACTTGGACCTGATGCAGAGGTTTTGCGACGCCAGAATGTCCACGCTTCCACGATATCCTGAATAACAGACGTTCGACGACATACACGGTCCAGGGGTGGAGATTCGAAACACACGAACCTTTTGAAGCCCAAACAAGAAGATGAAAGAAAGTGGTGCTAACCATCGGTGTGAACACACACACAAAAAAAAAAAAAGAGAGATGTCCAGGGAACGTGACTTGGACTCACGAACGGAAGCTAAAACGTTTCCAAGAGCAGTTTGGTAGGGGGATGTCAGACGGGTGAAACAAAAGCTGATTCTTTTTTTCGGGAAAGAAAAAGAAGAAAAAAAAAACACGAGTCAAACGACGCGATTCCTGAACGTGAACCTACTTACACCGTTCCGAAGACACCAAACACGGTGAATACCGAGAGACGGATGAGGGTGCCAGTGGGGAGGAGGACTGTGCGTCCGCGTTTGTGGCGGTAGACGGAGGTGAGGGTTATGCACTCGATTATGATGGTTGGGATGAGGATGGCGAGGATGCAGATGTTGGAGGCGTGGCCGCTGGTAGGAGTGAGGGGGCCGTCAGTAGTTGTTCGATGTAGATCCCAAGAGATTTTCGTACAGTGCCTCGTAACGATGTATACTGCAGACCATCCAGTTGTTGGAGAGACCGATGTTGGTGGGGTCGACTAGTCCCATCTGATGGAGGTGGTAAGACTCGGGGAGGTCGCCAAGATTATCGACGACGGTGGCGGGACTTACGGAGAGCACTGAGAAGAACGCGATGCTTGGGAGGATATAGGGCACGTAGACGAGCTGCTCGCGATTGGAAGACGGTGTTTTATTATCATCGGGTGAGGAGGCCGGCTTTGATTGGAACAAAGAACTCACCAAGACGACGTGATCTTTCCATCTCCCCCCTCCTCCTCCGCTTTCATTCTCCCTCCCCCTCACGACGAGGTATAACTACCAGAGAATCAGATACGATGTGATGATCATTAATATTATTATGATGCCCGGGGGCTCACGTAGATCGCAAGAGCCAGAGACGATCCAGCAGTTCTACCACCTCTTTCCAGTCAGTCCCGCACGCTCGAGTCGATGGATCCGGAGCGAGTTTTTTACGCACAGAAAAGGAACAGAATAAACCGCCGCGGCTTGGACGACACATATCCAAAATACCGGTTCGGGTTTGTACAGTTGCCCGGTGGTAGAACTATCATATAGGCATGGAGGTCTCAGGTTACTGGTGGCAACGAAGAATAGATATGAAAGGACGTCGGACTCACAGAAGAGAGAACGAGAAGCAGGCCAAGATCCAGCTGAGTTTTAGGTTAAACCAAGTTGGGTGTCGTCGGATGGTGGGTGAGAGGGCCGCGGTGAGGGTTATGATGCCTGAGCCGATCCAGACGAAGGTGTGGATGGTGATGAAGAGGGGGATTAGGGCTGCCGAGCCGTGGTAGGTTGGATGAGCCTGGGGGTTCATTGGGGATGCGGTCAAAGAGGAAGAGTCATGGGAAGGGGAGGGATGGTCACCCGACGTCACGGTAAACTAAACTGGAGGGGGTATGCATCTTATATATCTGTAGCTGTCAGATTTTTATTATGGGATGATGGTGACCGTTGCGAGATTGATCACGGAAGAGCTCATTTCATTAAGGCGTGTCTACAGTCCTGGAGGAATCAAGGGAGTTTGCTTCTCTTTCCGGCGCACCGGGTGCTTTGATCGCCAGTGTTGCCAACTCGAAAGATGGGGATTGACCGACTGAGATGAATAGATAGAGATGATGAGACCAGACCTCAGCCTGAGTTGAGTGGGAGCAGACATGTACTACCTTGTTGAAAGTTCCTGAATTGAGTGGCCGATCCGGTACAGCCCGTTGAGAGCGACAGGACTTGTGGATACTATAGCTGTCGAGAGTTGTGCGTGCGTGCATAGCAACTCGGCCAGTTCTGAGATCGGATTCCGCACGGTGAGTCCATGTATATATAGTCTGAGTCGCGACTGTTGGCTCATCAGAGCCGTCGATGAGTTTCTGATTGTGACTCCCGGCTCTCAAGGGTGCGCTAAAGTCCGAGGTATGTAAGGGTTGGGTGCTATGTTCCGCCTGTTGAATACAAGGGCCAACTGACTGTTTTTCATAGTCATAGATGATCAGAGGGAGAGGTTCCGGACCTCGGAGAGGGAATGGAAGAACCGATGATTGACGAGTGGATGGGGTTTATCGATGGGTATCTTGACCAATCTCGAGGGGGTACGTTTTTACCTGGACCGCTTCCGGAGGGGAAGGAAGGGTATACGAAACGACAGATGAGGGGGTTTTTGTTGGCGTATTTGTTGAGTGCGACGTTTAAGGATTGTTCGGTTATTATTAGGATGGGGAGGTTGAGTACTACTACGTCTGGTGAGGAGGACGTGGACCCGAGGAATGTGACGGTTATTGATTTGGATCCGAAGAGTATGACGAGGTTGAGAAAGTGGGAGGTGTTGGATGGGGAGATTGTTAGGGAGTATGAGAGGCTTACGGGGGAGGGGCCAGGGAAGGAGGAGAGGAAGGTTTGTGTTGATGCGTTTGGTGGGGGTGGGGGCGGGGTAGGAGGGTGTAGAGTGTAGGGAGGGAGAAGGATATTTATCGAAGCCCTCGAAGGCCGCTGTAAATCCTACTTGCACGGTTTATGGATCTGATTTCTTTTGGTTAACAAAAATCGTATGTACGTATAGTACCATAGATCGTAGGGGCGTGGTAAGCACTATACTAATAGTATTATCGAGGGAACGGATTCCGAATTACACCCAGCCTCTCGATAGTCCTGTTTGTTATCTGGGCGTATCCACCAAACGGCTCGCTCGTGCCTGCACTCGGTCTTCATGCTTCTGCCCTCCGCCGGGGGTTCCCGTCTAGTAGATTGGTAAACAATTGCTTGATTATCCTTCTATCGGATTGACGCGGTCGCAGAGGGAGGAGAGCGAGAGATATATGAGCACGAAGATATAGAATGTTGAAACGACGTCTATCGCCAAATATACTCAGTGACAAGCAAAAGTGAACTGGCAGCCTCGAAGTCGCGTGGAAATGTCCGTCTGTACACTTTCCATCTTTTAGTCTTCAGGCTTTAGTGCTATTCAACCGACTCCGTATTTCGTTATCCAGAGGTCTTGCGACGCCAGAATGTCCATGCTTCCGGAGATGATGGTTAAAACGTTAAACCTTCGACTATGACGGTAGAGACGAGGCTGATCGCGACGCAGATCCTGGAGGCTTGCCCGGTGGCGCTGTCTAGGGGGCCGGTCAGTGAGTTGAATCTAGATCGAGAGCCTTCTCTACGGAGCAGCTGGACCGCGCATACCACAGACCATACAATTATTGGAAAGACCGACGTTGGTAGGGTCGACGAGTCCCATCTAACGACGGCGGTAAGGCTCGGGAAACTGCCCAAGATCGACCGTGGGCACTGAGGCTCTGAGAGCACCGAGAGGAATGAGAGGCTTGGGAGTATGTACGGCACTCAGACAGACTGTGATATAAAAGGTAGGAGGGTAGGATTGGAATGGAAAATTTACTACAACGACGCGGCCTTTCCAACTTCCTCCTCCTCCCCCTCCTCCACCATTCTCCCTTCCCCTCACAACCAGATATTAATATCAGAGAGCAGCCGCCCGTGTCAGCTCAGATGAGATGATATATTCGATATGGCGGGGGGCTCACATGGATTGCGAGTGCTAGAGATCTGACTCCCCTTCCCGATGAAAGGGGGGGGGGGGTTGGCCGGCGAGGGGCGAATACAAACCGTAAGTCTTCTTATTATTGGGCCATGCTACAACTCGTTTATTTATTATACAAGATCTATCCTTACCGTTTCCAAGACGACGTCCTGCACAACAGTGAGCGAGGAATGGCACGGAAGTCAAAATTCAGCGTACGCATTCTTTCATAGTTTCACTGCAATACGAGACCCTGTGAATGCGGACATTCGCAATCAGTGTATCATGTGTTGGCTCCCTGATCCTAAGCCTTACTCGAATAAAAAACAATTGACCGTTGGCGTGATATCTGGCTTGTCCAACATCGAGAGCCTCAGTCTAAAACGGCCTAAATATTAGCATGTTGACTTTGTATCTGAGATGTAGACGCACACTTATCACCAATTAGGTTCTGTGAACATGGCTCCAAGGTGCATATCAAAACAGACTGAGGCAGGGATACCATGGCCGGAAGAGCAGCAGACAAAAATGACTGCATTGAGCTGGGCCGACGTCGACAATCAACAGAGGCGAACAATAGGAAAAAGATTGAGTGACCCACAAAGGTCAGATTTCGCACAAAATAGTCCGTACGTTCCGGAATGTCCGATTTGACCCGCCGATATCTCGTTGATTTCGAACTTGCAGCGGAAACGGAATCCCTACCGAGGAAAGTGAAAGTAATAGGTCAAGCTGCGAAACGATACCGGGTGCCGTCAACTCGCGGCGGCAGGCAGACTATGGCTATGAATTCATTTTGGCGGAGCTTGCAAAGAAAGGCGACATCTGAGGGTCGGAAGAAACAAACTCATACGGTTTGTTGATCAGTTCAAAGTCGCTGGCGCTTTAATCGCCAGTGTTGCCAACTCGAAAGATCGGGATTGACCAACTGAGATGATCGTAACGGGACCTCACTGGCCTGAATGGATGGATGGATGGAATACAAGGTGAGTTGATTGGAGGGGAGTGTCGGCGATTCCGGAAGAGAAAGATCTTCGCCAGTCCTGTGCTGTAGATGTCGCTTTACTGTTGAGAAAGCAGAAAGCAATGCAGGTCGTCAGACTCGTCCCTATCTGATGGTTCTTTCAAGCTTAGTCTGAACTCCGACGCACAATTGTCCTAGTCAGGAAACGAGAAATAATATTCAGAAGTAATCGAAGAGGTATTGGGAAACAGAGAGGAACAGTATCATGATGCTAGTGGCAACATATGATTTGGAGCGGGTGACGCCCTTTAAGGCCGAGGCAGAACGCAATGGTGTATCTGTAGTGTTAGTTGGTGTCTGAGTGGTTCTGGTCCTATGAACAGACAAAGTAAGCCTTGAGCAAGGTTCCGCCGCGAAGAATTGACTCACCCGTCATCGGAGAGTTGAGCTCCAGATGCGAACCCGCCACCAGTGCCAGACACAACCAGTGTCGTCTCCACCACAACACTGACTATAGTGATCGTCGTTCCGGGGGGTCGCTGCCTTAACGATTCGGGTGTCAGAGTCCTGCGATGAGAACAAGAGATATTAGGGCATGTAGATAGACGAGTCGGAAACCATGAGAAATACTTCACATTTACATCGGTATGATTACGCCATGAGGCGCCGTTAACGGTGTACTAGACGTCGCAGTGGACCCCCTCACTGAGCTGGCAGGGTCGGAGATTATGATCGTCGGAGAGGTCGACTCGCAGTCTGATAGTGACAGAAAATGGTAGCGCAAGTCTGTTTGAGTACTGGAGAGCTTCAGCTAGTATCGGATCGCACAAAGTGATAATTCCAAACAAGATACCTCTGCAAGTCCGAGTTCATAATAATCGAGTCCGAGCTGAATGTGGACAGTATAAGTCCATAAAATAACCGCAGTACGTTTATCTGTGCTTACCATTGCTGAAGCGAACTACCACTAGACTGCGGGGCAGACGCCGCCATGATAGTATGTGTCAGGCTTGAACATCATGTTCTCCCAAACCTTCGCCCTTATAAGAAGTGACCTGAGGATACTTGGCGGTACGAACACTTGGAACCATCGCAGGTTCGATCAGATCTCTAGGAGGAGGGTCACACCGCCGACAGAAGCGAACAAGGGGTTCATCTCTAGCGAAATGTGACCGGAGGACTGCTGTCTTCTCATGGATCGGCGAGATCCGTTGGTATCTATGGACCTTCCATTACATTCGAGTTGGCAATCCCGAATCGCTGCGTCGCTAGCACGGGACGACTTGAAGACCTGCCCACCAGGACGATGAACGAGATGGGTCAAAGAATCTTGAGAATGTCAGACTCCGACGCACGATTGTCCTAGTCAGGAAACGAGAGATAATCAACCTAAGTAATCAAAGAGGAACCGGGAAACAGAGAGGAACAGTATCATGATGCTAGTGGCAACATATGATCTACAGTGGGTGATACCCTTTGAGGCCGAGGCAGAACACGACGGTGTATTTGTATTATTGGTTGGTGTCTGAGAGGGTCTGGTACTACAAACGAAGCAACTTGTAAGCCTTGAACGATATTTCCGCGAAGAATTTACTTGCCTAGTATAGGAGGGTTGAGCTCCAGCTGAGAACGCGTTACCAATCAATCTCTCAGAGCAATCTGAGGACTAAGGGACTACCGATGCGTCTATATGGCGTATCTGATGGAAAGAGTTGAGAGAGCGGCAAGGCAGAGTCGAAGATGGATCGGCGATCGCGGAGATTAGCATCACGTGGCCTCGGTGCCGCTAAACGCTGCCTCTTGGCCCAAGCCTCCTCTTAACGTTCGATCGCGACACTGTGTCCCTTGTACGCTTCCGGAGGAGGAGAGGAGGAGTACGAAACGACAGCTTAGGCGGGGTTTTCGTTGTTGTATTTGAACGTTCAGTGCGACGTCCAAGCCTGATTGTTCGATTATTGATTGTTAGGATAGGGCCTCTACTACTTCCGGCGAGGAAGACCATGATGATGTGGACCCATGGAACGTGACGATTATCGATATGGATCTGAAGAGTATGACGAGGTTGAGAAAGTGGGAGGTACTGGATGAGTATGGGGGGCTTACGGGGGAGGGGCCCAGGAAGGAGGAAAGGAAGGTTTGTGTTGATGCGTGTGACGGGGATATAGCACACCATATCCACCACAGTACTAACCGGGCAGATCATACATTATTGTCATAGGGTGTGGTCTCCATTTTAATTTATTAGAATCATCGAGGGAACGAATCCGAGGTGTACCTGACCTCTCGATAGTCCTGTTATAAGTACAATGTTCATAGGCTGTATACCGTTCCGCGTTTTCAGGCTCTAGTACTACTCCGGATCCGCCGTGTTTCGCTGTCTTTTCCAACGAGATCTGATGCAGAGGTCTTGCGACGCCAAAAAGCCCATGTTTCCACGATATCCTGAAGGACAGACGTTCGACGACCACACGGACCAAGAAGAGGATTTGAAAAGGCGAACCTTTTGAAGCCCAAACAAGACGATAAAAGAAAGTGGTGCTGGCCATCGGTGTGAACTAAAAAAAAAGGCGCAGGAAAATTAAACGCTCACGAACGGAAGCCAATACGTTCCCAAGTGCAGTCTGATAGGGAGACGTAAGGCGGGCGAACCAAAAGCTGATTCTTTTTGAGGGGAAAAAACATGAGTGAAACGACGGAATTCCTGAAGGTGAACTTGCACTATTCCGAAGACACCGAACATGGTGAATATCGAGAGACGGATTAGGTTGGGGACGATCATGCGTCCACATGAATGTCTGAATTTGTAGGCGGAGGTAATGGTTATGCCTTCGATTATGATGGTTGGGATGAGGATGGTGACGATGCAGATGTTGGAGGCTTGGCCGCTAGCAGCGGGTTGTCAACGTAGATTCGAGAGTGTGTGGGACATTCCCTACAGAGCAGCTGGACCACGCATACCGCAGACCATCCAATTATTGGAGAGACCGATGTTGGTAGGATCGCCGAGTCCCACCTAATGAAGGTGGTAAGACTCGGGGAGGTTGCATCATTGACACTTACAGAAAGCACTGAGAAGAATGCGACGCTTGGGAGAATATAGGGCACGCAGACGAGCTGCTCGCGATGGAAGATGGTGGCGTATCATCAGATCATCAGAACGGCCGAGATTTAAAGGCTCGATTGTAACGGACAACTCACTGCGACGACATGACCTTTCCCTCTCCCTCCTCCTGTTCCATTATCCCTTCCACTCACGACCAGATATAACTACCAGAGAGCGGCGTTAGCTCAGATGAGATGCTATGGGCGAACATCTTGCCCGGGGCTCACGTAGATTGCAAGCGCCAGAGACGATCCGGCAGTTCTGCCACCTCTTTCTAGTCAGTTGCTGCGCGCGAGTCAATGGAGCGGGTTTTTTACGCACAGGAAAGGAGTAGAATAAACTGCTGCGGCTTGGACGAGACATATCCAGAATATCGGTTCGGGTTTGTACAGTTGTCCGGTGGTGAAACTTTTAATGGAGCATCAGCACACATCCTACACACGCCGGAATGAAGAACAAACAGAAGAGCGGCTGAGAAGCAAGCTAAGATCCAGCTTAGTTTTAGGTTGAACCAGGTTGGGTGTCGTCGGATGTTGGGTGAGAGGATGGCGGTGAGTGTTATGATGCCTGAGCCGATCCACACGAATGTGTGGATGGTGATGAATAATGGGATTAGGGCTTCTGAGCCGTGGTAGGATGGCTCAGATTCCATTGGTATTGTTAAAGAGTAAGTGCCATGGAAAGAAGAGGGATGAGTTGTGCCACCGACGTAGAACTAATTTGGAGGGAGATCTTATATATATGTGACCGTCAGGTTTATTTTGGGACGATGGTGACCGTTGCGATCTTGGTTTCGCTTGGTAAGGAGGGGTTCAAGGGAGTTTCCTTCTTGTTACAGCACTCCGGGTGCCTTGCTGTCTGGTGGCGAGTGCCAACGCGAAAGGTCGAGATTGACCAACTGAGATGGCTCGATAGAGATGATGGGAACAGATCGCAGCCTGAGTTGGATGGGAGCGTGTACCCTCAATATCCCCGATGTGAATGGCCAGTTCGGTATAGATAGCCTGTCGAGCTATCGCATGTATGGCTAACCGTCGAGAGTTGTCCGTGCGTGCATAGCAACTCGGCCAGTTCAGAGTTCGGATTCCGCACGGTGAGTCCATGTATATACAGTCCGAGTTGCGACTGTTGGCTCATCAGAGCCGCCGATAGGTATCTGATTGCGAAATTTCGGCTCCCGAGAGTGCGCTAAAGTCTGAGATATGGATGAGGGTTGAGTACTATGTTCCGCCCAACACAAGCCAACTGACTGTTGACCTCAGTCTCCTTCGTTCGTTGGCTTGGCGCATGACGCCAGTATACCGGGGCTGCGCCTGAGAAGAACTAAAGCCACGTAGTACTGCACTGACTCGGATTCACTGCAGGATCTGTGATTCCACCCGAGTAGAGTTTGCTATGTCGAAGGTACGACCAACACTTGGTTGTAGGATATAGTCGGCGAAACGGTGATCAGGATTATAATGTCTTGAATAAAAAATACAGGAGGTGAGTTGAAACTCTGCTCGCAATTGAGAGCTTTCAGAGTTCGAACTCGCTTGAAGAACATGTGTGTATGAATCTGAAAGAGAAGGACCTTCATCAGTTTAGTGCCGTAGATGGTTGCCGTTGAAGAGGTGATGCAGGGCGTTGGGCTCATCCCTATTGGATTCCAAGCCTGGTCTAGGTTCCGACGCACACAATGATCATCGTAGCTAGAAAACGAGAAATGGTATTCAGAAGTAATCAAAGAGGTACTGGGAAACAGAGAGAAAGAGTGTCGACACGATGCCGGTGGCAGAATATGATCTGGAGTGGGTGGAGCCTTTTGATGCCGAGGTAGAACGAGACGGTACATCTATGGTGTCAGTTGGTGTCTGGGAGGTTCTGGCCCTGCGTACGAAGCAACTTGTAGGCCTTGAACAATGTTCCGTGAAGAATTCACTTGCCTAGTATAGGAGAGTTGAGCTCCAGCTGAGAACGCACTAATCAATCTCTTAAAGCAATCTGAGGACTAAGGGATCACCGATGCATGATGGTACATGGCGTATCTGATGGAGAGAGTTGAGAGAGCGGCAAGGTTGAAGGCAGAGTTGAGGCGATTCCGAAGATGCCGGCGAGGAACGAACCGGCATCAGACTCCAACCGAGCGAGGGAATGATGACTCAGCACCATTCCCTCCTCTCGTGATCCCTCTGTGACCCGGTCGAGCTTCGCTCGCCCCAGCCCACTCTTCGCTTCTTCTGTCCCGGGATGAGGTTGGACGAAGCAGATGGATCGGCAATATCGTGGAGAATAGCATCACGTGGCCTCGATGCCGCTAAACGCTGCCTCTTGGCCTCCTCCCAACGTTCGACACTGTGTCCCTGTCTCGAACTTGCTTGATGGATGGTCTTCCGCCACTGGCGTCGTCTTGTGCGCTTTCCGAGGAGGAGAGGAGGAGTACGAAACGGCAGCTTAGGGGGTTTTTTATTGGCGTATTTGTTAAGTGCCACTCCGTTAAAGCCTCAGGCCTCAGGATCAGTGTTCGGTTATTGTTAGGATGGGGAACCTCTACTACTTCCGGCAAGGACGACGATGTGAACCCGCGGAATGCGATGATGATTGATTTGGATCCGAAGAGTATGACGAGGTTGAGAAAGTGGGAGGTGCTGGATAGGGAGATTGGAGAGGCTTACGGGGGAGGGGCCCGGGAGAGGAAATGCATTTGGTGGGGGTGGGGGCAGGAAGGTATAGGGAGGGAGAAGGCTCTATCAAAGCCCCCTCAGGCCGCCGTACATCCTAATACCACTTGTCGTGTTTATGGGTCTGATATTCAGCTTTCCTTCCGGCCCAGTAGCTAGATAACGCCACTGGTACTCAACGCGCAGTAGAAACAGGGATCGTACATAGCACATTATATACACCACAGTAACCGTGCATATCATGGATTCTTATCATAGGATGCGGTCTGCATTATTAGAATCATCGAGGGAAAGAATCCGAGGCGTACCCAACCTCTTGATAGTCCTATTATTATAAGTACAATGTTCGTCTGTATACCTTTCCGTGTTTGCAGGCTATAGTACTACTCCGGATCCGCCGTGTTCCACTATTCAATCCTGCGCGACCTGATGCGGACGCCAGAATGCCCATGCTTCCACGATATCCTGAAGGACAGACATTCGACGACTTGTACACGGTCCAGGGGGAGGGTTCAAAAAGACGTACCTTCTGGAGCCCAAACAAGAAGATAAAAGAAAGCGGTGCTAGCCATTGGTGTGAACAAGAGATAAAGGCACAGGACAAGTAAATACTCACGAACGGAAGCCAACACGTTTCCAAGAGCAGTCTGATAGGGGGACGTGAGGCGTGCAAACCAAAAGCTGATTCTGAGCAGCCCCTCTGGGGGATAAGACTCTCCCCGGATTGGAGCAGACGCAACTTTACTTACACTGTTCCGAAGACACCAAACATGCTGAATATTGAGAGGCGAATTAGGGTGGAGATGAGTACTGTGCGTCCGCGTTTGAAGACGGAGGTGATGGTTATTCCTTCGATTATAATGGTTGAGATGAGGATGGTGACGGTGCAGAACTTGGAGGCTTGGCCACTGGTAGTGGGTTGTCAACGTAGATTCGAGTGTGTGGGACATTCCCTACAGAGCAGCTGGACCACGCATACCGCATACCATCCAATTGTTGGAGAGACCGATGTTGGTAGGGTCGACGAGTCCCGTCTAATGAAGGTGGTAAGACTCGGGAAGGTTACCAAGATTATCGTCGACTTACGGAAAGCACTGAGAAGAATGCGATGCTTGGGAGAATATAAGGCACGTAGACGAGCTACTCGCGATCGGAAGACGGTGGTATATCATTAAAAAGGCCGACAGGTGAAGGGGGCTTTGACTGGAACGGAGAACTCACTAGTACGACGACGTGATCTTTCCATCTCCCTCCTCCTCCTCCTCCATTCTCCCTTCCCCTCACGACCAGATATAACTGTCAGAGAGACGCCCGCCCGTGTCAGGTCAGGTACGACATTATGATCAATAACATGCCCGTGGGCTCACGTAGATCGCAAGAGACAGAGATGATCCAGCAGTTCTACCACCTCTTTCCGGTCAGTCCCGCGTGCTCGAATCGACGGAGCGGATTTTTACGCACAGGAAAGGAATAGAATAAACTGCTGCGGCTTGGACGAGACATATCCAGAATATCGGTTTGGGTTTGTACAGCTGTCCGGTGGTAAAACTTTAAATGGGGTTAGCACACGCCCTACACACACGCGAATGAAGAACGAACAGAAGAGCGGCTGAGAAGCAGGCCAAGATCCAGCTTAGTTTTAGGTTGAACCAAGTTGGGTGTCGTCGAATGTTGGGCGAGAGGATTGCGGTGAGTGTTATGATGCCTGAGCCGATCCACACGAATGTGTGGATGGCGATGAATAATGGGATTAGGGCTTCTGAGCCGTGGTAGGATGGTCGTGATTCCATTGGAGTTGTTGAAGAGCAAGAGCCACGAAAACGAGAAGAATGCGTAGTCGCCCGATGTAAGCTAGACTGCAGGGATCGTCCAGATTCCAAAGTCCACATTATATAAATGTGACTGTCAGATTCATTATGGGATGATCATCAGGACTGTGCGGATGCGGTAGCGGTTGCGATATTGGTTCTGGAAGAGTTCAACTCGATAAGGACGGTGCAAGGGAGTTTTCGTTCTTTTTATACCCAAGGGGCCGGCCCTACAATTGCAAGTGTTGCCAACTTGAAAGATTGGGATTGACCAACTGAGATGGTTCGATAGAGTTGATGGGAGCTCAGTCTGGATGGATAGAATGTTAGTCGAAGCGAGTCCTGTGCCGTAGATGTTTGCTGTTGAAAAAGCAATGCAGGGCGTCAGACTCATCCCTATCGCCGGGGGCAGGAGCCTGCTCACTTTCCGGGAAATTGATGCCGACTCACCTTCCCTGCTTTCCGTTCTCTTGACGAAGGCCTTTAAGCCACTCAATATACGTGATTTTCTCTGCCAAAAAAGAATTAGCACCCGAAAACGAAGAGCGCGAGGTAAGTGAGAGGAAAGTGAAAGGAAAGTGAGACGGCATCACTTTCCTACAAAGTGGACGGGTTTTTGCGTCCGTTGTACCTGACGGTCGATATTTCAAGCTTAGTCCAGGCTCCGATGCACAATCATCTTGGTCAGGAAACGAGAAATGATATTCGGAAGTGTTCGAAGAGGAACCGGGAAACAGAGAGGAACAGTATCATGATGCTAATGGCAACATATGATCTAAAGTGGGTGATGCCCTTTGAGGCCGAGGCAGAACGCGACGGTGTATTTGTAGTGTCAGTTTGTATCTTCGGAGAGCTTCTGGTCCTGCGAACGGAACAAGCTCCCGCCGCGAAGGATTGACTTACCTATCATCGGAGAGTTGAGCTCCAGTTGCAAACCCGTCACCAGTGCCAGACACGGCCAGTGTCGTCTCCAGCACAACACTGGCCACAGTGATCGCCGTTCCGGGGGGTTAATGCCTTGACGATTCGGATGTCAGAGTCCTGCGATGAGAACAAGATTTATCAGGGTATGTAGATAGATGAGTCAGAAACCATGAGAAGTATTTCACACTTACATCGGTATGATTGCGCCATGAGGCGCCGTTAACGGTGTTCTCGTTGCAGTGAACCCCCCTCACTGAACTGGCAGGGTCGGAAATCATGATCGTCGGAGAAGTCGCCTCGCAGTCGGATAGCGACAAAAAACGGTAGTTCGAGTCTGTTTGAGTACTGGAGAGCTTCAGCTATCGGATCGCGCAAAGTGACAATTCTAAACAAGATACCTCTGTAAGTCCGAGGTCTTGATAATCGAATACGAGCCGAATGTGGACAGGGGGACGGGGGACCTGATGGTAGAATTGAATGAGAGCGTTGCGGCGGGATGATGATGTTGAAAAGCCACCTAATCCGAGTCGAACACTTCTATGCCATTTGATTGGATAAAACCTGGAAAAATCCTCCCAGTTGGGTCCCCAAATTAGTTGGAGGGTAGGTCAATCCGAACCAGCCACCAATCTGTGTCTCGAAGCAGTCTGAGGATTGAATCGATGATGCATGGCACGTATTGGAGAGAAAGTGGAGAGAGAGCGGCAAGGCTCAGGTCAAAGCAGAGTGACAATGACATTGACAATGATCGCGGTCCGCGAGTAACAGCGTCACGTGGTCTCGAACGCCAACTTGAACCCAGCTCCAGAGTCCTCCCAACATTCAACTGCTGCAGATAGCCCTGTCTCGAGCTTGCTTAATGAATGGTCTTCCGCCACTGGCCACATCTTTAACGACACCTATCACAAAGCCTCAGCAACTCCAACATGGCTTCAGCGTAGAGGAAAGCCGGGAGAAGAGATTACAACGCCAGCAGGCACGGTTTCGCGATCGTGGAGGGTAAGTTGCGCTCGTCTTCACTAGCAGCTGTTGCACTCATATCCGCTTTACAGGAAATATCAGCCTCAATCGCGCGATACGCTACTCAATATTCTTCTGAAGGGTGGAAAGTCGCCGACGAAGGATTCACGAGGTTCTCGTTCGCGGAGTAGGTCCAAGTCGCCGGCGAAGAGCAGCGGCAATAAGGGAGGCGATGGTGGTGTTCAATCTGGGGCCTCAGGTGTTTCTTCACAAGCCAAGTCGAGGAGAAAGAGCGTGAAGGCAGCTCAAGAGGAGACGACCGCAGGTGAGTAACCCCCATGGTGTTGCTTAGCGTGTTAACTCTCAATCAAACGCGCCATGTAGGACCTTCGACAGCTCGGGCTGTAACGAAACGTAATGGAAGGAGCAAAGCTTCGAAATCGACATCGACAAAGCAGGACAACGACGACGAAAACGGTCAGCTTCACTACTCCCATGTACACAGTACCCCTGACCATTCACAGGCGATTCAGAGAGCACCAATGTCAAACTCACAGAAAAGCGTGGACGCAAAGCCTCTGGAACTACAGCCTACAAAGCGAAAGGGAAACAGCGAAGTGGTACAGAAGGGGGTGGTGACACAGGTGGGTGATATTCAATCGACACGGGCATATCCTTACAACTTTCTAGTAGAGGTTCCCAAAGCGAAGCGCTCTCGCACCGTGAAGAAGCCTGTGGAACAAGATGTCGAGGATGAAGAAGATGACTACAAACCGAAGCGTAAATCTACTACACAGTCTAGAAAAGCTCCGGCGAGGAAGAAAGCTCCTGCGAAACGCGGAAAAGCAAAGTCAAAAGTTACGGACGATGACGAAGATGGAGAGAAAGAGGAGGTTCCGGCGCAAGCGGTGGATACGACCCGAAAGCCTAAGGGACGAGCTCAAGTAAAAGGTAATGTCTGGAAAGCGGACCTCCGAGACACAGAAGACTAAATTGGATGTAGGTGCTGCAGACAATGCGGGGAAGACGCGTGGACGTGCAAAGGGAAAGGCAGCCGTGGTGGACGACACAACTGAGAATCTTCAGACCGAGGAGTCGCACCGTACCGCGAATGCGACCGCTACCATGCATGAAAAACGCCGCATCGAGAATGCGAAAACAAAATCGACATACGGCGCCCTTTCTGACATTGAAGAGGAAGAAGAACCCATTTCTCGAACGCTACCGAATTCAACCGGCCAAGGTAGTGAAACGGACGTACTCAACAAGCCAACGCGGCCCCCACCAGCTGCAGAAGTATCGACGGCTACGACAGCCTCAGGCAGGACGGTCACCGCCACTTCAGGTCGCAAACGGAAGAAGGAAGAGGCGATACAGGAGGCAGGCACCTCGACAGCAGCGACCCATTCCCGTAAGAAGCCTAAACTTGCGGAGAGCTCGAAGGACATCGAACACGGACAGGCAGAACCTTCTACGATACGCCAAGAAGACCAGAACAAGGCGAAGCTTGACGAACCCTCGACCGCGAAGCGCCGGAATCAATCGAAGGCCCCACCTGTTGACCGTCCCGTCAACCCAAAACGCGCGACTGGAGCCAAAGAACCTCTTGAGACGGCCGATACTTCTTCACCCTCCTCCGGCTCCAGAAAGCGCAAGCTCGATGATGCACAAACAGACGTGCCCGAACCGGTTGCTAAATCCAAGAAGGGGCGAAAGCCTCCTGCTACGAAGCCAACGGAGCCGATCCAGAACGAGGTTTCCGCACCTGATGCACCAGTGAAGAAGAGGACGAAGACATCCACCTTTGAAACGACTCACCCCGACGAGAGGTGCGTTCATACCATCCTTCCGATTGGACGGGGCAGTGCTCATACGTGCGCGTGTGTGCTTAGGCTGAAGACGACTTCTAGGAAACAAAAGGAGAACTCGAGCTCTAAACCGCAACCCAAGAAACAAGCTACGAAGAAGCCAACTTTGAAGCAGAGAGCCAAACCTAGGGGCCCGCCGAAAGAGGTTCTGGAGCAAATCGGTCGGTCCAAACCTCATATCGAGGACGGAGAACCCGATGAACTTGATTTCCTATCTTGATCCTGACACGCCACATCTTGCATACCATATCTTGACCACTGCGATACCTCCATTTATACGTCCACAGCTCATATCTTATACGACATCTGTACAATGATCACACCACATCATCTGTAGAAATATACTTGATATTCTTGTTTGTGTTACACAATGTCATACTGTACTTCTTATGTCTTCCTTCCGTGCTCCACCATCTTTCTCAGCAAACCCTGATATGGAGGGCTTCCGACGCCAGAATGCCCATGCTTCCACGATGTCCTGTGGGATGAATGCTCAGGATCGACCCACAGCGATTACATGGTTTAGGGGATCGGAGAGGACGAACCTTTTGAAGCCCAAACAGCAAGATGTAAGATAGTGGTACTACCATTATAAGAAAGGGTCCCTAGTCAATAAAGTCCTCAACGGACACATGCTAGGTGCTCACGAATAGAAGTCAAAACATTCCCAAGTGCAGTTTCATGGGGGGATGTAAGGCGACTAGACCAAAACCTGATTCTGTGAAAGTAGGTCAGTCCAGGTGAGAGGATGCAGCGTGGGTGTGCATCTGAGTCTGCTCGTACATTGTTCCAAAAACTCCGAATGTGGTGAATACCGATAAACGGATCAGCGTGGGGAGGATGGTGTTCCCATACGAATACCTATGTTCATAAACGGAGATAATGGTTAAGCTTTGAATTATGATGCTAGGTACGAGGATGATAGCGACGCAGACGTCTGAGGTTAGCCCGCTGAGGGGGGGTTGTCAGCGCGACAATACTATTGCAGACCAGAAGGAACATCGCTTACAGTACCCCCAGACCGCGCATACCACAGACCATCCTATTACTAGAGAAACCGACGCTGCTACGGTCTGCCTGTCCCATCTGATGAATCGTCGTTAGCTGGTAAGTCTTGTGAAGCTGCTCGACGGCGGGCTTACAGAAAGCACCGAAAAGAATGCGGTACTTGGTAGTATATACGGCACGCAGATGAGCTGCTCGGAAGTGGCAGATCATCAGAAAGGCTAAGAGGGCTTGAGAATGGAGGCTCACTGCAACGGTGCGAATTTTCCCTCCTTTTCCCTCCTTTCCCTTCACGACTAGATATAACTGCCAGAGAACCGCGTCAGTTTCAACGTAATGTGTCAAATGGCACCAAGGCTCACGTAGATTGCGAGTGAGAGAGATGTTCCAGTAGTCCTAACTCCCCCCAGTCAGCCGTACAAGTCGACGAAAGATATCGGCGAGCTACACACAGGATAGGCACAGAGTAAACCGCTGCAGCTTGGACAAGGCATATCCAGAACGTCGGTTCAAGTTTGTACAATTGTCCAGTGGTGAAACTTCGTACGCAAGGCGGTCACAAAAGGTCAGCGCGTCATACATAACGGAGACTGGATGAAAGACGAACAGGAGAGCGTATGAGAAGCAGGCCAAGATCCAGCTTAGCTTCTGACTAACGAACGTTGGATGCCGCCGGATGTTGGGTGAAAGGGCAGCAGTAAGTAGGATGAGACTCGAGCCAATCCAGACGAATGTATGGATGGTAATGAACAATGGGACCAGGACTCCCGAGCCTTGGTATGATAGAGATTCCACCGACATTGTCAAAGAGTTATGCAAGGGAGAAAATTGTGTCGGCACCGGTCCAGACAGGGGAAAGAGCCACAGAAGTGCGTCCGGCGTACACGAAGATCAGGAAGGAAGGACCAAAGAGAGCGTTTAAAAGCCTTATATTAATGGACGTTAGATTTACAGTATCCCGTTGAGTAGTAATCTTGGGGATTGATAGGATCAGCATGGCCGTGCAATGACCGTGGCCACCACACGGCGCGACGTCGAATCTGGAAAGGCTCGGTTCCTTAATCAAGTATACCCGTGCAAGTCCGGTGTTCTTGACTGTTGCCAACAAAGATGGCAATATCATATCGGAAATGACCAGTATGAGTTAAAAATGAAGGCCAGCCAGACTATTAGATGGGATCATCGATCCTGCCACTTCCACTGAGGTGGCCGCACCTACATACTCATCATGATTCATGTACTCAAGATGATTCGGCGATACGTAGAGTCAACCGCGACTCACGACTCTTGAAGCTTGGAGCCTGATTTAGGTTAATTAGTGATCCTGCGCAGTGAGTCCTTACACAGTTGTAATCATTTCCACCAGCGTCTAGTTACAACTCCCGGTCCTGAGTGCGCGCTAGAGCCCATAATACGATGGAGAGGCTGGCCTGCTAAGTGCACTCTCGACCTATCGAGTCAAGAAAGAACGCTGAGGAGCAAAGTTCGTTCCAGTTGATTGTTGAATCGAAGGGCACTCAAGAAGTCGGGGGTGCGAATCTGGCAACGACGCTCGGAGGGCTGATCCAAGGCTGATCTTTGATGTAGTAGAGATCCGTTGACGATCATCCGTTGCATTCGGGATGGTAAGTCGAATGAAGCACTACATCGGTAGTAGGCGCTCAGGCGTAACGAGAGGAGATCAAAGATATAATATATCCCGAATTTTGGACTTAAGAGAGCAATGATGAAAGGGAATGGGAGATTTGCGGCCGAACAACGGTGAAAAGCTACCTAGTCAGACGCTGTTATGCCATTCGATTGGGCGAAGTCTGGACATTGTGATTGTGTCCACGAGCTGGTTCGAGGGTAGGTCGGTCGATCACTTGTGCGTCTATGAACATGCACGCCGAACGAAAGGTGAATTGTCATGGAAAAGACGAGAAATGTTAGTCGACCTTGGGCTTCAAAACGGGGGCAACCGCACCTTCACCTGGCGTTTTACTCGACACTGTAGCTCTTGCTACAGGCTGACAAGGACACGGACAGTGCAGGCATCTTCAGAGCAACCGGGATCATATTGAATCAATGTAAGTCAAGCATGCCATGAGTTTACAGGATACGTCCGCGCCAAGGGATCCTTGCTGGTTAGAAGAAGAGCGATTTTGTGACGCGTATACGGCCTAATGGTGAATAAAGCACTGGGCTTGAATGCACACCTTCCTGTTGGTTTCCTTCTGATATCCTGTCTTCAAGAAAGTAGTCCGTGCCTACAGTTGCTGGATAATGTTGGTGGGAGCGTAGAACCATCCATCGGCGTTGACAAGGGTGATTGCATGATTGAGGGGCCAATGGTGAGCTCGAGTCTCGAAGTCCCACCGACTTCGTATCCTGCTGCAAGTCGACCATATAATGCAAGGTTGCTTGGTGTACCGTGTCGCACTTGGGGCAAGTTAGAACAGGTGAACGGAGGCGAACTCTGAAGAAAACTTACAGCTACCATGCACACACCGCCTTTTGTCGTACTCTCCGCCTTTTCCCTTCCTGAAAAATCATTTAGCTGTTATCTGGTGTGCAGAATGTGCAGGCTGGGGTTAAACTGTTATGGGATGCGCGTCTGGCCCAGCGTTGGACTGATTCTGGAGTTCCCTTTCAGATCGCGTTCCTCCCGTAAGTTCCTCAGGAAATCTGTTCTCAATTCATCACCGCCCTATCCAGATGGAGAGCCAGGTATACAGAGCACCAAGTTTGTTGGTCGTGGTCGATGAGGAGGGTGGACGAGGGGTGGACGATTGGAAATTCACGAAAGTTTGCCGAGTGCGCTTTGACTTTGTCACTTGAATCACTACCACCACGTCGGCCAACACCACCATTATCATCATCACTATCACACACTGGACAACACCATCGAGCTCAACTAGCACAATGAAGAAGATGATTACAGGCCCTTCATCTCGAATTTGCTCGCCTCCCCCATCACCAATGCCATGAGAAGTCCTTCTCGTGAGTCGCCCCAGGTTGCCACGACCCAGCATGGACCCCGGGAATCGATTACAGGACTCGGTCTGTCTTTTCGGACGCCCTCTTTGAGGACCATATCCCAAGGAGTCCCGCCTTTGGTCTTGCTCATGGAGTCCAATCCACGACCAAGAGAAATTCGAGGATCCGTCGGAACCTCTGCATCAGAGGGACTAGAAGGTCACTAGCTCGCTCCTTGGGAGCGTAGCAGACTATGGCAGGATTAGCAAACTCGCTGTGGCCGTGGTTTATAGGCAGGTGTATGGGCACTGGGCACCAGTATGTTCTTCGGTCTCTCGTCGATTGTTTAGTTGCCTCAAGCGTCAATTCAAAGAGACGTCTCGCCCGAATCTTGAGAACGAGGATATCCAAAAGTCGGCGATGGTTTTGGGAGGGAGATTACTCTGGCCTTGCGCATGTCGAATCACTCGGAATTTTCAGTTGCTTGTTTCTTGGAGGCTTGGAGGCTTGAAGGGGGCTTGGTGGTATGTTGTTCACACATATACACACTGCGACTATACGGAAGGGCTTTAGACTGTCGTGTTGGTATCAGTGTAAGAGCAAAGCGGGTGGGGTGAGTCATATATCCACTCTCCTTCGGACCCGCACTGTGCTGACTGGTTCCAAGCGCTGGATAAGCGCCCGGCCTTGTGGTAGCAGAAATGGGGTTTTTCTGTCGATGTAGCTTGACTGAAGCTCGAAGCCGTACTTCTCGATGGAAATTCGTCTGAAGAGATTGGTCCCTCATCAAATTTGGCAGTCCAGCCCACAGAAAGTCCAGTCCGCAGAAGCTCCTAACCTCGCAATATCAGCGTAAGATACAAGGATATGTCGGTCTAGGAGATTATCCAGCACAGGAGTAGCTGCGTCGAAGGTCAACAGAAGATCAACAATGACCCCGGCCATTCTACACTGTGAATGACGCCTGATTGTCGATGGAAAGCCCGCAATGCCAATGTGTTTTATCCTCCAGCATGGAATTTTTCCAAGGCGTTCGCGAGGGATAACCATTTCGTTTTTCGGCTGCGCAGCTGATGAAGCCTATGGTTGCACAGAGCTGAGATATATTTGAGATTGCTTTTTCGTTTGTTCAGGAGGTTGTGCTCGCCAAAGCTGAAACAGACAAAACGAGAGATTCTGGGAAAGGGTGATGATCCGAATGCGGTATGAGGTCGAGGTGTGTCTTCACCAATCAGTCGTCTGCGAACACTTGTCTCAATCAATATTTGGATATGCTATAAAGCGGCATGCTATCCACCAGATCGAGGTTCAGTCAAGAAAGGCCAATAACCACCTCGCCAGTTATTGAAGACGAAGTTCAAGTGCGATTAGACAAAATTCAGACCAATGTTGTTCTCCAAATACAGTCGGACCGCGAGAGACGCCCTTTCGTGTCGCCGCACTAACCTCCCGCTTTTCTCTCTGTCCTCTACCTCGACCCACTGCTCCTATCCACCGAGAGATTGCCCAGCGCCGTGCCAATGAAGGTACAGGAGCAACGTTTCCAAGCTCGAAGACGCTCTCGCATCCACCCTTACCCTCGGCCTTTATTTCCTGATGAAGATGATGACCCACTGGTTAGCCACGAAGCACAGCAGATCCCGCTCAAATCGACTTAAAATTGGATGCTCTAGTACGCGCCACGCCTTGAAGATGATACTTTGTTGCACCTTGTGTTCAATGTGCGTGTTTTCTTTCGCGATTGCTATATGTCGCGTCCTCATCATGTTCAGGATTTGGCTCACGACCAACAAGCACCTGCTGCTATCGAAGAAAATGGCGTTGAAGGTGCCGATGGAGGTGGAATGGGAGATATTTTCGTTCTTCTCGTGAGTGTCGTTTCCCCCGTTGTCTCGAATGATCTCAAAACCGCGACCCATCTCGTAGGGACTCAGCATAGTGCTTGTTGTCGGAAAAAAGCTTTTGATTGATTTCCTCCTCTCACTCCGGCCAGTGGATGTGGATACACAGGGTGACGGTGTCTAAGGTGCGTTGGTTTTTCCCTTGATACACACGGTTGCAGTCATGGCTCATGATGGCACGCTTTCATCAACAGACTATGAACATCCCAGCTGCTAAAGAACAATGCCACGCTTGCCCATGACGAGGATCCCTGTGAATCCTGCATATATCTTTCTTGGACATGGGCCCATGCCACGCAGAAACCCTCGCTAAACGTCTACCACCTTATTACACTCCATGTTAGGCCCAAAACTGTCGGTTGTCGGTGCATCAAACTGGCCGGTCGCTCAGACTTGACACCCCGTATTCACAGGCCATTCCGCTGCCTCTTCCAACACCCCCTCCATTTTGTGAAGAACTCCGTCTGTTCGCATGATACAAACCTCTCCCGTATTCGTCTTTTCCTCGGGAATACATTATCTCTCCCACCAACAAGCAAATACGTTACGTATTCTACGTATTCATCTTCTGTTGTACATAGTCCTCCTCATACGATATCTTGGACATGCCTCTAGCCCTCGCCAGCCTATAATTACTCTGTGTACCTTTTCCTTGCGCAATCGAGGGACGTACTGAGGGGATTTAAGCTTTCTATGGAACACAGCCACATGATAATTTCGACTTGCCTTCGACCATCATGACGCAGCACACGCGTCGACGCGCCTCCTCCTTTACTCAGAAATCGATATCGTTGTTTTCTGCGCATCTGCACTGTATACTTGGACTGGACCCCAATGTCCCAAGGATGGAGCGGTCATTTTACGGAGTTACTGTCCCCTCACTTGGTATGTTGAGTGCGTGCAGCGAGTGCTTTAACTCCACTCATTTTCAAGCAACAAGAGCCGCAAGGGCTTATCGCAACTCTACGTCCTATGTTTCAATGCAGATCTGGGTGGTCTTTAGTATTCCTCTCCCACGGAAAATAACATCTGCAGAACTACAAAGGCGGCTGTCACAACGGCAGACCAGAAGTATGATTACATCGGAGAAAGTGGAGCAAAGTTGCGTGGTACGGATCCTTTACAGCACCCTCTGAAACCCTCACGATGGAAGTATGCCACTCCGTCGTTACAACAGGCTCGAACGGAAAGTTGTCGGATTCACCGCTAGCCCTACAGTGCTGAAAATCACGACCCAGGTCGATGCTGGACTTGGCGATTACTAGCTCGTTAGGTTCTCTATCGCTACATACCCCCGAGTCGAGTCCGTGGCCTTACCACAATTTCTCCGCCCTAGTATTTAAGGTGGAAATACTGGACCGATTCTTCACTTCAGAACTCAGGTTTTCCTCCTGTCTAAGGCTTTTGCGATGTTCCCAAAGGCAACTCTCATCTCTTTCGCCCTCCTCGCTGTTGGTGTTGTCGCCCAACAAGTCGGTACCAACACAGCCGAAACTCACCCAAAACTCTCCTGGTCGAAATGTAGTGCTGGAGGCAGTTGCGCGACACAACAGGCCTCCATCGTCCTCGATTCCAACTGGCGTTGGCTCCACGACGATTCCCTTACCAACTGCTACACTGGCAACGAATGGGACTCCTCGCTCTGCCCCGACGGCGTAACCTGCGCCTCCAACTGTGCCCTTGATGGTGCAGACTACAGCGGCACCTACGGTATCACCACCTCCGGTAACGGCCTCACCTTGAAGTTCATCACCGATGGTCCATACTCGAAGAACATCGGTTCCCGAGTCTATCTCATGGACACGTCCGATTCCAAGTACGAGATGTTCGATCTCAGAGGCCAGGAGTTCACATTCGATGTCGACATGTCCAACCTTCCTTGTGGTCTTAACGGAGCCCTCTACTTCGTTTCCATGGACGCCGACGGTGGAATGACCAAGTCCAGCAGCAACGCAGCAGGTGCTAAGTACGGCACCGGTTATTGCGACACGCAGTGCCCACATGATATCAAGTTTATTGACGGAAAGGTATGTTCTCGCGTTTCCATCTTCATCTCGCTCGAGAGCTCAATCAATTCCCAGGCTAACGTTGAGGGCTGGGAACCTTCTGATAACGACCAGAACGCCGGCAAAGGTGATGTGGGCGCTTGCTGTAACGAGATGGATATCTGGGAAGCCAACAACAATGCTGCCGCGTACACTCCTCATGTGTGCCGCGGTACCGACCAAGGTCAGACCGCCTGCACTGGCACTGATTGTGGTGATGGCGACCAACGCTACGACGGTATCTGTGACAAGGATGGATGTGACTTCAACTCCTTCCGTATGGGCGACAAGACCTTCCTGGGCCCCGGCATGACTGTCGATACCAACTCGAAGATCACCGTCGTCACCCAATTCATCACCGACAACAACTCCACCTCCGGGACTCTCACTGAGATCCGTCGTCTCTACGTTCAGAACGGTCAGGTCATCCAGAACTCGAAGACCAACATTGCCGGTATGGACACCTTCGACTCCATCACCGACGATTTCTGCACGGCCCAGAAGACAGCTTTCGGTGACACCAACTCCTTCGCGGCCCGTGGTGGTATTTCTGCTATGGGAGATGCTTTCGCCAGCGGTATGGTCCTCGTCATGAGTATCTGGGACGACCATGACGCCGAGATGTTGTGGCTCGACTCCAACTACCCCCTCGACAAGGATCCCTCCGAGCCTGGTGTTGCCCGTGGCACTTGCTCTGCTGATTCTGGTAAACCCGAGACTGTCGAATCTCAGCATCCCGATGCCTCCGTCACTTTCTCCAACATCAAGGTTGGACCCATCGGCTCGACTTTCACTCAGTAAACCCGTAAGTGACTTGCCCTTTCTCTCAACTCCCATACGATTCTGACGTTCCTCGGAAAGACTCAAGAGATGAGATCCAGCATGTAGATACCGAAGTTACAATTGTACATGTATGGCTGATAAGTAGCAACTCAATACACTGACTCCTTTACTCCATACCGTTCCCACTTCGCAGTGGGCGATGCTGAAAATAAATGCTTACCCGAAGTCCAAACGGCCTAACCCAGCCTAACCCAGGGCACTCCCAGGGCTGAGCCTCGGCTCCACGAAATTCCCTGCCGAGTCAAGGAGATCAGGGTAGCCAAGCCTCGCTAGGGTTATCAAGTGCTGAACATTGCCCGACCTACACGAACGGCCCTTGATTTTCAAAACTTTCCGGCTTTTTGATTTCCCAAAGGTCCATCAGTTTCGGGCGCTTGACCTCTGATCATCATCATGGCGTACAATGTGGGCGAAACTGGAGGGAAAATCGACGAATACATCTTATTCTTGTGTTTCCAAAGCTAATTGAGACTCCATCCAAACAGTTTCCCCGAGTCCCTGTAGCTGACAGCAGTGGCGGAGGGTGTCGACTTTTGGACGGTGGGGCTGGTCTCGAACTTTTTGATCCGGAAAATCTGGAAAAGTTTCTTCCCTATCAATGATGGGATCATGCATGCGGGACCCGGATGTCATGGTGTATGAAGCCAAATAGTATAAATACCATGACCTTTTGGCCTGGAAATCGACAGGGAACCTTCGCTAGTCCTCTCATCTCTTCCTTTCTCCTCAGAGTTCAAGCTTGGTAAGTGTCGACTTACCTGCCTGCTCACCAAGCCTACCACTCATCTTCGTTCGCAGGTCTTGACTCTTTCTTCTTTTTCACTCCCTCTCTTTCTAACGTTCTGAGCCGGTGAGATTTCGCTTCGACATCCATACTCGTGGCCTTCAACCTAACACGCTGTTTGGCCACAGAGCTCTAACGGTTTTTCTTTCGCGACACATCCAACTTTGGCCCTCTCTCTTTACTCATTTTACGTTTCAACGACACTGCACTATGTTCCCGCAACGCGTTCTCATCTTGTCCGTCTATATGGCGCTCCTCGGTCTGCGAGTTACTTCGCTACCGATCGCTCAGGTGCAAACGAGCGACGTCGACATCACCAGTGCCGCCGTCTCCGACACGTTTATTTCTGATGGCCTCATCACTCGAGATGCTTTTGGTGACTCGGATGTCGACGGGGCAGACTTTGACGGCATTGAACTCGATGACGAAGAGGACGAGGACGATGAGGGTTTCGAAAACTTCACGATCGAACGGCGGGCCAAGACGAAGGCTGCAGCGAAGAAGCCCGCTGCTGTCAAACCCGCTACGAAGGCAGCAGTGAAGGCACCGGCAAAAGCTCCAGCGAAGGCACCGGCGAAGGCACCTGCCAAAGCACCGGCTAAAGCACCGGCTAAAGCACCGGCGAAGGCTCCTGCGAAGGCACCCGCAAAGACAAACTGTGGGAAGGGTAAGAGGGCCGACAATGGAGCTGCCTGTGATGTAGTAAGTGCTCTTTGACGTCCACCGTCATGGGAGCAAATGCTGATCTAACTTGAGCAGAAGAAGCTGCCTAAAGTCGGAGAAAGTGCGTTCCTTTCATTTTTCTTGCGCAATCTTCAACTAACTAAATTCTACAATCTTCCAGCGATTAGCGTAGCCGGGAAGTCGCTCAAGCTTGAGAAGCAGCTCGGTCCTACTCCGAGTGTGTTCCAATCCGGAAGTTTCGTTGTCAAGATCCCTCGCTCGATAGGGGAAGGTGCCATCCAAAATCTCAAGGATGAAATCGCCGACACGAAAAAGGCTTCTCAAGTGCTTGGTAGTGGACTGTTTGTTGGAGAAGGTGTCGTCACTGGGGTGCCTGTTATGGTCTTGAAGGAAGTCAGCGGCAAACCCTTCGACAAGATTTCGCTTGGAGCGGATTGCGAGACCAAGTTCAACAATGCTGTCAAACTGATCAAGGAACAGCAGACGAAATTGAAGGACTCCGCAGGGTTTATTCAGAACGATTCCAACATGGACAACGTGAGTTCCAGCTCTCCTTGCGTCGATGTGTTGATATTGACTTAATCCCTTTAGTTCCGATTCAATGACGCTGTGACTCAATTAACCATGATCGACTTTGGCGATGTCAAGAGAGGCGCATCGGAGGCCAATGTAAGTGTTGAGCTTGCAGCGCTGCACTCGTTTCTAACCAGTATCTTCATTTTTCAGATCGACACAGTCACAAACCGGAACTTCAAGAAGAACAGATTCTGCGTTGCCGGTGGTGGCCTTCCACCTCCTCCCCCGGGCGCCGGTGGTATTCCACCACCACCACCCCCTCCTCCTGGTCGTCGTTGAATTGCTCAGAAGAGGATAATTTTTTGTACTAGTAGTCACAAAACTAGTACGATGAATGACATATTGTTTGTGTGCAAGGTTTTTTTCTCCCCTGGACTCGAGGACTCGATCTAGATCGTTCCATTGATTTCTTACAAGTGGTTATCACATGGCGTTATGCTTTTGTTTTGAATCCTCCCAATGGATAAGTAGGTTGAACGGATTACAGGTTAACGCGAGTCGTATGCCAAGGCGAGGTGAGACAAGGTTCGGACCGTTATCCGCGTCGGCAATCGCATTGTCCGCATTGTCAAAGCGTCGAATTGTTGAATCGTCCCACTCCACCGTCATCGATCATCCAAGGCCACTCATCTTCGTTACTCTCTGCTGTCCTCCTCCGTCATCGCCAGCGGGTACAATCGATCCGCTCGCTACGCCCCAGACACGACAGACCTCGGGCCTAATCAGCCTCGTCTGAAGCTCGCGCTGGTTCGACAATCAAGGCTAATTTTGACCTCAGGGCAACAGTGGAGGAATCTCAGGATCTCACGAAAGGAAAACTGGAATATCTAGCTCGCCGTTTTGGGAGCTTCCTCTGTCAGTCATCACGCCTTCTCAAACGCGGTTTTCGGAGGCTAGGAGGTGAATCGGAGAGACTCTTTATGGATGTTCAATGCTGGAGATGCAGAGCCCTTACTGGGGAGCGTCGGACCGTCTTTTCTCTTCCCTCCTAAATGCACTTACACCTTTCTAACCTCTACATAACGCACAGGAAGGTGGAATATTTCCCATGGCCTTTCGAACAGCTCTATACAAGTACAAAGGTAGCTGCCTGCATCGCCTCGTCCACTCCTGTGTCCTCCTGCAATAGCACAACACGATATCACAGTACTTTCGCGATGCCAGGCTGGAGAACGTTACGCGCAATCATCCCAACTTGAGCAATATCCAGGGCGACCAATACAACAACATGACGAAGGCAGTGACAACCACTCGTCCACGCAGAGGATTCTGGATATGGAGAACGAAGCAAGAGGCTGAATTCGAACAGGTGAGAACGCCCATGAATCTTTCTTGTCAGATGGAGGACTGACGTGCATCTTCTGTAGTATAACGAAGTCAAGCGTGGCGACATACGACTCATTCGCGATCTGTGTAAGGATATCGCGATGCACCCCATCGTTGGAAGAGGCGCAAATACATCAATGGTCGATATACAAAAAAAAAAGATCTTTATTGGAGAGGTCGTGGCGGGAACTGGCCAGGGCATGGAAACTAGTTGAAGGATACGAGGGTCATGACGCACAAAAAGGTACGTGTTCGCGTGTCGGTTTAACTGGCAACTGACTCACCTCGTTTGACAGGAGTGGATGAGAGACTTGGGGAGTGCTCTAGAACTCTGTGAGGCTCCCTGTTTTCCGCTATCGGAACGGTGCTTCAGCTCAGATATTACCAGACGCGCGAACCATGCACATCTGTTCGGGATCAATCACTCAAGGATCCCTATGTTGATTTTGCTTGGAGGTATGTGCTTCGGTATGCGTGTTTATCGAAGTATGGCTGATCCCGCTCAGACCTCGTACCGGCCGGGCAAGCTATGACCAATGTGGGTGAGCTGGGGTGGGCGTGTTTTTCTGCGTTTGCTGTAAGTTGCCACAGCAACAACGCCGGCGAATCCTTGCTAACCAGCTTTTAGATGCAATTGGGTTGCGAGGGAAGCAGTGTGTGGGTGAATGCTCAGCGAGGCGTGTTGTGTCGAGGACCTTGGGGGCGAGATTTGGAATTGCGCTGGTCTTACGTCAAAATCAAGGATCTTCCATCAACCACCGAGCACCTGCAGGAGAACGTCTACTTCCGTTCCTTCACATGCTTCAAGTCGAAACGCGAAAGGCGTCGATCGCGACGTTATTGACGTGCTTTCTTCGCTCTTTATGAATCTTTGGCGGGAGACTTCGGCTTCAAATCCGGTCGACCGACGATCTTCTCAACTTCCTCGACGTGCTGGAATTTTTTGCAATCACCAAGCTCTACGTATTGCCGGGACTGATGACCCTAGCGTCGCCGTGGGCGACAGTCCTACGAAATGGTTTCAACTTTTGAATGGAACGCAGTTATCCGGCATTTCAAGCGATTCGCCGGCTTTGAATCGTTCTTGGCCACCACGGTGATCACCGAAACGTGCTCTACAATTTCATCTCCTTCGTGCATACGAGGTCCCTCGAAATATACAAAGAATCGGTAGTTATGATTCTGAACTGTATCATAGATTAGGCTCACACCTGGATGCGGTGTGACAGAGGCAGAGCGTCCCGGCGTGATCCCCCTGCTACCCGGTCGGTCTTCGCTTGCTCCAGCCCAACCTTCGCTTCTTCCGTTCCGGCATCCCCTCCCGAGATGAGGTTGTTTCATCCCTTAGTGATGTGGAACCTCGGTGCACACCTTTGTCCACAGGTATCACATGGTGTATGAAGCCAAATGGTATAAATACCATGACCTCTTGGCCTGGAAATCGACAGGGAACCTTCGCTAGTCCTCTCCCCATTTCTTCCTTTCTCCTCAGAGTTCAAGCTCGGTAAGTGTCAACTTACCTGCCTGCTCACTAAGCCTACCACTCATTGTCGTTCGCAGGTCTTGACTCTTTCTTCTTTTTCATTCCCTCTCTTTCTAACGTTCTGAGCCGGTGAGATTTCGCTTCGACATCCATACTCGTGGCCTTCAACCTAACACGCTGTTTGGCCACAGAGCTCTAACGGTTTTTCTTTCGCGACACATCCAACTTTGGCCCTCTCTCTTTACTCATTTCACGTTTCAACGACACTGAACTATGTTTCCGCAACGCGTTCTCATCTTGTCCGTCTACATGGCGCTCCTCGGACTGCGAGTTACTTCGCTACCGATTGCTCAGGTGCAAACGACCGACGTCGATATCACCAACAACGCTGTCGTCTCCGACACGTTTATTTCTGATGGTCTCATCGCTCGAGATGCTTTCGGTGACTCGGATGTCGACGGCATTGAACTCGATGACGAAGATGACAAGGACAAGGACGAGGACGATGAGGACTTCGAAAACTTCACGATCGAACGGCGGGCCAAGACGAAGGCAGCAGCAAAGAAGCCCGCAGTCAAACCTGCTACGAAGGCAGCAGTGAAGGCACCTGCAAAGAAAGCTCCAGCGAAGGCACCTGCCAAAGCACCGGCCAAGGTACCGGCCAAAGCACCTGCCAAGGCACCTGCCAAGGCACCCGCCAAGACACCCGCCAAGACATCTTGTGGGAAGGGCAAGAGGGCCGACAATGGAGCTGCCTGTGATGTAGTAAGTGCTCTTTCACGTCCACCGTTTTGGAAGCAAATGCTGATATAACTCGAGCAGAAAAAGCTGCCTAAAGTCGGAGAAAGTATGTTCCTCTCGTTTTTGTTGCGCGATCTTCAACTAACTATAATCTACCATCTTCCAGCGATTAACGTAGCCGGCAGATCGCTCAGGCTTGAGAAGCAGCTCGGTCCTTTTCCGAGTGTGTTCCAATCCGGAAGTTTCATTGTCAAGATCCCTCGTACGACAGGGCCGGATTCCATAAAAGATCTCGAGGTTGAAATCGCCGACACGAAAAAGGCTTCTCAAGTGCTTGGTAGTGGATTGTTTGTTGGAGAAGGTGTTGTCACTGGGGTGCCTGTTATGGTCTTGAAGGAAGTCAGCGGCAAACCCTTCAACAAAATCACGCTTGGAGCGGATTGCGAGACCAAGTTCAACAATGCTGTCAGACTCATCAAGGAACAGCAGACAAAGTTGAAGAACTCCGCGGGGTTTATTCAGAACGATTCCAACATGGACAACGTGAGTTCCAGCTCTCCTTCCGTCAATATGTTGACATTGACTTTCCCCTCCCTCAGTTCCGATTCAATGACGCTGTGACTCAATTAACCATGATCGACTTCGGCTTTCTCAACAAGGGAGGCGCATCGATATCGGAAGCGGATGTAAGTATTGAGCTTTCAGCGCTGCAACCATTTCTAACTAGTATTTTAATTCTTTAGATCGACAAAGTCACAAAGCGGAACTTCAAGGAGAACATATTCTGCGTTGCCGGTGGTCGCTTCCCACCTCCTCCTCCAGGTGGTGGTGGTATTCCACCACCACCACCCCCTCCTCCTGGTCGTCGTTGAATTGCTCAGAAGAGGATAATTTTTTGTACCAGTAGTCACAAAACTAGTACGATGAATGTCATTATTTGTGTGTGCAATGTTCTTGTCTCCTCTAGATTCGAGGACTCGATCTAGTTCGTTCTGCTGATTCTGTTAAAAACCCGAGACTGTCGAACCCCAGCAATATCCCGATGCCTCCGTCACTTTCTCCGACATCAAGTTACATAAACCCATCAGCTCGACTTTCACCCCGCAAACGTGTAAGTCACTTGCCCTTTCTCTCAACTCCCAGAGGATTCTGACGTTCTTTCTTAGAAAGCTCTTGCCCGAAAGATGCAGATACGAAAGTTTCATATGTACAATAGAGTTGTGAAGAGATAAAGCTGATACCGTGCCTCTCTGGTTTACTCTAACTTCATTATTCGACAGGATAATTATAATTGATGAAATAGGAAGTCCCACTCATGCCGGTTCGACCCTAAGAGTTCCCTTCTTCCAACACCTCGACATCATCTTTCTCAAAGCTATCTCCGAGTCAGCTGCAAACTCACCGGTACCCAGCCCAGGAGTTCGCTCCTCCAGCCTCATGTATATCTCCTCCACACTCCGGAAAGCAGGGTGACATCCGAGGAGCACGTCCAGTCTCTCCCAGTCCAGCCCAGCGTACTTGAGACTGGTTAGACGTAACGACCTAACCCCCGGAGGATATCGACACTGGGTCAATAACTCCAACGTCCGCAATAGGTGATACGGTGAGAGTGAGAGGGTTCTCAGGTTCGAGTTGTGTGTCAGGTCAAACACCATATCATCTGCAATGGAGACCCGGTCAACAGAGGGGACAGTAACCAAAGAAGAGGACGGAAACATCGACGCACCTCTCATCCCGCTCCCACCCTCCTCAACCTGAAATGCAAATCCCTTTAACGTGTCCCCCGCGGCCACCACCACCCTCTGAACGGCATCGATACAGGCGGGAGGTATTCCCTCAATCTCCGCATATTGGCATTCCAGTTCCTCTAACCCCCAGCAAAACGGAACCAAAAACCCGATTATCCTCAAATCCTCAATCTGCTTCAGTGATAACTTCTTCAATGACCTCCTCCACACCTCGACTCCGTTTCCAGTGCCCTCTGAAACCCAATTCAACGCAGGCCTAACCCCATCCAACTCGAGATTTTCTAACACCGGGAAGCTCTGAACCAAGGGTAAAAAATCGTCGATGGTATCCAATGCAGTCATCCGGAGACTGAGATGCGTAACACTCCGGAAGTCGCGTAAGAGCGTATCTTTGGCCTCAACACAAAGTGTCCACCATCCGACCCAGTTGAGAGAGAGTTTCTTGAGATGAGGAAGGGTGTCAGAGAGTCTCGTTTGGCTATGGCTGTCGTCATTGCGTGTCCATGTGAGTAGCCTATTGAACGTAGCAGGCGGATACCTGGTGTGGGTGACGCTGAGAGATTCCACCCTTGCGGCAGTGATGGATTGTAGTGGGTGGGAGAGAAGGGCGAGGAAGGATTCGGCGGTGGTTGTGAGGTTTATATGGCGGAAAAGGATGGAGCGTGAAATGGGGACCCAAGAGCGGCAAACGAGAGCACATGAGGCGAGAGCTGTTGTGTCTGTGTCGGATAGGGACTCGAGAATGAGAATTACGAGTTCGAATGGGAAATTCGTTCCAGATAACATTGTGAAGTTGAAGGCCCGTCAAGTCTGAATAATGTGCCACATCACACTAGCCACTTATAAGCGAATCGCAATATGCATTCCTCAAGAATGTGATTACAACGGTAATCAGGATGAGGCCATAGGTCCTCACTATGCAACTGCCGTGTTCAGTTTAACAGCCTGTTATAGCAGCTTGGTACGCACATGGATGCATCATCATTCCTATTCGTGTCTATGTTCGTACATGGGCATCTCCACCGTTACATCGGAGTCGCTAGGATAGACCATCCTCTCGTATGGGCCCTCCAGATCCGATGACAAAGCGGGGCAGGGATTATGAGGGAGAATCTGGGGAAGGAAGCCTCATCAGAGTTTGAGAGTACTCGAGCTGCAGATCACCACTACGGTGGCCTGAAAACAGAGCAACTGTTTCAGTGACATTGAGACGAAATGGAGAGGATACATCAGCATGGACGTCGCGAGTGAAGAGGGTGATTATTTAGACGCCCGGCACTCCCTTTGGCTTCATCGAGTTACCTCGGACTCGAGCTTTATGCTGCTTCATTTTTACCAACGCTCCCTCGCTTGTTTTCATTGACTGAACTTGTGAATCTCACCTCAGGCTCAAGAGCAATAACAATACTATCTCGTTTAACAATGCGGACAAATACACGTTGATACTACTCCCAGCCCGCTCTCGAGGATCTTAAATTTCCACGGCCAATTTTCCACCGTCTAAAGCTTTTCGAAATCGGCTTCTTCTCTCCTATTCAGTTCGGCTTCGCGCTCCAAATGTGTATCCTGGAGGGCTTTGACCACTACTCAGGCGTTCAAAGAATTCAACCGAGTCTCAAGTGTGATCTAGCCTGCGCACACTGTGGCCTGTCAACTAGGACACATTATCATGAATTCCAAACCCCTACACAAGTACTGGGAAATAGGCCTTTGGAATCGGCGGAGGTCTTTCAAAGAAGACGCGGACTCCTCTCTCGTTCTTCCTAGTCTCCTCTAGGCATACTTTAGCGGGTGCGGGCACTCGCGGGTGAGCGTTCAGGCTTGAAGTTCAGAAATTCCTCCGACCTCAATTGTTTCTGCCGACAGATCATCCGGATTTGGTCATTCAATTGCCCCCGCGACCTTCTTTCCCTTCTGCGAGCCGGGAGCCCTCGTCCCAACCGGCGGATTAGGGGTTTTTTGCGCGGTTATAGGGAATATCATTTTGTGGCCCCGGGCATTCAAAATCTGTCGTGAATGCTCGAGCTGTAAAAAAAGGTGCATAGACCACCAAGGTTACGGCATCTCAGCCTGGTTCGGAATGGACAAGGGATCAGATTTCTCTTTCGCCCTCCTTCGTTTGTAAATGTTGAGTGCTGGAAGTTGAACGTTGAACGTTGAACCCTCGAAGGTTCGCCGTTCGCGTTACCTCTATACCTCCTGACTTCGGTCTCTGAACCCCCCTATGTTACCCAATTGAATACGCAACCGATTAGTATCCATCTCGACCTTGTCTCAGTCCCTTCTTAAAGGAACAAACTTAAAAAGTCCTCACAAGCCTCACGGCGGATACGAGGGTATTTCTTGCCTACACTCCAAGTTCAATCGTCCCGTTCTCGTCTCCGCCACCAATTGACGGGAAAAACCCACCAATCCGTCGACGATGTCCAACCTTTTCAAAGTCGACAACACGGTCGGCGCGGCCTTGATTGGATTTATATGTTCTGCATGGTTGTTTGGGGTGATGAGTTATGAAGTTATGGTTTATCTTACTAGGTTTCCGCCTTCAGGTGACGGGTGGAGATGCAAAGCGGGGGTGAGTTTCCTCTGCTAGTCGAGGAATCTTCTGTTTTGGTCTGACGTGGGTCTTAGGTTGTGGTGTTCTGGTACGTCCCTTTCGTCGAATTGGGAGGTATGGGGATGGATGTTGACAAGAGTCTGTACCTTCCTTCCCTCGATTTATCTTTAGGTTGCTTGAGTTGGCACATGAAATATGTGTTGGACATTTTGTGTACACTTACGCGATAACGTGCGTCTCAAGTTCTCTTTCTCTCTCCGAGTCGTCTGTGTTTATTAACTGTGTCTGAATTATCACTGCCGATAGGTACTATGGACAACCGTTGGTGATGGTTACGGGAGATGTCGCGCCGACGCTCATGGTGCGTACGAGCCAAGATACTCGTACTGTCCTACTTGGCACTTTAACTTGCTCACTCGTTTCTGGATGGCTCCGGTAGATTCAAGTGATCTTCAGCGTGAGTTTCATCTCTCAACCCGTGTCCTCCTACGACAATCGATAGGAAAGGTTGACTTTGACTCCCCCAGGCTTTGGCGAGCACCGTGGTTAAAATGTACGTCTCCACTACCACCCGGCCGTAAAGTATCGCCCTCATCACGTGGCATCACCTTGATTTTAGCTACTTTGCTCGGCGGATTTGGCGGTGTAAGCTCAAGCTAACGTTCTCTCTCCCACTGCCGATCTAATTGGCACCACTTGTAGTGAGCGACGGGAGCTTTATTCTCACCGGCATCGTCGTACGTCCGAGTCCTTTATCGCTGGGGTCGTATACTTCTGACCATCGTTGTACAGGGTGTGCTTACGCTTGCCCAGTTTGCATTGGGATTAGGTGGGTGCCCGTCTGTATCGTGTCTGTTCGGTTTTCTGGTGCTCACACCACGCTCCCCCAGTCTACTCCGCTGAAGGGTGATCTGCTCCACCCGTTCATCTGTGAATAACTCCCTTACTTCCTTATAGATTCCGGCTGAAGCGATTGGTTCATTTGAACGATGTCAAGGTGGGCCCGGAGGTCTCCTAAGTGCTTGATTACTCGCTAACGACAACTACTTACCGTTGTTAGCTCATCGCGACGATTTCCCTAGCGTCTGGAGTACTTGCTGATACCGTAACGGCGTTGGCCCTGGTTTATTATTTGAGGTCGCTGAGGACTGGGTTTAGGAAGTGAGTCTCCAAAGTTTTCGGCTCTGTTTCTGTTGCAGTTTTGTTATGTGTTGTGGTCGGTTCCTCAGGTGGCGGCTTCATTACCTATGATCTCGATCATAATCGACCCCCATTTTATGCTTTTGCTCGGACTGGTGTTAATTAACTCCTTCCAAATAGGGCAGACTCTGTCATCGACAAACTCATCATCTATGCTGTGAACACGGGAGGGTTGACGAGCGTGTTGAGTATTTGTACACTGGTTCTTGTTGAGTTCATTTCCGTTCTGCTGGAACTTGTGGAGAAGAGCTTGAGGCTAACTCGAGATGTACGTATTACAGTATCAGCTCCGCCCCACGTCGTTCGAGTTCATGGGCGTATACTTCGTTATGAGTAAACGTGTGTTCCTCCTCAGTATGTTGTCTCGTCTCGCCGCTCGCTAATTTTGGAACTCAGTCTACGGTGTATCACTCCTGTTCACCCTGAACACGAGAATCCCGACGGTACACACGCGGGGTGGGACGGGTGTGGAGAGAGATAGGGAGATGGGGTTGTCGGCGGGTCGGGATCGACACGCGAGCAAGACGGGAAGCGCCGCCTCCAATATATTGTCACGGAAGGGTTCATCGAGCCTGCCACAAGGAGTGACGGTATACGTCTCGACGACGGTGAGTATTGAGTCCTTCTGCTCGTTTCTCTGCTCCATCGATTAGCATCTATTCATTACTGCTTCGCTAACTTCTTCGCTCCATGGTATCCAGGTGGAGGGACCGAATTTTATGGAGGAAACAATGGACGCGATAGAACTGAAGAATATCGGAATGGATTCGGAAATGAAGCATCATGGACATGGAAGCCAAATTTAAACGAGGACAGTATTCTTGTACTTTACTGAATGTGACAGCCAGCACGCAAGTACCACAGCGTAAAACGGCGAGAATTGATTGACGGCGAATTGTGAGAAAATCCAGATTTTCCTGGAATTTGCTGGGAATTTGCCGACTGTCATTCTTGAAGCTCGCGCATTCTCGTCTCTTTCTCATTTCTGACAATTTCTCAGCATGTACCAGAATATACCGAGAATATACAGCACTTATTTTTCGTACACTCGTACTCGCGGACTTAGACTTCTTCAACACTTTGCTTCCTGACTCTGACCACTCCCGCGCTCGAGATACGTGTCAAATTGTTGCTCTCATTGCGCCTCTATCCTCTCTCTGCGCCTACGGCTGACATCTTCATAGCTTCTACAATTTCTCAACGGGTTGACAAAGCCTGAAAAGCCACGAAGTATCAACAAAGCAATGTCAAGAAAGTGCATGGAGCTATCTAAATCAAGCCCACATATCTCGAGTGGCAAGAATAGTACGCTGCAGGGACAAGACGAGGTTCGGGAGGCTGTAGATCATGGAGATAATGGAGGAGAAGATGAGTTCAGGATTATCGAGGAGGATTGGATAGAAGTATGAGATGATGTGCTTGGAGCCTTGGACTGGGGGGTTTGACAATGAGGATGGATGAACATACCGATAGAAGACATCCGGCAGCCTCTCGACATGCAGCGTGCCTGTTCCCAGCCAGGTAATGTCCATTCAGTCCCTTCAATCCACTACCTTCAGTGACCTTTGAAGGAGTATCTTCGGCACTGGACAGAGGGTGCGGTTGGCTTTCCGTGAGTAAGATTCCATCTTTGATATCACGGATCAGTACTGATCGCTTGCCAACCTGTATAGCCCGGCCTTCTACAGCCTTCTATGGACTTTTCAGACCACCCTTTCGTATGTTTTGTGTTACATCCGTTGCCACAAGTTCCTGAACAATCACTGCCCTCAGTTGAACTTCTGAATAACCTTCGCTCGCGAATACAAGCTCGAATGTACTGTGAAAGGCAGCGGGTTAATCAACGGCTCGAGGTGAGTTTCCTGCCCAGGTGAATGGCCTAAACAATGCTGATCTCTCGAGTGATTGTATAGGGCGCAGGTCCGGAGCTGTGAAGGCGACAAGGTAAGCATAAACTACAGAATTTCAGGCTTAACACTCACTGGATGGGTCTCCTACAGTAGTGTACACTCTGGCATGAGTCATCGCCCGGATATGTATCCAATCGTCCGGTTGAGGGTCGTAGAGTGGTGCTCTCGAGCTGGGTCGCCGCGTTGTATGAGGATATTGGGAGGGAGATATCAACTAAAGCTCTATACTTAATATCTCCATCATCAATGTTTTCTTCTATGTGGTAGACTGTAGCGTACTGCAATCAATGTCAATTCAATGACCTGGATGCGGGGGAGGAGGGGCAGGGAACAGTGATCCGCAGATTGTTTGTAAATTGTCAGATATTTCTGCATGGCGAATTCTTGCCTTTTCTCGAGAAATTGCCTTGATAATTCTTGGTGGATTGTCCGTGAATTGCGTGAAATATCCCAGAATTCGCCAATCGTACAATTCTCAGCAGATTCTCAGCGGATTGTAAGAAATTCTCATATTCTTCACACAATTTACCAATCGGCGAATTCTGCCATTTCACCCTGTGTACTGTATCATTCTGATTCTACATTTCAGTCGGTTGAGCATGGGTCTCGTTGTACTTATCGAAAGTGGCGTGAGAAGATCATATCAAACCAAACTTGGATCCACTTTTGAATCCCAGGCTCCACTTTTCCTTTTCGACTCCACATTGAGATCTTACCGCCAAACTCGTTTCCTGTTGGGCTCCACTTTTTCTTTGGACAGGAATGCTGTTGCTGTACGTGACGATGATGATGATCCTTTGTGGAGCTCATCGTGCCCATGCGTCTACGTGTCACCTTTGCCATCATAAACGAATCCAATAAATACCAGCATCCTGTCGAGGAGAGCTCATCTCAACGCTTTCTTACCTTTTTACTTCTTTTACCACCATCATCAACACATCAATCACAATGTCTACAGCCGCGACTTTGACAGAAATTGCCGTCCAAGATGCCGCGAAGCAGTTGTATGTTTCTCACTTTACACTCTAGACATTGAGGTCGACGCTCACAACGACCAACTCGCCCTTTCCACAGTGTCGGAAGCATCAACCTCGACCACATCGGCGAAGGTACATACCCTAACCACACGCTTCGAGAGACCCTCTAATCTTCGGTTTCTCCTCTCGTGTTTTTCCACACCACATAGCCGAAGCACGCAAGATTATGTCTGTCGAGCACAAAGCTCTCGGATACCGTCCCCCACCCGGATCGCTCGCGTCGGAAGCTCAAGCAGCCGCTGCGAAACATCCGAATCCTCCCAGTCCGCAGTTGCAAGTCGACGCGGAGATTTTGAAGAAGGCCGCGTTGGAAGACGCTGCGAAGATTGAGAGGGAGAGGGGTGATGGTGCGTCTGGTAGTGCCCATAATGGAGGTGCGGCAAAGGCGACTATCGTGGATGGGGTTGACTTGACTGTTATCGGAGAGGGTGAGTGAATTTTATGGCTGTTTGGCGGGATGGTGACTGAGTTTTTCGTGTCCTTTGTAGCTGATGCCAGGAAGTTGATGTCGGAAGAGCACAAGGCATTGGGTTATCGCCCACCACCTGGTTCTTTAGCTGCTGATGCTCAATCTGCTGCTGCTAAGCACCCAGAGGGAAAGGCTTCCATTGATCAAACGGTTCTACAACAGGCCGCTATCAAGGATGCTGCTCGAATCTCGTGAGTGTGGCCCTGGCTTTTGTTTTTGAGTGGTTCCTTATAGTCATTATCCTCTTCCAGGAGCGAGCGTCGATCAGGTTCCCGCTCCCCACCCAAAGTTGACGTTGAGACTATCGCGATCGATGAGCAGAAGAAGCTACAAGCACTCGAGAGCAAGCTGTGAGTCGCTTACAACTTGCTTTCACCGTTTCATCTTCTGACCATCATCATTCTATAGCCTTGAATCGACAAAAGGCACTATTGCTGCAGAAGCTCAATCCAGCGTCGACAAGCGCGAGAATAAGAAGGAGGTTGCTGAAGCTGAGGAGAGTGTCTCGCAGGTCACCACCGCGAGCGTCTCTTCTTGAGCTGTGTCTTCCCTCGGCTTGTCTCATGAACACGCACTTGCCCGCCTTCGTATACCACGCACACACAACCAAAGGAAATGTAACACCATCAACCTCGTATAGTATAGCTTTCTCGTAGTTTATCGTGGAGCCTTGAAGATTCCCATGTATTATCATCAAAGAATCCTTAGTCGTACATACAATGTCGCATACCTACAGTTCGCAAGCTGGAATTCGAATAATTCTTGCAATTCTGTGCGTGTCCGTCCGCTTTCGTCTTGGATCGTTGAAGGCGTAGACTCATGTGAGTGTCCATATATGAGGGACAATTTGAAGAGGATTTGCAAGGTGTGTGTTTGCACAATCCTTTCCTGCCGTGGCACTGATTTGAGCGACATGCTAGACCTCAACAATATCTATTAGCAAGATGAGAGCAGTAGTGTACGCCTCTCGGTGCTATACCACCAACAACCCACAGCTGGAGTAGTCCGATCTGCCACGGGACAGTTGGAGGCAATTGAACGGTGCGTACAAGTATCAGTATCCAAACGGTACCAGCAGCTTTCGGCAGTTCTTGTCTGTTACCGTATCTACAATGCAACTTGTATGTTACAGTAGTGCTATCCGAATGTCGTCCACCCTCAAAGATTCTGACGAACTGTAGCGGGAGTTCGTCAATAGTCTAGTTAGGGCGCGTCTACTCTCGTCTGAGCTCAGACATCGTGTACGAGACAGCCGCTTCCAATGTCACGCTCCGTGTCGAACCAAAGAACGGGCCACCAAAAGAGGAACAGGTTGTAGCGAATGCTGTGGGGTCGACAACCTAGGCTCGAATAAAGTTCCACTCCTGACACGTTCTATCCTGAAACTCAAGTCCTAATAGGCTTTTTCACCTGTCGTGGAACCTGGGCTTGGGTCTGAGCATTTGAGTCGTCTTATCGCCCCGAACGCATCATAGTGCAGTGTCATTGAGTATAGCGAACGTACTGCTCTACAAATATATTGTCTTGCACCACAAGTTTCCTCCGGACTTGTTTTCTCCCTTCAGTCCAGTTCTTTTAAACCGTCAACACTGGAAAGCTGATACTCAAATAACCAACCTGCTTTTTCATACTCCAAAATCCCTCTCCGTTCACACTGCGGTAGATGACGTCTGACCTCTTCCACCTCTTCTTCCCTGTTAGCTTCGTACACTATTTCTCTCAATGCGGAGAAGTACGGGTGCTGTAAGACGTCGTCGAGACGAGTCCAATCGTCTAGGTCAACTTGGGGTAGACGCTCGATTCGGAGGTGGTGTAGGTGTGGTTCGTCTGTCGAGTAAATTGTTCGTGTACTGGACAGGTTTTCTAAAAAGGTGATCAAGTTGGAGGAGTCATGGATGGATAGGTTGATTCGCCTGAGGTTGGGGTTTTGGCTGAGGTCGATATTACGGAACGTGTTTCCTAAGAGGGAGGGAGAGTTAGGACTGGTAGTGAAAGAGATAAAACGAAACGCACCAACACGATCTTCCACAACTTCTCTCCAGACAGTGACCGAAAAGTCTTCCAAAGAGTCTCCGGCAGAAGCCAAGAGTCGATTGAGAACGGTCGAGCGACTGGCTTTCAACGCTTTGACGTCGAAGTAGTAGGAGTAGCTGAAAGACTGTAGGGAGGGACATGGGATGAGAGATTCAATCGTGTTCGTTCCATCTCTGAGAGAGAAGTTCTCGAGAACGATCGTTCTCAGCCGGCTGGGCGCGTCTTCATGTGAATCCGAAGGTTCCTGGTCTCGTTTTGCGGTGGTCACGACGACGTCGTCGAGGTGTACGGCAGAAAGGTGAGGAAAAGAATGTAGGAATGTATGGAAGGTCGGAGGGTTTGGGAATTGAGTTCCGTATAGCTTGAGGTGTTTGACTGAGGAGAAACATTCGGCTAGTCTACGTCGTCCTCCTCGATCCAAAGTATCCCAACCGAGGTAGCCCAGCTCCATTCGTTCAACGCCTGCAAGCAACGTGGAAAGGTCGCGTTTTCCGTCTGACGAACGCCATTTGAGGACGTCATTGAACGTGTGGCATGGGCTGTCGGGGTCTTCGAGGTATTCTCGTCTTCTGACTTCATCCTGCTGGTAGTCAAATTGAGATATCCGAGCAGAGGAGAAAGTTTCGAGGTGAGTGTCGAAGAGATGGAGAAAGTCTTGAGCGCTGCAGTCGTCGAGGACGAAACGGCGAAAAAGGGCTGTTCGGGAGGGTGAGACCCAGGCTCGGCAAACGAGTGCACAGATGGTCAAGCTGGTTGAGTATCCTCTAAAGTTGAAGGCGCTGAAGTCTTGGAGGAAATGAATGATGAGAGCCTGGATCTCGAGCGGGAGGTTGGGCATGGTGATAGTAAACTATCAAAGGACGAGCAGCACCCTGACTGGTCGATATTTTTACTATATTGCTGCCCGGGTCCACGACAGTTGTTGTGCTTGGTATAGCAACGATAGGGCTGGTTCTGGAATGAAAGGGATGAGAATTTAGCATCAACTTCGTTGTTTTTTTAGCTCTATACTCACGCGAAGGATTCGAGAGTCGTCACCTGCAATTTCAAGTCGCAGCCAACCAAATAGCATTTCAGAGGATGAACATTTTGGCGGTGTATGAATGTGGGAAATTACGGGAAAGAAGGCTTCGTCTGATTATAAGATGCAAGCGCAGGGTGATGATCATGTCGAGTGCGATGGTGGTGGTTGATGGTGGTGTTAAGTGGCGCACACAGCTGATTTCGGACTCGGTCGGACTTACCCGAAACCTGCCCTAAACTCACGCTGATACTCCCAGGGCCACATGTACAGTTACTACTTACTCAGACTGCAAGTTCATCTTCATCTCTTCGGAATCACACCTTGACGTTCTCCAACCTTCATTGTGCTTGCTATGTTTAATTTAGCACAATCACAGGAGAACTAGGGCCCAAGATACTCGACTTCAGCCACTATGTAGGTTGGACAACCTCATCCAAATTGAAATTGAAATTCGCACCTAGACCAAGTCCTCTTGGCCTCAAGGTTATCGCTGATGCACGCGCTTGCACGCGTCGCTGGAGGCCGATAGAAACTCGACTTTAAGTCGGGTGTCCCACGATCACCTTCCAGTAGGTCGTAGTCTGCGATATCTCCTTCGTCCGTCGTATCGCGTGTGAATGGTAGACTCGATTAAAACCATCCACTTCACCTCCTTCGTACCTCGGGGTCGGCGGAGCATGAGCGCGGCGAACGAATGGAGGTGAATGGCTCATCTGACCTTCTGATAGATCCATACCACATAACACGTACAATGAGGCGGACGTTTGGAGTAATCCCGGAAATGCATACTAATACCCTATACTACAGCGCTCATACTGTACTACCCAGAGTCGTCGTAGCGTCGGTGTTTATTCAATCCAGCCTTCCAGCTTCAATCTCTAGGCGACGGTACGTGCGAAGATTCGGCCATACGTGGACTCAAGGCCGTGTGTTCCTGGGAAGACCATATGCATAAATTCTTGGGGGACAAGTTATAGAGGTAAAATCGCCTCCTCCTCCACTCCCATGGACGACACAAATGAGCTACCAGAAGACTACGACTACCTCCTTTCCGCAAACTGGATTGTGATATGTCCTCTCGCCACTCTTTCTGTAAGTCTTGTGCATTCCTGGGTTTATTTATTATTTAACTGACTGACGCGTTTCTTTGCCCTTCAGGTAATGTACTTCGTCTACGGTAAGTTCTTGCACGCACATCTCATCGTGGCCCCATGAAAAATGGACTTTTCACCCTTACCTCAGGGCTGTATGTCTTGTTATTCGGCGCTTGTGCACGCCTTATGCGACGAGGAGAAGCGGAGAATCGACGTCTCTATGCCTCTTGCATCGTCGCGCTCTTCGTGACCTGCTCAGCGATGGTTGTTGTTCAGACTGTCATGGTCGTACAGCAGACTCTCGTCTCGTTCAATGCGGCGAAAACTCAAGAGTTTTCTCAACTCTTCGGATACATCAAGCGTAACAATCTCAAGACGGGGATCTAGTGAGTACTTTCACATTTCGGTCAGGGTGAATATCATCTCTGATCGTCTATCTTTCAATGATCTATGTACATAGCTTTCTAAGTGATATCCTTCCGGCGTTTGCAAAGTAAGCATGGAGCCGTGCCTGTCCGAGAGAGAGAGACTGAGTAGCCATCATCTCAACAAAAAAAGTCTCGCAGCGGATATTATGCTCGTGAGTTCTCCCACACATTCCGAACATGTCCAACTCGCAACCACTAACGCCGTTTGGTTCAGATTCACCGATGCTACGTTATATGGGATTACAAAAAACGGGTCGCTCTGCCGTTGACGTTCCTGTCTTTCGCTGTTAATGGTGAGAAAACACCAACGTACGACTTCCAAGATCATTGATAGATGGAATAGTCATGTTCATCACCTCCGCCATCATGATGGTTATTGGGACACGGGACTCAAGTATCGAGTCTAATCTCGAATTGGCTTTGCAAGGTGTAGATGTGCAATATGTCAGTCAGATTATGAGCGCCGTGGTCAATTTCTTGGTGACTGTGTTGACTGGTATGTATATCATTACTCTCAACTCCATTTTCTTTTCTATCTACTCACTGATTCGTTCGTTTTGGGACCAGCTGGCCGAATATGGTGGATCATCCGACGAACGTCCAACTCTGTACGCGTCGAATCGTCCACAAATCGTACTATTTCGTCTGTTGTCAGGATCATGTGGGTTCCTTTTCCTCTGGGTCCGAGTCGTGTGTGTGTTTACTTACTATCACGCGCACGTGTACAGGGTGGAATCTGGAATGATCTATCCATTGGCTATTATTGTCGACTTGGCTATAGTCAACACACTATCCTATCTCCAACCTGTCGATCTAGCGCCGATCATGGTCTTAGCTGCTGTACGACCCTTCCCCACCCCCCATCCTCCTTGTTCGGTGTTCCAACCGACTGACTCTCAATCCTCACCTCTTAGGGAATCGCCCCGACTCTCATTGTCGTCCGCGTCAGACTGGGAAAGACGGTCGAGGTCACGACAGCGGGGAAAATTTCGAATATCGAGTTTGCGTCTCGTCACGGTGGTGGTGTGGCGGATACGGATACGACTGCGTATCGGAGTAACGATGATGATTTGATGCCGAATCATGAGAAGAGTGGGACGCCAGAGTCGGCTTGAATTTCGTCAAGGTCGTGTATTATAGATAGGAAGCAAAAAAGTCAGAACTACAAGTAAATTTCTGAAGGGAGTCTAGCCCTGTAGATGAATGAGTGAACGACAACGCCAAACCTGTGGCGATATGGTATAGTACGGTAAGCTTCAATCTAGCTTTTATGGCTCCCCAACCTTCTCGATCTTCCCCCCCTTCGCACCGTCCCAGACTCCAGGCCCAGGCGTGACATATTCCTGCGGATTCCATTTATCTTTGGGTCCAAAGAGATCCCAAACGATGCTCCGTGAGTCGTAACTATAAGTCCCCGGGAAGGACGTTCCACCAGGGAGCTCCTTCGTAGGGGAACCGTTGTCGATGTGGATTTGAACGCAAGACACGTAAAATTCGGCACCCTTGTTGCGTTTTATGTTGTATGGGTAGAGAGCTTGGTGGAGGGCGATGATCTCGGCTGAGGGGGGAGGGCGTCAGACTGAAAACTCACCGACAGTTGGAAGTGAATATTCGACTTACCTCGGAGGGTGTAGTCCCCGGTTGGAATATCGGGAATGATGATACTGTGTTGACCTTTGGTTTTCTTGAGACGAATGGTGGCCCATTTCTTGGATCCGGAATCGTAGGTGTCGGAGAAGATTTTGGTCCAAATTGGTTTGCTGGCCAGGTCGGAGGACGTGGGAGCGATGTAAACTTGAACTAAAAAAAGTGGGCCAAGACGCGTGATTATTGAGCTATACCTGCGGATAGGGAAGAGCCGTACTGGGACCCTTGTGGGTGTCCGTGATAATGTCGTCGTGGCGGCTAGGCGGCCGTGGTAATAGCGTTAGTCGCAACGCCCCCGCTGTTCAGTGGATATAGGCACGTACGACTCATGGTACCACTCAAAGGTCAATTCGTCGCCACTCTTGACATTAACACTTCGAGGCGCGACTGGCTGAAATCAGTCCACGAGTTGATTGGGTAGGAGGACTAAGTGTCTCTTACCACGATTGTTAGTGTTACAGACCATATCCTTCGAGTAGAGATCCTTCACAGGATAGTTCGTCTCTGGGGAGCGAATCTAGAGGAGAAGAGGGTCGCAATCTCCTTTCTGAATGCAGAAAACTTCTGCTCACGTAGACATTTCTCCCGTCTTCCTGGAATTTGCCGTTAACCCAAACACCCCAGACGCGGGAATGAGCGAGGACTGAAGTTGTGAAGCAAAGGAGTGTAAAAAGAGCGGTGGTGTGCATTGTAGGGGACTTGTGCGAAAACTTGAGCTTGAGTGGTGATTGCACGGGACATACAAAGCGTTGGTTGATTTTATAGCTTCGTCGTCAACGGGCTATTGTCGTAAGTCGGTCCCTCGGGCGAGTCATTTGGAAGAAGAAGGTTAAAATCCTTGATTCCGAAGTACCTGAAGGACGGTTGCCACCGAATGAGGATCCAAGACAAGGTTCTGGAGAACGAAAGACTGCGAAGAATGGACGCGAAATGGCTGGTCGGCCGAGCATTATTGACTCACATTATCTATACATACTACGTTTGTAGGTGGAAGTAAGACTCCAGTTTGACCTCAATCCGTACCCAGCTGCCTCCAGCTGCGTTGCGCCAGAGTCCCAATGGTATTCTGGGTTGTGAGGCAACCAACAAAGAGGCAGAATGGCGCTCACATGGGGGAGTCTAGACTTGGGAATCCTGCCTCTGCTCGCATGTATATGTAATAGAACTCGGACGTTCGTTTGTTCGGGGCACCCTGTCAACAGACAAACCTGGAGTGATCTTCGATGTTGAGCGATCGATAGGGGATCGGGACTTGTGACCTTGAGGCATGTCGGTACTTGTCCGTCCGACTGTGGCTTGAAGCCTATATTTTCCTAGTCGGATCAGGTTCTCGGTGCTTCACTGTTGTAAAGCATGTACATAAGTGAAGATGGACACTACCATAGATACTAATACACTATGTTGATCAGGGACAATCCTGATTCTGCTGCCAGAGGAACTCGGGCTTCCCTCCCTAGGAAGAACGTCAAGAACGGGGTTGTTAGGACCAAGAGACAAAGCGGGAAAGGATTTCGGTAGAACTCGCGAAAGCATGCATCCTCTACAAGACTTCCATACCGCCCCATTCTAGAACTCTGAAGAGTGCAGAATCCATGCACTTGACTAGATCCACACCAACAATCTTCCGCCAGAAGTCGACGTCCTCGCACGTTCGTCGTACAGCTTCTTGCCACGACGAGTCGTCACCTTCGATATGCTCCATCTCATCGCTTGAGACACCCCGGAAGAGCATGAACACTCTTGTCACGACATCAGGCGGAGGTGAGATATCGAGCGGTGCCGCGGATTCGTATGCAGACTGAGGCAAGAATCGTAGAGCGACGTGGGTGTGTTTGAGGAAGGAGGGCAACCAATAACTGCGTTACGAGTGGATTAGTAAATATTCCGTCTCGACGACCAGGAAGTAACGGACGTGATGAAGGAGGTCCGTGCCTCGGTATGGAGTGATAGAGCTGCGAGAGCACGATCGAGGTACGCTGGAAGGTCTTCAATCGAAAGTAGAACAGAATTGTGGGGGTCCAGCTGCGCGCTGGTAGGGACAAAAGACTCGATGTCCAAAGTTTGTCCGGCCGGCGCGCAGGGAGACGGTGGAGGGGAAGGCTCCGAGCTACATGTACTGCACCACGTTTCAGCACACGCAGATTTGGCACCAGGACAACTCACTGAGCTTCCCAAAACAGATATGAAACTTCTAGTCCAGTCACTTTTTCCACCATGGAGCCGTCCGGACGAGTTTCTACAGTCCACTCAATTTCCTGGTGAACTTGGCTTCCAACTATCCGCTTGACGGGAACGACGGGGTAGAGGACCGAAAACTCCCACTGGGGCACGAGGCTGAGAGAGATCTTCGCTTCGATAGTCTGCGGAGAGAACAGATATATGACTGGCTTTCCGCCGCGTTGCACCTGATAGAGGTCAAAACAGTCGCCAGCTTCAACACCCAGGCTCATGATAGTTTCTCTGTCATCCAACCTCCACCCGTTATAAACGAGGTTGTAGTCCGATGGGTCGATAGTGTGCAACGGGCCGAAAATACGTTCTAAAATTGCGGGTTTGAGCCTTCCGATATTTTGGTTCAGCTTGACCTTGAACTCCCGTCTTCCTTGCGGTGAGTCAACCTTTATCATGATGCGTTCTTCCTCATCTTTCAAAGGATATCCGTCAAGGACTACATGCTGCGTGCGGGATTGAATTGGCCTTGCTACAGCCGAAGGAGAGCGACTGATGAATTCAGAGGCCAAACTTTTTTTGAAGAACAGCTTGTTTACGTCGTCCTTCACTGCGTCCCAGACATCAGCCGTGATTTCTACCATCTCCCCTTCACATACATCGAGTTCATCGGTTTGGAGCGTAATATCGTATTCGAAGCAAATCTTGAATTGTTTCCGCACCAGGTTGATCGCGTCCTAGCCAAAGGGTGAGTTTCATGAGGCCCAAACAAAGAATCAGGGTGGAAAAAGGCATACGAGGTACCTCGCTGGTCTTATAGCGAGTTTGATGTGCTCGGGTGAGTCTGAAGGACTCAATTTCAGCAGCTCGTGATTTTTTTTGGTAGCTTTAGCTTTCGTCGCTTTTGGCATACTGGGAAGAACGTCTGAGTTGAGACAAAGCCACGTGGGAAATAAGCGGCAGTGTAATTGCGGAGTTTGCCGTCGCGCCTATGCAGATAGTGCTCTTCCTTCTGGACCACCTTCACCTGTGCCTTGATCAACAGCTGCCATAGCCCTCCAACTTGCGGACTGTTGCAGCGTGATACAGTTGAGTAGGTTAGCACGCCTCTCTTGGACTTCATCGATTTCCGAGACGTGAGGTCGCAATCATCTGGCTCACTAATCCTACTTATTGGACTGTGGTTACAATATGGTGACAGTGTACCTTGGTAGTGAGTACCCCGGCTCAACGCTCAAATTACTGTGCACCTGATTTGGAGCACCCTCTCAATCTCACCGAGCATTGGCTATGCGCTTGCCGCGCAAGTGTACTCTCGGTCTCAGGCGGCTCTGTAACCGTCCAACCGTTCACCCAGCACAGCGTTGATGTCATTCAGAACGGCGGAAATGGTACACTGGACAGCAATGGTAACAACCGTTACGGAGAGGTCAAGGTCCTTCAAGGCCTTTTCTATAAAAGTGCATACACCCAGGACGATCCCCAGTTCACTTCGCAAATTATCCTCATTCGAACAGCAAGTTCCTAGCCATTCTCAACCAAGATGAACGTATTCTCCCTCGGCGGATCTCGAAACATAGGCTATATGGCTGCTCTCCGAATGCTAGGTAAGTTCATTGATGTAATCTATAATGACCTGCTTAGGACTGACCAAAACGAGTCCAACAGACGCGGGCTGCACGGTCACATTCCTTGTTCGCAGTCTCTCTACCCTGGAGAACGACCAGATGATAAGCGGGTACATAAATATCGGGAAAGCATTCCTCGTCAAGGGGGATGCGCTCGTCAAAACCGACGTTGAGAATGGCTGGAAGGAAGCCGGCAAACGTGGACCCGTGAATCTTGTGCTATTCACAGTTGGTTCGTCGATCGGGCATATAACCTCCGGGCTTCCTTTCTCACTTTTTCCGATCTCACAGGTGGCACTCCTAAAATGGACCTCATGAAAGGCTATATTCTTGAACCAAGAAACCTTGTAACACAGTCCCTTCTCAACGTCATGACTACCCTTCCTTCGAATCAGTCTCAACCCAAAATGATTATCATCTCTTCCAATGGGTTGACCAAGACCTCACACGACGCACTCCCTTACCTCCTCAAGCCCTTCTACGTGGGTGTCCTCGCCGGACCTCACAACGACAAAGTCGGTGCGGAGCGTATCGTACACCACGTTGCTGGGTGGGAGTGGAATACGAAGGATGATGGTGAACCTGAGGAAGCCATCTTACCTTCGAGCTGGAGGCAGATCACCGGGTTACCTCAGGCTGGCTCGCTCAACCAGATTTTGGTCGTCAGACCGGCTCTACTGACAGACGGGAAGTGTGAGGCTGAGAAGGGGAAGGGGAAAGGGTACAAAGTGAGCGAAGGAGAACTCGGTGGTTGGACGATTTCCAGGAGTGATGTGGCACATTTCGTGGCGGATGCGGCTCTGAATAATTGGGGGAAGTATGTGAACAAGCGAATCAGTATCTCGTATTGAGCTCACTCAACTATCTATATGTACCTTGTATCTACCGGTGTTGTGGGCTTTGAAGACTATCTCGTTGGATTTGACATTATCATGACTGGGATTCTATCTTGGTGAGCTTCTCAAAACGAAACAGTACGTCTCAGCATGGGTGGGAATCGGACAAATCCCAACGATGTAGTCCGAGTCGAGTTGGCCGAGCGCCTGAAGCTTTGAGTCACCTTACTAAAGGCTAGATAGACTACCGCGCGACGTATTTCAACCGACCTACTTCGCACTTGGCTTCTGATTTCAGAGGAGGGTATATGATTGATTATACTTTGGATACGAAGTGAATTACGGTCACTGCATCGTCCAGAACACAATCAGCACGACCACGAAAATTCCAGAAAATGACCATTGCGTTCTCAATCCACCGTTCTTCCCAGTCAGCCGTGAAATGGCCGCGGCTGGAAGCGGCTTTGTTGTGTTTCCCGATATATCTAAGGGAAATTGTTCAGGAGTTCACAGGAAGAATGGGGGACGAGGTGGCACGACTTACATTCTGAGAATGAGGGAAGAAGATACTCCTGTTCGAGATACGGACGGGTCCAGTTCATTGCAACGCCCACGGGAACGATGTGCTACATGGTTCGTGAGCGATACTTCCACGGCAGGACGGACTTGGCAGCTCACCCTGAAAGCGGCTTTCAAAGTAGGGTAGAACTTAATAGCTTCGGACATAGTAAAGTTGCTTGCCTCGTGCGTTAGGATGATGCCACCTTCCTGTACGTCCGTCAGCAATGTGGAGGAGATATAGGAGGATGAATCCGAACCCTGTTGAACGTCCCGTTCTTCACTGCATTTATAAAAGCTTGATAGTTGGCGTCTATCGTCTCGGGTTTGGTAGTGCTGGATGTGCCAACTTGCCAGTCGAAAGTGTCATATTTCCAAAGTATGTTCTTGAGTCCCAAACCATTGGCGATGGCGCGGATTCTGTCATCCACATCGCCGAAAGGTGGCTTGAGATAGGAATGCGTGAGAACAAAATAAAGTAATCGTGGAGAGTGGCCTACCCGCCAGCATGTCGGGGTGACACCGACAATGGTTTTGATGGCTTGCATCTAGACAGGGAGGTTAGGATGAGGCGGGAGGGTTGACGAGCCGAACATCCACATACAGCTGGAGAAGGAGGAGTATGGCATCAGTGGATGGTCTGTCGGGGACAAAAAAGGGCTTACTGTACCACAACTCGGCGAATGCGACTTCACTGGTTAATGTGGTCACTAAACGAATGTGTGAGAAGATTGGCGAGACAAACAGGTTCGGACTCACTGTGAGGGTGGGACCAGGTATCTTGTCAAATTCGTGAGCTTGACTGATGTAGCAGAAAGGCGGTCGCAACTCACGAACACATATCTCATGGCCTTACAAGAAACGGTAAGCGAGTCGGAAGATACAAAACACGCGATTCGATCTCGCACCGTCATACAGAGCTCTTTGGGCTTCGAGAGGCCAACCCATTACGTTGCTCCCGATGAAGAACATAGCTGACAAGGTAAAGTTATTTGAGCCGTATTGAGCTGTGTAATGATTAGTCTGCTCACTAGCTTTTTGGTTGTTCTTCTGCAAGTAGTCGTAGAAAGCGTTATGAGAACAGTTGGGGCCATCATCGAAGCCGTACCCCGTGGTCAGTGGCTAGAAAACAGCCTTAGAGATCCAAGTTCCACTTTACTTGATGAACCAGGGTAACTCTTACCTCTGGAACCGTAGCGATGTCCGCCGGTACGCCAGAATGCTTTGGAGTGGTACATTGTCGTGCAGTCCACCAACAATCGGGGTCATTTGTGGGGTAACTGCGAAGAGTGGGAGAGAAGTCGCCATTGACTAGAGCCTGAGCGTCCGCAAAGATGAGAAGGGAGGCATCGCTTCGAAAGGCAGGGGTCTTACCTTCACAGAAACGTCCGTCGGGACCGAGCCCTTAATCGAATTCCACTTGGCTTGACCGGCGGTGTCGTTAGCTAACAACTTTGCGGGCTGCCAAACCGGGGGGAAATTGACACGGGCTTTAGTGGCTTTCTCGTTGTAATAATACTTGCATTCTTGCTGAGGATCTAATCTCGAGAGTAAGGCGCTGACGTGGATCTACAGAGAAAACTAGCTCACCAGCGATCAGAGAGTTGTCCTTCACATTCGTCCGTTGAAGGGAACCAAGAACGCCAAGTGACGAAGAAAGCAGAGCAAAAAAGAGAGGTGTAATCAACATGGTAAGAGCCAAGGGTTTCGGGGACCCAAACACCCTGTCATAGGAACCCGTGTAGAGTTTTATTGGGAGCTTCGAACAGGAGCGTAGCAAATAATACTTCCTCGATCGACGCAGAGGAGTTTTCTCCGTTGACATTGTTGACCGGACTTTCCACCCGTCCGATTCTCATTTTTCGCCAGACGTGAAGAGGATATCCACTGATGAATTAATAAACACGGCAGCCACACATTTCAGGATGCGGACGGCAAAGCATTGGGGATAATCTGCTAGCTTGTGGCGCTATGTTGTCTCCCGATGGATAAACCGGTACAGGACTCAGGAGCCCCGATTCAAAGTCGTGTGCCATCCCTGACTTGAACGATCCGCATGGTTTAGCACAAGGGTCCCACGCTTACCCCTGGGCCTGATCATGGATGGTGCTCAGAACGCATCGTTGACGAATCGAGATGTAACATATACCCCTGAAACAAGGTAGCATCGACCTCCGTTGACCCAACAGTTGGAGCGTCAAAAACCTGTTGTGTATCCTTTATCTTTCTCTGCGTTTCGTCAGACATAGTCGTAGTTTTTTAGCTGCGAAATGGTACCCGAAGCATTATCATCAACCAAGTCCTGTACTCTCACGCTCCTGTTTCGCGATGTAGATCCAGAAGGGTGAACCTGGCTGGCGGTCACTCAGGACCCAAAACGGGCGTGTTGCAAACACAAATTCTTCGTATTCTGTAATACACAAAAACTGCGCGTAGAAACAGTGAGCTAAAGTTCTGATTTGATGACAAAGTCAATAATAAACAAAGGAGAAAAGTCGTGTACAGTGATAGAAAAAAATCATGGACAAGTCGTTACAAATATTCCCTTGCGCTCCGGGATTACTGGTCGATTCTCGTTCCGTTCTGATCCATACACCATTCTGGTCGAGCACAAGGAGGTTGGGTTCCCTCAGGCTCGTCTCCGGCATCTTTCAACAACAACGCGACGACACCGTGAGCAGGTACGCTGTGCGCGGTGAAGTTACGCACGGCGGTGCCGTTGTCGGTGTGAGTCCAAAGGTCCTGAGAATGTCCGTGTTCATTCGGGGACCAAGAATTCGATCAACAGAGTGCCACTCACCCGAACGGAATACTGCCTTCCGGCACGGATCCAGGGTGATTCAGTGAGGTTGAAGAACATATCAGCTGGCTGGTCTTCCACATTGATCTGTAGCCGACGCTTTGAGCGACAGCTTTATTGATGCTTGTGCTTGAATTCGTGCTCACCAACATGAAGATGGTTCCGTTCTGACTCTCGCCACTCCAGTACTGAGCGGGGTGTTGAGAATCAAACGTCCAATCGGGCTTGAGGCAACGGTGAGCGATGGGAACAACGACTCTGTCAGGTGGACATACATTCAATCCCCATCGGAAAGGAGAAACAGCTGTTCCAACGACCGGATCTTGATTGATTGCAATTATTTCGGTATTCTTAAGGACCTCCAGTGTTTCGTTAGTCGCGGCTGTGAGCTATATAATTACGTCAGTCAATCTTCAGCTAGCAATGGCCGGAGATATACATTTGTTCCCTGGAAGAGCAGTCAGATATCGCACGGAAGATCTCAATAAATAGTCACTTACAATGAGCAAGGGAGACTTCATGAAAGCCCAAGCGGTGAAGTGAGTTTTCGACTCGTCGAAGGTCAAGAAGTTGTTGCCAATTTCCAGCTAATCACATAGGTGAGCGGTATGAGGCTGCTGGAAGTGAGCAACTCACGATATCCATATCGTTGTGACCGAAGAAATCGGAAGCCCAGGTTATGAACGAGTTCCTGTGTTCAACGAGTGAGCTGGCTTTCTGATGGCAGGTCACTACACTCACTCGTTGATGATGCTTGCAATCGAGCTCCATCCTTCGCTTACATCGTCGGTAGTCTAACCATAAGGTGGATGTAAGTTCGTGAGAAAAACCATCCGTTTGTACCGCCTCACCCGCCAGGTTTGTCCGAGTCGCCTTGCCCACAACCAGGGTTGTTCCTGGAAAGATAATGTCAGGGATTGGACGGCGAAAGTCCAAATGGCACGCACCCTTCCCCATTGACACAACGAAAAGAGTATGGGTTCTCTTCCGGTCGATTTGGCCAGATCGGCGATAGCATTCGCCATACGAGTGAATTCTAGATCCCCCGCGCATTCAGAACAACTCTGAGAATAAACAGTGGCATAACTCACTGCCAACCATTCCTTCCTTGATCACTTCATCGAATGGGACTACATGGGGACGCAAGGTAAGGATCGGGAGTGGATATTAAAGGCGCGAAAACCGTACCAGCGCAGTTATCATACCTAGTGAATGGTGGTTAGGAGATATGTATGAGGCCGTAACGAGGACGATTACGACTTACTTCAGGAGGTCGAAATTCCATTCTTCGCGAAAGAGCCTTATGTCCCTATTTTATTCCAAATCAGCGGGAGCTCTAAGCAACATCATGTGTGCCCAACCTTTCTTCGTTCTGGAATGATCCGGGATAGAGCTGGCAGGTGAACCAACCGGAGTCGCTGTACTGTTACATTCGCATATAAGAATGCATCGGCCGCATAAATGATGTATCACTTACGATACCAGCTTTCCTGAAGAGAGGAGGATATTAGGAGGATTGTTGAAAACGGGAACAGAGATTACTCACAGCCCCAGATCATGGATCGTATCGGTGACGTTCCTCATCCCGGATGGGAATCTCGTCGCGTCTGCCAGAACATCAGTAGATGATATACAAAGAGGAGAGTAGAATACGTACTGACGACGATATCACCAGCAGCATTGCGCTCTTTCTCGGGGTAGCAGTCGTCAATGTTCATGTAGTTGTACCCGAGATCCTGGCGTGTCAGTTGATGAGCATACAATCACAGTCTCATGGTTATCGAACACTAACCTTGAGTCCCAAATCAACAAGAGCTCGAGCATTCTCGAGGATGATCGTCTCATTGATGTCGCACTGGAGCAGGAAGGTCAGGCGAGCAACAGGTCAAATGTGAAGGTACGAACATGGTAAGCGTTCCATGCTAGACGTCGAGTCAACGGCAGTACCAACACTAGAGAACGTTTGGAACGTACTGTTATAGCCCATGACTACGACACGACCTTGCTGTCAGTACAAAGTCATGATGGTGGCTTTGCGTGCTTACATGGCAACCTCCCCACTCCATTGTCGAGAGCTTCGGCCGGAGGAGGCTTAGAGAAGAGGGTAAAATACGAGACGAGGAGTGCCGCGATTAAAGTCATCCCAATGGTCGATGGTGAGACTACAGAAAGATATCGATTGCCAGAGATTCTTTTATAACCCGGCAGAAGAGGTTTATTCTCGTCAAGTTGGTCATTCCTCCCTGTTTTCGTGGGTGCAAGAACCTCTGTAAGGCCAGAGCTCACTTCAGCTAGGAGGAGCCACATGATAGAAAAGTCTGTGAACATACCTTTCTCATTGGCAATTCTTCCGATGTCCATGCTGTCTACATGATGATGTTGACCGCCATGAGATGGAGGGTTATGTGATCCTATGATTGTGAGCGTCAGAGCGATTCAGAATGGGGAGTTAGGCAGGCTTGAAGCGGGAGGATGAGAAAGAATCGAAAATAGACGAGAAGCAAAGCCCGTCCCGATGTCCACAGGACCACTGCGATGTGTTCGTTCCTAGCGGCTCAAAGGATGTGCAGAGCACGTAGAGTGGTCGATTTTCTGAATCATAGTGTCTACTTACGGTCCATAGTCGTTATTCTGGGCTTGCAGAGAGTTGGTACGCTGTCGACAGAGTGGTTGGAGACAACCCAGACAACCCAGTTCAGGCATCTTCGTCCAATTTAACTCGGTTCGGCAACGTCCGACTACAACTTCATGCAGTCATGTGTAATCTTTCCTGACAGGGTTACTTGTGGTGGATTGTTCGCTTTGACTGGGATGATCATGAAGTCATTTCGTTGAGAGGCAATTACACCTGAGTGAACCATATCTAGAATATAAGATGTGCGAAAAGATGTAAGAATGATATACCCGCACCTTCGAGAAATATTCTGATAGATTTTCCCGTCCTCTCCACTCCTCTACCATCGGCCCCAGGTCGCTACCTCGGAATCTCCACCAGCTTGATGGCTATGAATCGAGTCTGCTAGGCGATTGGACGCTGCCGCGATTCCTTTCTGAAGGCGTCTGATGACTGGAAGTGGGCAGAAAGGAGTACAGGACGGTGTGGGCGGCGCGGCGCAAAAATCCGGTCAAGAAGAGTCAAGTAACAACAGTTCGACGGTCTATTGGCATGAATGAAAGCGCAGAAGAAAACCTGGGTCGGAGCAAAGTCGGAGAAAGAGATACGCTTGGGTCAGGCTCAAGCGCCGGAGCAGGGAAATTTTGGAAAGTTCCTCACGCGGCCACGTGGCATTATCACCTTTGGCTTTCGACCGCCATCTTGCTCAATATGCCCCGTTGAACAGAAAAGAGCGTTAGAGGGGGGCAAGGGGCATAAGCTATGGTGAGACTGAGGCTATTGAGCTCCGTGTCAAGGACTTCAGCCTCTTTGGTGAGTGTCTACAAACGGACGCGCAATCGAAAGACTAACTTTTTCTTTTGCTTAGATAGGTTCATATCTCGAGAATCTCTGCGAGAATTCTGCCTCCAAGTATCAAAAACACTTGAGATTGGTCTATCGTGAAATGCTTGAGCCTTGCTTGAGGACAAATTCTCACTTTGTTCGTGCTAATTCCGGTGGCATACGAACAGTTCACGTTCCGTACCATGACTATCGAGCCATGGGGATCTCGGACTATTTCTCTGGCCTAGGCATGTGTTTCGCTGAACATCCCGGAAATTCCGTCTCAACCTACCCTCAGGATACTTTCTCACCCATTTGGTGCCCCCTTCCACTGCACATTCCCTCGCTGAACTCGTCAAACTCCTCAGCCAATATGCGGAATGGTGTCGTATCTCTGCAGCTGTACTCAACGTCAATACACCCACAGTCGTGCAACTTTTACGGGATTCTTCTGCCAGCCGATTTAGCCTAGCGGCAAGCGTGTCTGCAGGCAAAGGCAGAGGACGTGACGAGGTTCGCGAGGAGCGCATCAAAGTTCTTGGGCGGGTCTGGTCAGAGCCTCTGATACACCCCACACCTGTTCAGCGAGCTCACGCTGCGAACGGGGTGCCAGGATTATCTTCCACAGAGTTATTTGGTACTCCCTGGGGCCATTGCGGCGAAACCGTGACCTTTCCCTCGTGAGTCGCCCGTGCCTTGCTGCAGGAAATAGCTCATTCTTCCTTAGATTGTACAAGACTATTCACATGGGCCAATCCATTAAAACCCTGGCACTGTCCGTAAAACCGATGACATCCAGCATCCCTGGGACGGCTACAATACCTGTTTACGCTATTGAGGACCTTGCCAACCTGAACGATATGGTAGAAGTTCTGAGGGTATCTGGTGCCATGCGACCGATGTGTCTCAATTGCTCTTACCTCATGAGTATTGCGGGAGGGAGGATAGAGGATTATGCTGTTACTTTCTCTGGGCCTCGCTGTCCCGTCAATCTTTGTCCTGCAAGCCCCCGCTCTAGCTGAATTGGGTGAATTGGGGCGTGAAGAGGATGTCCCCGGAATATGTTTGCTGTATTTGGTCTTTGGTACTGCATACGAACTCGTGATTCTTCTTTCCCGACTTTGCGCGATCAGGACCGCACGTCGCACTAGTTTTCACAACACTGTCAGCAGGAGTATGTGGGGAGTATGTGGGAAGTATGCAGAGCTCCTACAAATATTGGTGCTATTTCGCCCATCTAGGCCGTATGTTCGAAGCAGGCAACCTTCTCCCAAGGTTACGGATCCGAAGACACTCTGAAAATAAAGGCTTCGCTTAGCTCGTACGGACGCAATATTCGACCGACAAGCAATCTTGCAAGAAATCAGCTGCTGTCAGCATGAAACACGATATCTTGACAGGGAGGCTCATGTGGCGGTCGGAGTTTCAACCGATTGATCTCCGCCAGAATTCGGAAGTCCGTGCGCAATTTTCCCAGGCGCCAAAATAATAGGTGGGCCCAGCAAAGGCTGGCTCTGCCTGCTCCCCTACCAAATCCCCCAGCTAGAGCAACTGCCCTATAACCGCAACGCCCACCTAAATTATCCTTTGCTCCCCTCTCTTCTCTCCACTTAACAGTGAGTATACATCTCATTTCTACACTTCATTAGTCTCGCCTTTTCACTTCCTCGTCGTCTCCGTCGTCGTCAACGACCTCCTACACCGTTTCCGCCGTTCACCAGCGAAAACGAGCGCGTTGTTTGTTTGGCTCAAGTCGCGTCGCGTCTTTCATCCCCGTTGCCCTCTTCCTCTTCAATTTCCATGCTTTGTCGTCTTTTCTAGCCGTTTTTCAGTCATATTGGGTCGCTGACGAACCGTGTTTTACCCCCTACTACCCCCGTACTCTCCCCCAGATGCCCAAAGAGACTACCAAGGCCAAGGTGAGCAATCTAATCCATTGGATGGTCATTTCATCGTGTCGAGGAATGGATTTGGGGACGTTGGATGGGTTTATCGCCCCACCATCGCTGCTGGATCGCTCTTGTTGAACGAATGAGGATGTTTGTTGAATTTGGTTTGGACCCTGGGAAACCAACGAAAACCGTCTTCGAAATATCCTCGCTCTCGTCCTCCCCCAGACGTCTGGGACAGCGACGCTAGAATCTCCTCGTTGTTGTCAATGTACTCCTCGTCGTCGTTGTCGTGCCCGTCGTCATCGTCGCGTCCGACAAGGGCATTTCCCCAACTTCAACTACCATGTCACGTTACTTTGTTTACTGACATTCTCTCTTTTTTCAACAGCGCAAGGCAGCCGTGAAGGCTGAGAAGGCTCCTCGCAAGACTAAGAAGGACCCTAACGCCCCAAAACGTGCCCTGTCGGCGTACATGTTCTTCAGCCAGGACTGGCGTGAAAGAATCAAGGCTGAGAACCCTGACGCTTCCTTCGGTGCGTGTCTTGTTGGCAGTTATTAAAGCTCGATGCTCATTGGCTGTTGCAGGTGAGGTCGGCAAGCTTCTCGGTGCCAAGTGGAAGGAGCTCGACGACGAGGAGAAGAAGGTTCGTTCATTTCCGTGCTCAGGAACAGCCAGACAGTGTGCTCACATTCGTCCTCTTCATCAGCCTTATATCGAGCAGGCTGCTAAGGATAAGGAGCGCGCCGAAAACGAGAAAAACGACTACGACAGCGGCAAGAAGAGCGCGGCCAACAGCGACAAGGACGAAGATGGCAAGGGAGACGACGACGAAGACGATGATTAGATACTCCTTGTAAATCTGGACGGATTTTCTCTGTAACCTCACAAGTCTACTGATACTCCCCGCTCCGCTGTTCTCCTCTCTGTCTGTTTTCTGTATTCTGCATACTGTAGTAGTCTGTCGATTTCTACCATTCGCTCTTCGACTCGACTTTCTCTGCTTACTTATATGTATTTCAATGATTAAATATTATTACTGCGATCGTTGTGTTATACCCTCTGTCTTCACGTGCTGAGTACCGTCGAAGACCGAAAGTGGTGAATGCTACGTTGCGAAGCGGATCCGGGGGTCGACGCATTTTGGAAGTGGACTGCCGTGCCCCCGCCTCTGGCCGTGAAGTCGTTCTGCGGTGGACGTCCTGCTCACAGGAGACCTCCGCGTCACCACATATCACCGTTCCTGTGTTTGCGAAGTTCATCATTATCATACAGTACCTCGAATTAGATACAAGTCCAATATATGTGTATTCAAAGCATTGCCCTAAGTGAAAGCGAAAGTACCGAAAGCAATATAGGAACAAGTCCTAAGAAGGAGTAATGGCTAACTGCCCGAGACGTCAATCAACAAGTTCATTGTGATGGAAGACGAACGCACATCACGGAGCTCCAGGCTCACGACCCATCTCACGGAACCTCCTCTTCCTCCGGAGGACCCTCTAAATCGAGGTCTGGGAAGCAAAGTTGACCCAGGCCCAGGTCACCCAAACGCGTCATACGCAGAACCATGGTCAGTTCTTGAAACCCAGGAGACCCGATAGCGGAGGAGGTACTGATCTGCGACCATGATTTGTCGTCAATTTCGTCGGCGGTGTGGCCCCAGGCTGATTTGATGGATATTGGATCGCATTGCGCGACGGAGGCTAATATGAAACATATTGACGAGCCTGTTGGATTGAGGTGAGTACCGAGCGAAGAACGAAGAACGAAGGGAAGGAGGTGGACGAGAAGCTTACATAGACCACTTATATCTTGTTCTCGTTGAAGTTGTGGGTGCATCCCCACTGAGGGTTGAGGAGGAACTGTCGTGCCTGTAGTTGTGTCAATGGCATCCGGTAGAACGTCCCCTACGTGATAGAGTCTATGACAAGCTGGACATATTCGACTGGTTGGGCGACTTTTGTTGTACCACAGTATCTGTGTAACAAGTGAGTTTCTTGCGCAGGAGCCGATTGTATCAAGCACGTACCAAAGCCATTTCCTCCGGCAGCACAGTTTTGAGCATTTGCAAGACTTCTTCCTGTGCAAATTCAGCGCGTAAAGGGTCGTCTAGAGCTGGTGGTTGTGCAAAGAACCGTGACTTGAGGAATTCGTGGGTATTCCTTACTCGAGGACCGTTGCCAGAGTCGTGTATGCAAGGCTCACTCAGCAGGATATGATCATGTTTTCCAGGAGTATATGATGGTTCTGCAAAGATGTCCTTTGAGCATGACGGGGCGGTTGTTCGTTCGAGGGGTATATCATCCAAGGGTATATCAATATGAGGACCTTCACGGTGCGCGTCATTTTCAGCTTGCACCGGTTTTGAAGACGGTAGCTCTATGTTTTCTGGCTCTTCATTCGCGTAGTCAGATATCCTGTCCGTGTGAGGAAGATCTGGCGAGCTTGGTGTCCTCAATCCAGACGTTTCTGTCGAGTCACTTCCAATAGATTTCCTCCATCCTCCGTCACTATTCTTCTCCCTCTGTGCACCCTTCACAACATCCTCCAGAGCAACCTCGACTTCCTTCACCGACAAAGACGCGCGTATTGTCGGCGACGCGCCGCTGGACTTCCTCTGATGTCGGCTACCGCTCTTGCCCTGCGACTTTCGTTTCTTCTTCGAGTTTGCGTTGCTTGGACCTGGCATCTTCGTTTTCTCCGCGTCAGAACGCGAAAAGCCGGAGAGATATTCGAACACAGAAAAACAAACCGTGGAAAATACCCCAGTGACAGTGGCAACCGGTCCTATGTACGGGTGATGGCAGTGGATAACGAGAAAAAATGTATTCTCGACACGCGTGGACCGACCGAGGCAAATAGAATTTCTTCGTCGCGTCCGCATTGGAAAACCACGTGGTCGTATCCAACCAACTTGCCTTTGACATCCACCACACCATCGACACGATGAACAGGAAAGCCCAGAGTCTGCGACATATTGCTCGGCCATCGCTAGCGCTTGGGGCAGACGATCTCGGAGTGCTGAGGGAGGGAGACGAGTCCAACGAGGATGTCCTCCGTCGCCAACTTCTCGAGAAGGACAGGGAATGCGATAGGGTATGATTGACCAAATCTAGCTGCAAACACGATAGCCTCAATTCCTTTGATAGCTACAAACACAGATCCAACTTCTTCAGGACCAACTATCTCAGAGGCCACCGCTGGATGCGGTGCAAGAGCTCGAGAAGGAGTACAAGAACCTCGATTTACTGCTACAAGGAACACAGAGAGAGAATGAACGGTGTATGGCTGAGATCGAAAGGTACATTACAACGTTCGCAGGATCAACCCATCTGCTTAATACCTTTTATTCAGAGGCAAGACACGCGAGAAGATGCTCGAACGAGAACTAACAAGGCTAGCTGGAGAAAACTGGCAGGTTCGTTTGCTTTCAGGCGCGCTGTTGGGTATTTCCTTCTGACCAACACTACCTTTTCAGTCAACATTGGACGTAACACCGTCACCTGCAGCGGTCGGACGTTCAGGCAGCATCCTGCATCAACGCAGTAACACCCTCGCCAGCCCTCTTTCAGCATCCTCAACACGTTCCATGACTTCGCCCGCAGCAATGGGAGGAGCGGACAAGTCATCTGCTGCTAGTAACGATCAAGACCGAAAAGCTCTTGCCGCGCATATCGATCAAGTCCGAATGCTTGTGCTCGGTGTGGAACAGCGTGTTCAGGCGAGGGAGGACAAGCTACGGTCCAGGATGGACAAGGCCGAGGAGGAAGCGAAACGGTTCGAGGCGCTCAGGAAGGAGATCGCAACTGATTCTTGAGTTGTCCTCTCGAGGAGGATATGTCGCTAGGGACCTGGAAAGGACATACTCATGATATCGGTAGTCCGGTATCCACTTGTACATTTAGGAATATCGCATTTGTATTTATACTCACCCGCATTCATTTCTCGCTCTGACATGGTGATTTCGATTTCTCTAAAGCCCTGATTATAATTGTCGAAGGTAAGTGACTGCTACAAAGGGAGACCATAGCAAATGCAAAGATAGAAGCAAAGTGAATGTAGCATGGATAACTTATGCATTAAAAGAAAGCTCAGCAAGCAGACCGAATCGCGAATATGTACAACAATGGTCATCAGATCGAGTCGAGGATTCAGAGAGCGTAAACGAGAGCAAGTCGTGACATAAATGGATAGACGAGAAGAGGTTGAGCAAGAGAAAGATAGTATCACCAGGAAAAACTATCATCTCTCAAGGACGGTTTAGTTCCCGCTGCCGTCCTTCTGGGCTTCCTCTCCTTTCCGTCCTTCAGCATTACCCTCCTCTTGTTTCTGCTCAGATTCCTGAGCCGACTCGACAGTCTCGCCTTTCTTGCCCTTTCCTTTGCCCTTGCCGGTTTCTTCAGCTGCGGCAGAGGTTTGAGCGGGAGCCTCGCTGCTGGCGGTGGCGGTCGCGGTCGCGTCGGAAACAGAAGTTTCCTCAGCTTGTCCGTTGCCGTTTCCAGCGTTCGGGCCAGTCTCGGTGGATTGGGTGGTAGAAGTGGAAGCAGTTGCCTCTGCTTGCGACTCGCTCGATGCGGATGCCGTCTCAGTGGCAGACTCACTGCCCTTGCCGCCCTTGCCACCAGTCTTTCCAGTCTCGGGGGGATCAGCAGCAGAGGACGAGGCAGACGCAGATGCAGATTCAGTGGCAGAGCCCTCGACAGCCGAGCCCGAGGCAGATGCAGATTCGGTCGCAGAAGCAGTGGCAGACACAGATGCGGAATCGGTAACGGAGGCGCTGGCGGTCACGGACGCAGACTCAGTGGCGGAGGCGCTGACAGTGGAAGAGCTCTCGCTGGCAGGTAGCGAACTTGAAGCAAGATTCTGTCCGTTGCCATTGTTCTGTCCATTTCCGTTGTTCTGTCCGTTTCCGTTTTGCCCATTGCCGTTGTTTGCGTTAGCGCCAATAGTGAACTGTATGGCAAGCAGACATTGAGAACGAATCCTTGTCCAGACAAGACAGGGGGATTACTCACGTATGAACAGTCGTCGAGTGAGCCGTGCTGAGCAACAGGGACAATAACCGGCTGGTGGTTGGCAGCAGCGTTAATTGTGCACATTCTGTAAGCACCTTCAGGCAGACCCTTGTCGACAACGGCGCTCAGTTCACCATTCTGAGCAGGGGCGTTGAGACCCTAAAAGATATATAATTCGTTATTACATGTCCAGCGTCTCAAACACGAAAACCACACACCTTGAAGAAAGCGAACGCCTTGGGGTCAGTGACAGTCGCCTGAGTGATAGAGTCCAACTTGTCGATAGTGATATGTGAGTGACCGATAATCTTTCCATCTTGCAACTGCTGAGGAGCGCCGAAGTAGGTCTCTTTCGCGTTGGTAAAAGCTCCAGTAACCATATTCCGGATGGCAAGGCGGATGGTGAAAGGGGAGTTGGCATCAGGAATGTTGCCCATGTTGGCAGGGAAAATGAACTTGGCGGAGGGCATGTTGTCGGTTGAGGGAATGAGACCGATGGGTGCGGGGTTGCATGAGCCGCTCTCGATCTGTTGACCGTCTAGGGACGATTAAGGACGACGGTACACGTGAAGGAGAATGGTTTTGAACTTACTGGTGATAGGAAGGTCAGGCCGGGTAAGGCAAAAGTTGATGAAGTTGTTGGTGGAAGTAAGCGATGCAACTTGACCTGCAGTAGGCTGTTCCTGGCCATCTTTGGCAAAGTTGGGAGCAATGACTCGTGGGTCAAGAGCTCAAGAAGAAAAGTCAGACTTTGGGGAACAACGCGCAGCAGGATGGTTGCAGACTCACTCTGAGACGTCTGTGGGTCACCGTCAGCATTGTTGCCACCGTTGTTCTGGCCGTTGTTGCCGCCGTTGTTCTGACCGTTATTGCCGTTGTTCTGGCCGTTGTTACCGTTGTTCTGGCCATTGTTCTGGCCATTGTTGCCGTTGTTCTGGCCGTTGTTCCCGGTGTCCTGGCCGTTACCGCCATTGTTCCCGCCATTGTTCTGGCCATTGTTCTGGTCATTCCCACCGTTGTTGTTCCCGTTGTTCTGACCGTTGTTGCCGCCGTTGTTCTGGCCGTTGTTGCCATTATTCTGGCCGCCGTTCTGGTCATTGTTCTGACCATTGTTGCCTCCGTCGTTCTGACCGTTGTTGCCCCCATTGTTGCCGCCATCGTTGCCAGCAGCTCCGCCGTTGCCAGCGTTGTTCTGATTGCCGTTGCTCTGGCCGTTGTTGGCTACAATCCGGACAGTGAGTCCAAATCGTTCTCAGACAGGGGGTCAACACTCACCATTCCCACCGTTGTTGCCACCATTGTTGTTCTGGCCGCTCCCGCCATTGTTGCCGTTATTGTTCTGGCCGTTATTGCCTTCAAACGGAGCATGTCAATGGATCATAACCGACAAATCCGCGTAGATGCTCACCATTGCCGGCGTTACCACCACCATTGTTATTGTTGTTGCCGCCGTTTCCTCCCTGGTTTCCGCCTGCGAAGATCATAAGCAACTTCAATCAATATCGTGGGATCTTGGGCAACTCACCAGTCGGTGTAGCAGCGGCTGCGGTCACGGTGACGGTTTTGGTAATGACCTGAGCCGCCTGTGAAGATCATCGAAATCAATTCCCTCACGGCCTAATAATTCAACAGAAAAGATTGGAGGCTTACATCACAAATAGCATCTAGGTTCTGGCCGGAATTGCCTGCGTTGTCTCTGCCATTGCCCTTGAATGGGGCAGCCTGGGCAGTGAAGGCGGAGAAGGAGAGAGCAAGAAGAAAAGTGAAAATAGGCTTGGAAAACATTGTTGAGTTAGATTCGTGAAAATAGGGTCAATTGAAAGAACGGTTATGCTGAAGAGCAGACGCTGAGAATGATCCAGGCGAGAGAGAGAAGGACACCAGTGTCGAAAAGAGAGAAAGAATCCCTGGTAGACGCACTGGGCGACCGAAGTAGCAATAATCAGAGCAGAAGGAAGAGAGAAAGTTGGGGGAAAGTTGAACGGTGCCTGAACACTTTATAAGGCTTGAACTTTTGCCCCTTTTGCCCATCGGCAATTCGGCAGGCTTTTATTTGTACATCAATTTCGTTGATCGGGCAAAGCCAACCATGTGTTCAAAACAATGGACTTTGACTTCGAGCCCGAACAATGAATTCCTTTTGAAGCACGCACGTAATTCACGTTCTCTTTCTCTCCCTAAGACTCTCTGTTTGCGCTCGAGGGGAGTCTCCCCACATTCATCTTGTAAGTCAGCCTCGAAAACCAAGTATCATGATCTAAATCAGTACCGCGTGAGGCTGAATTACCATGTGTAGTGCGGCGTGCCTGGTTGTCGGGGAAGGATTGATTAAAGATTCAGGTTGATTCATCATAAGCACGTCCCTGTGGACGGGTCACTGACGGCAAGTGTATTCGAATTCTTATCGCTGCGGAAGATTCAGAACGCACGCCAACAGACTTCAAGTTGAGTTTACAATGTCGCATAGAAGTGCCAGTACGTTCCATCCTCATCCGCCACAAGCTGCTCACTGCTGCATCGAAGTTACGGAAACTTACGTGCTGTGAGTAAGTATATGTATCGCCTCCGGGTGGCATTGGACAGAACCACTTCGGCTGCCTTGCACCATTTCTTGTTGGTAACGAAAGGAGGCCGGATTTCCTCCCCCCGACGAAGTCTGACGGAGAATCCTCTGCGATCGGCTAAATCCTAGCAAGCCTTAGTCCCACGGAACCGCGATATTCCAATATACCCGCATTGACCCTCTCAATGATATCCGAGTGAGGGGAGTTTCCCCCAGAGCGGCAGTCGAAACCCTGAGAACCCGAAACGAGAGCCAGCGACCCTATCATCTCCTTAGTCCTACTATCCTTAGTACTGTAACTAGGGAGTGGCCAAGGTTGAGACGATGGAGATCTCATAAGTGATACAGCCAGATCGGAACGAGCGCAGAGCCGTCATGACCGTGCAGTTATGGGAGAGGAAGCACACGATGGCCTACTTCCGAAGTCTGCCAGCGTGCATACTTGCTGCCACCCGAGCATCAGCCACGATGTCCAACATTCTGTCATCCAGGATATGTTGCTGAATCAGATTGAGTGTTATGAACAACAGATGGGCATCCTGTCCTTCTCGTTCCTCGAGGCGGTCCGCATTAACCAACAGCTTTACTTCAATGAAATCACTAGGGCTGCGGGTCCTGAACCCTGGTCAACATCATGGGATACATCTGGTTGCGATAGGGTCTTATAAGTTGTCAGACTCGTTGTTGAACAGGACGCACTCAGTCATTACTCCCGTCTAATGGTGGAATTGCCAGGGTTTCGTGCCGGAAGCTGAGATGAATGGACCATACTTCTCTGCTTATAACCATCTTGTAGGTGTGATCGCATCCGGAATTCGAATCCATCTCCTGAACAGCCTACGACCTGCCATACACGTCAACAACGCTCTGATATCATTGGTTGGGGTACGAGTGAGGCAGGGGTGTTTGATGAAACGGCTTGGGAAAAAGCCAGACTCACAGGAAGCGTATACTTCTCCCATCAGGGTTCCCGTGAAATTAGAACGCGACCTGGGAACGGAGGACATTGGCCGTGATTTGTGACTTCTGTTTTATCGGGAGCTTTAAAGGTGACTCTTGGTCGAATTCCCTACTTTTGGCTACTATTTGAATCGACGAGATCCGGCCTTCCAGTCACTAGTCAACTGCTGTTTGTAGAGCGGAGTCTTTCATTCAAAGAACGACAGAACATGCTAATTCGGGTCCAAAGCTGGAAAGGGGGCCGGCGGAGGCTCGCGGAAAGTTGGTCAACACCAACGCTTTCGGCGGCGACGGGTTACATAGTGCAATCCTGGTCCATAGTGTTCAGGATCTTGATCAAGAGGACATCCACTGACTTTTTTGGTCTAGGTGATAAGCATCCCTGCTGTTCCAGCAGTGGGGTCAAATCGTAGCGTTCCGATATTAGGAGCTGCCCGTCCAATCGTGCCGTCGTGGGCCTGCGGGCCTTCCAAAGTGAAACTCGGAGTATGTACATCGACAGAGTATTTCGTGAAGAATGGAACGTGTTGGCTGTGCAGTGAGGGGCCATGATGGTGGTTTCTTGCTCAGCGGATAGGCGTCACAGACAAACACGTTACAACGTACAGTGCCTGTACCATTTTGAATAGTGAGCCGGGACGTAAATCAATGGTGTTCCCCCGTCACGTGGGTTGTCTCTCATGGTAACAACCATGTCCCCATTCCTCACTGCACCATCATATCGACTACTAGCTCCCCAGAGCCCGATATAACGACCTGAGACCGCATAAAAGTTATGTGATCTATATAAGCTCCCCAGAGCTCGATTCCTATCAAGTAGCTTCAGCTCCAGGGAACCCGTGAGTGCGACCTTCTCAATCAAGCTCCGGCGAACCCGAGGCCTGACTAGCTCCTCAGAACCCGATGTGCTAACTGTTGTGTTCGAGCTCCCCGGAACCTCAACTCACTAGCGTCCTGCCCATCACATTCGAGCTCCTGAGAACTGCAACGACGCAGCTCCACGGAACCCGTGTGTGCGGCCTTTTCAATCGAGCTCTCCGGAGTTCGATGTCGTGCCTATAACGCTGGAGCTCTCCAGAACCTCAAGAATCCAGCTCCCCGGAGCTCGAGCATCACTTATATCCATCCAGCTCCAGGGAACTCGTGAGTCCAGCTTTCTCAATCAAGCTCTGGGGAGCCCGAGGTCTGACTATTGCAACCTAGCTCCCCAGAACTCGATGTGCTAACTGTTCTAGTCGAGCTCCCGGGAACCTGAACGATGTAGCTCCAAGGAGCTCGCTGGTACGGCCTTCTCAGTCGAGCTCCGGAGAGCTCGATGTCGTGCCTATAACGCTGGAGCTCCCCAGAGCCCCAAGAACCCAGCTCCCCGGAGCTCGAGCATCACTTATATCCATCCAGCTCCAGGGAACTCGTGAGTCCAGCTTTCTCAATCAAGCTCCGGGGAACTCGAGGTCTGACTATCGCAACCTAGCTCCCCAGAACTCGATGTGCTTACTGTTCTGGTCGAGCTCCCGGGAACCCCAACGATATAGCTCCAAGGAACTCGCTGATACGGCCTTCTCAGTCGAGCCCCGGAGAGCTCGATGTTGTGCCTATTACATTCGAGCCCCCCAGAACCACAAGCACTCGGCTCCCCAGAGCCCGGGCATCTTATCATTCCTCAGCTCTAAGGAACTCGCATGCACGACCTTCGCAATCGAGCTCTGGCGAACCGATTTCCGCCCTACCACTTTCGAGCTCCCGAGAACCGCCACCATATAGCTCCAGAGAACTCCCGTGTACGACCTTCTTAATTGAGCTCCGGAGAGCTCGATGTCCTGTCTATCACACTCGAGCTCCTCAGAACTGCAACCCCAGCTTCAGGCAACCCGTAACCGCCACTCTCTAGCTCCCCAGAACCAACGACACTGGCTCCAGAGAGCCCTAACACATTCACGTGGTGTGATCCCGGGGCCCTCGCGAGCGTACCCGACATGTAGGGCTCAATGGACTCTGCAAAATCCAACGTCCCAATCTTGAATCCATACATTATGGGTGCCCTCCAAAGTCAAGTAGCACTTAACGAACACGGTATGCAACATCTATCCACAATTTTGCTTACCTCTAACACTTCAACAGACATCCCTAGCGACACCAATCCCACCTCCCGCATCCGCTTGTGCTCGAATTGCAATGCCGATGTTCAATCCAGCTTCAGTCCACCTATTCCGATCGAATGGTTTCGACAAAACCGATATCTATCATCCCAGGAGCACGCTCAACACGAAAACTTTGTCCTCCAAGATGCAGCTCATCTCCGTCAGCTCGATAAAGCAATTGCTGCTCTCGATAAGACTCTAAGGCTTCTTCGATGCGAACGATCGTCTCTTCACACCCACATGGACCGACGCCGATCCCTTATATCCTCCATACGGCAGATCCCCGACGAAATCTGGTTACAGATTATTCGGTGCGCCAATCCGTCCGGCCATGGCGTTGATATATCTTTCCCCGAGATCCTGACTCCTCGCGCGCTGGCCCAGACATGTTCGCGCTTGCGAAACCTTGTCTGTCAATCTCCTACAATCTGGTCAACCATATTCATCGACTTGTCGTTTCTGCAGGAGTCCCATGCGCCACTGCTTCAATGGATACTCAACATCACCCGAAACACCCCACTCACGTTACGCATTGACCGCTCAGATGAAATGGCAGTTCATGTTTCAGACGTTTCCCCACCTCTTCGTCGGGTCTTGGCCCAAGCCCTCGCTCAGACGGAAGATCTCCATGTCGACTACGATTTGATCATGCATATCAATTTCGAAGTCGATCTCCCTTGCCCCGAACTTCAACGACTATCCATATCTTACGTTCATCGCCCCTCCCCCCCTCCCACGCATTACTCTTACCGCCAATTACACGCGCTCCTCCATGCTCCACAGCTTGCGCATCTCACTTTAGACGACCTTTCGTGGCTTGCAGGTGACCCAATCATTCCCCAGACTGGCCTCAGGTCTTTGCATTGTGGGATCCGGCCTGAGGAAACTACACTGAGCGCACTCTCGGAGCAGTTTCCGTCTCTCCGCTCGCTCAACATCCTAACGTCTCATGCCACATCCGGTGAACACCTACAAGATGTCACATTTGCCTACCTCCAAAAACTCACGGTCACTTGGGATGACAGTTCAGGTTCTCCCATTCTCGATTATATCACCGCGCCACTGCTCCTTGATTTGGAACTAGGCTTTTCCTGGTCTTCATCCGGCCCCAGCTCTATTGTTTCCTTTTTCCAACGATCTGCATGCCCGCTCCAAATCCTCCGAATCCACATTCCCCTTGCCCTTGCCTGGGAAGTAGGAGATGGATGGCACTCCCTTCTTGTCGTGCTACCCACCCTACAACAACTCCACCTACGGGTAACTCCGAGCTCTGAAGATGGCCTCTCCTTGTGCCAGCTTCTCACTCTTCGCCCCATGCATCCTGTCACCCTTCCCAACTTGACAGAACTTCATGTTGAGATCCAGAAACGCGAATGGGATCAAGACTCACACACCGATGTCGTTCGTTGCGTCGAGGCCCTTCTCACCCTCTCGGAATCGAGGTGTTCCAGGTCCACATTCATTCCGACGCCCTTACGATATTTGACGCTTGTTACTACGTTAATACCTAATCCTTGGGGAGTTGCACCCTACCCACCTCCAAACCACACCTATCCTCCGGTCATTCATGAGCGCATCCAACTACTGATGGAAAGCGGCATAGAATGTACCACTCACTTAGACTTCACGTAGTATTGGTACTTCTGACCTTGCGTAATGTTGCTTCTTTTTCTTACGTCGATCCTTATTGAGCTTCAAAATCCACGTTACGGTTTGATTTTCGGCAGAGAAAACAATCGAGTAAATAAATCAAGCGGCGTACCTAGCTATAAAATACTTGCACGAGATTCGAACACCAGGGCTTGGTGTTATATCGACCCAGGACAAGGTCAGATCGCACACGAGTGCCAAACCACTAGTCCATATGTTAACTTTACATTTGCGCGAACTATTTGTCGATAATCGGAGTCACCAGCGGGCCGCAGCTACTAGTCCCATAATGAGCAACTAAGTCCTACCAGTGCTACATCCGTCTCTTCTCCAGGAGGTTCCGTATACGTTGACGATTCCAAACCGACAGAAACACCTTCGTATACAAAATCGCTCGATTCTGCCTCATGTAACTCACCGACTTCCGAATTCTTCCTAAACCACTATTTCCACACTCCGCTGCGCTGCTGTTGATTGTTGACAATGCAGAGTTCGTTGAGCTGTAATTCTTCAGGAAACACGCTGGTGAGCACTTCGTATGTCCCTTCGCATGGAAATGATCAATGAGGAACAAAGTGTCTTTGAAGAACTCCGGTTCCCTTGTCATGCAGTACGGTCCCAACGCACATGCAAAGTCGTATACCAGGTAACGCGGTGCCTTTTTCCATCTAGTCACCATCGCTGAAAAGACATCGTTCCTCCCTTCACTTTTAGGGATGCAATGGAAGCCATAACACACACTGTGAGTGCACCAAGCACACATAATTCCGCCTGTCAATCGCTTTTGTCCGTACGTTGAGTAGAATTTCCCGCAATTCCCTGAGCGTTCCTTCTCCGCCGACTGAGATACATTGCTGTCGTATTTCAGGCCAGGGTACTTTGGGCGGAGGCGTATCTGCGGGAGGCTGTAATAGCAACCGGACTGGAAAAAATCGTTATATCTCGCTGCAAATTGAAGACATATGTTCACCCACCTCCCGCCAATCATCCTCCACGCTGTTGCTGCCCATAGGCGGCAAACTTTCTTGCTGATGCCGGAATAATATGGAGAAAACTTCCTTTACCCTGTCGGACATCCACGAACACACTCCCACCGTGTCAGAGGGATACTGTCGATTCCTCTTCCACTCTTCCTCGAGTACCTTCCACAGCGCTGGAATTCCCACCAAACGCGTCGCTGTGTCTCTTATCGGATTCTCCACAAACGCACGCAAGAGTCCCCATGATTCCCAGTTCACCATCTGCACTGCCGACTCTTCCGCTGCCAGCTGTATCGCAAGTCAGTCTCCTCGCTCCCTCGCCAACCGCAAATACTGCGTACCTGGACAAATAACGCCCGATATAACCGTTTCAGACTCTCTGGCTCTCCCGAGTGTAAGGATAGAACCCGCTCAAACAACCTTTTCAAGTCAAGGCATACCTTCGCCAACCTTTCCCGAACGGTTTCATAAATCGAGACATCGGCACGAGGGCCTCCATCTTCGCTATCGCTGTCCCCCTCTCCTTTCCGTTTCGCTGGTCGAGTTCCTTCCACCCAACGCCTCACCAACCTACGAATCGGCTCTTTCCTTGTCTCCCGGATAAACTGAGGCTTCTCCGAGTACTGCCGTTTTCTGATCGGAGCAGCCGGCGATAGCTCAGTTGGCGGTTTCAGGTCACTGGTGAGGTGTTCTTTGCCATAAGCCAACGTCACCCCGTCCCATATGACGCAGTCCGGTTCCTCCTTACACACAGGGCAAGTCATATCCCCAGTGAAGTCCTGTAATGTAGCGTATGCAAACCAAACCGAACGAAAGAGGTCCTCCTTTACGAAGGAGAACCCACGACCACTGTAGATTCGAGACATGCCCTCGACAAATGCTGCAAACGGACTCACTGCACTCGTGAAGCGACTGACGTATTCGTCCAGGAGTTCGTGAGACATCAACACCGTGTTGTTGTAATTGAACAGACCCAGGGACCGCGTATCTGGACCAACGAAGCAGTGCTTCCGAGGATGGCACCTGGGACAGCGCACGAGTTCCATCTGGCGCTCGACTTCCTCCGTCAACGTGTATATCCTACACTTCCTCAACATTTTTGGCATCCCCAGTATTTCTGGCGAAACTCGTAAATCGCAGTTACTGCGTCCAGCATCTCCGAGTCTGATGATGGTTGGAATGGGGCTTTTGGGACTCGTTCTGGGATAATGAGCGATGTCGGTTGGCAAGGACACCCACGACGGTGGGCGAATCGGCAGGTAAGAAATCGAGCGCTCTCTTGTACTGTCCCCATTGATCGCCTCAACTGTATGATCGGTGTAACTGTTAGATAGAATCTAGCAGAAAGCAATTGGTTGCTACACTCACCTACGAGCATCTCCTCCGCTTGGATTGGAATACCATCGTCATTTTGTCCCTCCAGCATATCCTCTTGTCCACTATCCACCCCCGCCTCCTCTACCTGATCACTAAAGGCGCGGAAGGCATTCTTTGCCATTGATTGATGTGGGCAGGTCCGCGATTTGACATGCTTGCTTGCAGAACAACGCCATTCGCCGCAGCCCTCGTCTGTTCCCGTGAATGTGACTACCGCCCTTTTATCGAGCTCACTCTCATGGCTATTTCTCTCACGAACCGAAAACATGTTTAGCCACACCGCCCTTTCCGCACTCAAGTCACTTATACGCTCCCTACGAAAGAGAACAACAAGGTCATCGTGATCTGTGGAACGGATGTCAGGGTCAACCTTCAGAATGCGTCGTAAGCACTCACCTGTCTTCGTATTGTTTTCCAGCCGTCTGAATCGTTCATCCCTAAATTCCAAATAGCACTCCTTGTGTACGCATGAGTCGTCTCGTCGACCATCTGGACAACGACATTCCAGATCGACATCTGAACCAACTTTCTGTGCACGAAAATGAGACCAGTTGGGCTGGCCATCTAAAAGTAAGTAACTTGGCCCGTAATTTTGCTAGGTGATATCGACTTACCAACGGCGCACTATCCTCTATACTCCAATCCTGCACAATGAAGAGAAATGTCCCGATGTGATAGAAGCCCACCCTCCCTTCCTGGAATTCACGCAAGTATTGCTCCACCACTTCCTCCGATAGACGTATACCGCTCTCCGTCACCGGGCTTTCATATCGCGGCGCAGTCGTCACCTCACTGACATCTTCCCAGTTCAATGGCACGCTGGCGTTGAATTCTTGTGAGGAGCTTGGTGGGATATTGTCCAAACCATCTACCGTTTGCGCCTTCCTTGCTTTTTGGCTCTTTCCTTCCTCTGCCCTCTCCTTCGGCCTCCTCGACACACGCCGACTACCCGACTTTTTCGAGGGACTTTGGTCCTGCCATTGTCTCTTGCGCCTCTTCACGTCGAAGACCTCGATTTGTACATCGTCCAATGAATGGTATGCATTTTTCTTGGCAACCCAACCCATACCATCGTCCTCCTCCTCCATCTTCGACCAAAGTTTCGAGTGCTTGTGCGACATGATGCTTTAATGACTGACGCAGGCGCTACTGGCCGGCCTTCCCATGACCGAATCGTCCGACTCGTGGTAATTATTTCGGGCTCTCAATTTATTCCATCTCCGATCACTGATAACTATTTGAGGCCCACCTTTCGATATGATTTTTGCGATGGCCCCCAGCTCAACCGTACGAAAATCTCCTCGGAAGGCTCCTCGACCTGCCTCACAGCAACCCGCTCCTCAACGTCGATGTCGTCGATGTCCTGACCGACCCCTTCTGCGCGAGTGCAGGGATAAGCACCCTCGCCAGAACAAGTCCACTCCTCCCGCAGCGGCGTCGCAAGCACGCGTACCCTCCACAGATGTATCCACTACCGGTAAGCTCGCCCATCAAACAGCGCTTCTTCAACTCGTATTAATATTTTTTAGAGGCTGCGCCATTGCCAACACAGCAGCAGCTCTTTCTTCCAACGAACTCAACCCCGTCCCCGCCCCCACTGGCTCGACCCGGTACAGATACTTCTTTATCGATAATGCTGCATTTCATCTGATTGACTCTCATCACCAGAGAACAGCAGTCTGCCTGTTTTTGGAACATCCGTCCCCGAAACCAACGACACATTGACGACGACTGACCCGGGCTTCGCATCCACCCAAGTTGGGCAGGCTCCTTCGTCTACAAATCACAGTCATGGTAAGGCAAATGATTTCATTGATTCGACAGTGGCGCAATGCTCACATATGCCCTCTTGCAGGACTTTTGGCGTTTGAGGTCAATGACGACCCTCGTCATGTACCCGAAATGTCAGCTGGCCATTTTCCTCGTAAGTCGATGTAAGATATCTTCACAAACTGGGAGTGACACCTCTGTAGGTACGGCCACTGTCCCGTCTGTGTCAGCCGCAGTAGGATTTAATCACAAATCACTAGGTGAGAGCTGATTGGTCCCTCGTCTATGAACGAGCTCACAAACTCACCGTATTAGATTACACTTTTCCGAATGCTTCGGCGGTGCAAGGTTGGGCTTCCGTCCCTGGGTTGTCAAACTTCTCGCCCGGGAGCTACCCTTACTCGATGTCCACGGCTTCTAGCCCCTTCAGCACACCGTCTCGGCCAGCCGGTTCACGCACCCTACAAGCAGATCATCCAAGCATCGCCACGCCTTTAGTCCCAGCAACTGACGACATGGAGCTCCCAGCTCCAGAGAGTGACTCGGACGAAGACGACGATGAGACAGCGCCCGCAGCTTCGTCCAAGTCGAAGCGAGTTCGGCCCACTCGCGCATACCATCCGTACGGCGAGGTTGCTAATGTCATGCGTGGAAAGGCTCCCCTCAGTGAGTAAAATATGTACTGTGAATATTCCGATTATTAACCCTGTCGAAAACAGCGGTATATCGAACCAAACCACGGACTGGCCGCCTCAGTGACATCAAGAAGTCCACACGTCGCTTCAAGGACACCATGCATCGCATGTTCAATAATGTGAGTATGTTATCTCTCTGTTGTGCAACTACACTAGTCTGACCACCATTGCAACTTGAATCAGGCCGAGAAGCTCGCCGACGAAACTGGCTGTTGGATGTTTCTTGCAGCTCAGCTCCCCAGTGCCCAAACTCCCTTTCTACACTGGGTCTCGCCCACCATGGAGGAGGAGATGCCCGAGTTGCATCTCAATCGCCTTAGAACCATGAGTCAGCGATGTTTCGACGCGCTCGTTGCGGGCCGCCGAGAGGACCTCGCGCGTCTGGCTTACGAGAAGAAGGAGCTGGAAGAACAGCTGAAGCAGTTGCACACTCGGATGGAGGAGTATGCACAGCTGTTGCATGACCAAGGGCTTGAGGTATCAAATTCCAATTCTTCTGCTACCTTTTCGCTAGGATGATTATCAACTACATATCTCTCGGGCTCCCGTAAATAACTCCATTCTTTCTGTGCCAATCGAATTCACGTTGCAGCTGCTACATATAAACCCGGTCTGATTTCTTAAGCCCCGGACTGTTAAAATAAATTCAGAGTCTAAATTGCTATTGCTACGTTGGTGCTCTCCCTTTTTCTCCGTGTCCTCCCTTGCCATGTCTCGTCGCCTCCGCTCTCAGGTCCAAGTGATAGTGCCTCGGCTTGCAGACCTTCCAGAATACCGAGACGTGGAAGCCTGGCTATTGTTTGAAGGGCCATCACCAGGCGTATATTCGTGAGTCGCTCTCGACGTCCCTCTCAACAGCCGTCAACAGCTGGATCTCTGGGCGTGTCGTCATTTTCCGATTAACGTTCTGATAGTGTTTGATTAAGGTACGATCCGTGTGGCAAATTCGCAAGAGCCTATCAAGATTACGACCAAGCCCGTCGTGACTATGCCCGGTACCAAGATTGCGGGCTCATTGAGCTTATGAACCGTCCACTGCCCGAAGACTACACATGGTGCGTAGTGACTGAGGGATTTCAGGTTGGAGTATACCCGGACAGGTACATCCTCATCACACACTCGATTGACACCTTACTCATTCACATTCACAATCATCCGAAGGATCTCCGCGTTAGTGATGGGCCTCAAATGGGATTTCGGGACTTTCGACATATTTCCCAGTGAAAAGGCGGCCCGAAACCACTTCTATAAGGAGTTCGGCCTTGGAAACGTCCGAACCAAGGTCGTAACCACAGAAACAATACCCCAGCTGATGTTTCCCAAAGAAAAGGTTACTTGGATCGTTGAAGGGAAGGAAGGGCGTAAGCAATAATTAGATTTCCAATGCACTACTGTACGACATTGTTCTTTTTCCTTTCCCGAGAACGTCGAGCGTACTCGCGTTGTTTGGCACGTCTAGCCTCTACAATTTGCTCTCGCTCGGACTCAGAAATCGCGGCCAAGTGGGACTTGTTCCTGATAGTGATATCTCACAATCAGTGAAATTTCGGATCGGAATTACTCAGTGCACCGTACCGTTCTCGGGTTATCTTCCGTCGGGCGGAAATGGTTTCCTTGTGCTGGGAATAATACTTGGCCGAGCGGATGCGACCGTGCCGCCGCTTTTCCAATCGAGCGTCCCGTTCCTGTGCCACCCGTCTCAGAGTCTCTGAACGCATTAGAGCCATGCGCCTCTGTTTGTCTTTCCATCGCAAGGGGGCGTTGGGAGTGGACACATGCGTACCTATAATCGAAAATGAGATGTGTGATTGCATGTTAACACTTAGAATTCGCGTGTGGCTCACTAGTATCGGATGGACGCGACCCTTCAGATTGTACTAGGTTGCAAGAGGTGCTACAGGGATGGGTGGTAGTATAGATACTTGAACGTGGTGCGTGAAGTCTGTCCATGGTCTTTGCTTTGCTACCTGGTGAAGATAGAAGTTGGGTATTAGAGCTCCCGTAGTCTCTGCAGTCATCAATCGATTCTCACCTGCGCTTCGTCGCGATCGCTTCCCGAATACGACCCGGTGGGTCTCGTCGTCACTCCAATCCGGAGAGGATGGAGGGAGTTCAGCGAAAAGGCCATGAGGGGTCGGTTCCTTCGACTGAGGTGGTGGAGTTGGGCTGGATGCAACAGGGAGGTTCCAGTCGTCATCGGGGGTTGCGCTGCGACGAAGGGGTGGCATAAGAATGAGAGTTTAAATCTGCGGAAAGGATACGTTAATTATGTCAGCGTTGAAGGAAATCGTGAGATACTCACGCTCACCAGTGAGACACTGACGGGTACCTTGTCAGACGCTCACCATAGTGAGTGAGACACTGACTCGGTATCGTCAGACCCTCATCTTGATACCTGTAAGCGCTGGTAAAGCGCCGGAATCTCCATTCCAGCGACGAGCGCGGTAAGCCATAAAAAGGCGAAATTTGGTGAGCAATACAATGTACGGTGCATATGGAGTCTGAAGCCCACGAATAAACTAGCACGCACCAACGAGCGTTGAGAAGTATATAGTTTCTGTACAAACAACCGCTCTCGCACCTGAGGTCAGCAGTGGAACCCGGAAGCCGCGTAGTTGCTAGTCCGATTGTCCTCCATTTCGAATTGGATGTTCCCTGGCATATTTGACATCTTGATGATGAGAGTAGACCCGATCGCTGCAACGTCCAGGCCTCCCTGACAGTCTTGCTGGATTGTCTTCGTCGAACAAAGCGTGCGGAATTGAAATTGTGAGCTCACCTTCATCGGAAATGTCAACACTGACCACTCGAAGTTGGATCCGATGTACCTGAGTACATACTTGAGTGAATCCAACGTCTCAAGACGTGTCTCGTAATGTTGAAGTCGCTCTGAGGTTGATAGTTCGAAGACATGGTGAACAGCTCGTGTGAATGCTTAACAAGCACCGGTGGCTGCGGAATACAAAAAACCTAACTTCGCCAATCAACCGCATTCACCGCTACGACCACGACCATAGAACCAAAAGTATCAACTCCCAAAGTCAACGAAGCTACGAAATGCGAATGTCAGCAACAAGCGATACCAACTTGAAGTAAGTCGACGGACGTTTGATAGTTGATCGGCCCCAGCGACTTGACATGGCCTCCGAAGCAGCTCCGACCCAGCTCACGACCCAATCGTCTTCGGGCTAGCGTACATGTACGACAACTTCGGCCACTTCGCGACGTGGGATAGTGTTGTCCTTCGTGTGGACTTCATCCGTTATGACATTGACGCATCAGGGGACAACTCTCACCACACTGCCTATGTCCGATTGTAGGTGGTGGTTGTAAGAATCACTCGCGCTTCATTGACTTAGTCAATTCATGGGATGGCTCAGGACCCAGACTTGGGGTGGACACAGGGTGCAAATGCCGTTAAGAGTTGCCCGGATGATGATGCCACAAAGGGTACGTTGTTGGCATTTGGTTTGCTCAAGTCACTGTTACTCACCAACAACAATCACCCAGTTGTTAGATTTTTATGAACAGAAGATCACCGACCTCCTCCAAGATGACGGCGATGAATCAATTACACAGACCCAACTTCTCGAGGGGTATGAAGAGGGCCTGAGTGGCAACAACCAGTGAACGCGAAGGCGCTACCAAAAACCCACCAGCTCTCTTACTTGAATGTGATGTATACGATTGATAGGTAGCCGATGTACACTATGACTGGGTCCCCTACACTGTTGTCACTCCGGAAAAAACAGACAGTCTGAGCGGAGACTGGTCCACTCTTCACCGACTCGGATTAAATTTGAGGTTGTGCGTGAGGTATAATATATAGTTGAAAAGCAAGTGAACGGGTCATGACTCCACTACGCATACGTCTCAGGGATATCCTCAAGTGCTAAGATCTAACTACTCCCAAACTACGGAGGGTTGCGTAACGTACTCAAAAAGTCGCCTGACAGGCTCTTTCATGTCCGATTCTGTCTGAGAAGGAGGACATAGTCACAGAATGTTAGTCTCTCGAATACGGACGATCATCGGGAAAAAACCAACCAGCCATTCGGTCCGGGGATTCGCCTCTCTGTGATCCTTGAGCTGGAAACCTCATCAATGCCGAGTTATCGTTTTTTCAAAATACACTTACCAGCGTGGTGAGAAGTTGTCGGTACGCGGGTCCCTCAGTGGTCTCCAATTGATCTACCCCTTCACAAAGACCCTCCCAGCTCTTGTAGCGGATAGCTACTAGGTCTGCAATCGCGTCATCGAGGCCAATCTTTGACTGTAGTGCGACTCGAAAAACAGTGCGAGAAGGGGCGTAAAAGCGGGAAAAATCCACCCTACAATGTTTCGCATACGTGAGTCGTGAGCGGGCTGTTCGCTCGAACAGTTCACTCACAAACACTCATTGAGAACTGCGATGCAATACTTGAGCACAAGTTGGAACAGATCAGAAGAAGCCGAAGCCATACCTTTCGATATCGACACCAACTTGAATATGGCAATGTTCTCACTGGCTGCTGTGACGACACGAACTCCTGCCATAAATTGGGCCTGAATCAAATCGAGGGCGGAGTCTTCAATGCCGTCGGCGTAGCCGTATAAGAGCAGCCACGTCTGTTGCGACCGATCGATTTGTCGATGTACTTGTCGAAACTCCTCCACCAGGTCCAACAGGCCTCGACGCGCGGTCAGACTCTGCAGCTCTGTAGAGTCCAGCCATAGGAGTGCTACCTTGCCGCCAACTCCTTCCCAGCGTACGGTCTTGATGTCTTTGAGCCACGTCTCATCAGTGATGACCCGGAACCTTTCCTGGAGGCCCTGTGAATCCAAGGACTGCTGTGTATGTGTGAGCAAAAGTTGGTACTGAGCACAAAGAGTGTCCGAGAGCACCAGTCGCAACATCGTGGTGAACCGGTCAGACACAGGAAGCAGATCACGGCGGCGGGGAAGATAAAGTCGTAAAAATATTTGAAGGAAAATTCGTGTGTGGCCTCTCGATCCCGGAATTTGTCTGTCACCAGAGTTCTGCTGAAACGATGACCCTGATTATATTTCTAGATCAGATTGTCGGAGACTTGGATTTCACAATCTCCCGGGAACCGGTTCCCGGGAGCACCAGCTTTCCGGAACGAGAGGGGTCGTCGGCTTGCTGTGGCTTATTTGTCCTCCCCTCGCACATCCACAACCAGGTAACCGTAGCCAATCGATACTCTGACTCCAAGTTCTTCCTCCGACCTACGATGTCCCCTCAGTCCTTGAACGAAATGCTGGAAGGTAAGAGGACTCACTTCACCAACGTTAGACTTTACTAAATTTGACGCAGCCAAGAACCGTCACGAAAAACAGTTGCGCGAACGTGAAGGCCGCCTCGACCGTCTCACTTCCAAAGTGAAACAGTTGCAAAAACGTCAGCAAACGCTGGCCAAGCGTCCGAAAGGCGCAGCGGATGCCGCACGAGATCTCGAAGCACAGTTGGCGGCGACTGAACGCGAGAAAGGGGAATTGGAGCCCCTGGTCGTTGCCGACAAAAAGCATTTCCGAGACTTATCTCATGAGTACAGTGAGTACCACTCACATGATGAGATACGACCCCCTCATCGGCATTGCCCCACCCACAGACAGAGCCAAATGGGCCGCGGACAAGGCAGGTAAGGACGAGCAGGGCACCAGTGCGGGTCCCTCAGCATTGGCGCAAAGTGATGCGTCGAGGACAAAGTCAGGAATGTCGAGTCAGGAATATGACTTGATTTTCGACCCGAACCTTACGCCTGATGAGGACTCCGAGGAAACAACGAGGGTTGTCAAGACGAGTAATGACGGGAAGATAGCGGGGAGGAAACGACGTGCTCTCCCGGTTGGGGGTGGGCAGAAAAAGGTTTGCATCAGCGGAGGGATTGACGAGGTAAGACTTTGGCCCACCACTCTTGAATGTGGGTTGCAAGCTGATAAATGGGGTAGGCAAGAAACCCGAGCCATGAGGGGTCCAAACGACCCAAGAAAGCTCATCCTCCTCCGGTAAGCGATCATCATCATGATGCAACAAAGTGAATGCTCACCAGATCCCAGGCACCAACCGCCACTAGGAGAAGAACTAGGGCGACGTCGAGGTTGGACACACCAGTAGATGAGGCTATGGATGTCCCAAATAACACAACCACGTCAGAGAATGTTCCCCAGCCTTTCATCCAGAAGAAACGACGCAACGTTAGATCTGAAGAAGGTATGAACTCATCTCCCCTTGTTTGCCATGTACCGTCGCGCTGAACAGGAGCAATAGGTCTTACAGTCTTGCCTGAGGGGGTCTCGATCGACGATTTCCTGGCGGGTTCCAATCCTGGCAAGGCCGAGTCAGAGATGCAGCCGACGGAGCCCACGCCCGGCACGGCGGTCGATCAGAACGGTCCGGCTAACCTCCTGAACAGGGGAGAGGCAGCACCAAGTTCGGAGTCAGTGGTCGGCTCACAAGACGCTTTACGCGCGAGGAAGGAGGGCGATGTGGAAAAGGAGAAGCAGTGCCCTGACGGTGAGACCTCGCTCAGATCTACAATTCCCTTACTCGAAGATGGGATGGGGAACACCGAAACGGAGGGGCAGAAGAAGGAAACGGAGGGTGTGACAACCAGAGTCAATATCCCGAAGGCCGCAGAGGCAGGACTCATGAACCGTCAAGTGGATTTGTCCGAAGTTGGTAACTCACAACAGGGGTCAAGAGACGACGAGACAGGGGAGGGAGGTGATGGCTTAAGGGATGGAAAGCCAATCAAGGACGCGCAGGTCCCAACAGGTGAGGCTCGTAAAGCTTTGAGTGAGTGTCACCGATGCTAATTTCGATTACACAGAGAGTCCAACCAGTGGCGAGACGATGAACGCCCGTATGCCAAACAAGGGATTGTCTGGTAATCCCCGGCCAGCATCGCAAATGCGGCAGAATAGCCGCTGCATCCAACCGGTTGCGGGCCAAAGCAGCAAGGGTAGGCTTTCCTCTATTCCATCATGACATCAACTGAGGACCAATGACAGCCGCTCGACCTCCCCCCACGATGGAAAGGCGCGAGGATAATGATGATGACCAGAATATTGCATTGTCCACTCTTGACAACAGCGAGAGTGACGAGGGTGAGAGTGACCTATTTTTGAGTGTTCATATGGACTGAAATCGTGATAGAGGGTGAAAGTAAGTCACGACAAAGAACGGGGCGGCCTCGTCAAGGAAAGGGATTGAAAAACGGGGGTGACCGTCGGTACTTTCGTGACGAGGAAATGGAAAGTAGGTCGTGTTGCTACGTGTGTGAAGCACTGAATATTGATACATGATATCCAACAGACGAGGCTCTCGAGACCATAGAGAACTTCATCGCCAAGCCCGTATCGTCCAACGTCCTTTCCAACACCTTGCGGGGTTATATTCGTGGTCATGCTTCTCGATGTCCCGAAGCCGGTACCACTTGCAGAGAGGTGGCCCTTCAGGTGTTGGTATCGCAACAGGCATTCTTGAAATGCAACTATCACCACAAATCAGGGAAACACCGGGGCAGGTAAGCACATGGCATATGGATGATTGGCGTGAAGCTCACCCTTGTACAGGTATATCTTCGACGGCATGAATCCCGACGATGGTAGCCCCAAGCTTACCGGAGTTCCTTTTGCACCCTCCGAGCCCAAGAAAAACGACGATGCGAAGTCCTTCAGGAAGGAAAAAGACACCTGTGGGGCGCTGGAGAGGTGTGAGATCCCAGTCAGAGAAGGGATTGAGATCTGTCATTGCGGCTGTACGTTGGAAGATGCTTTGTGGGGATTGTACCTCTGGAAAACAGGGGAAATCGTGTTCGGTGAACGTTTCGACAACTACCGAACGGATTGGCTCGACCCGAGGCAGAGGGGTTTCATTATTGAGAGGTTGAAAAGTCATGGTGTGAGACTGGAGAATCTGTGGAAGTACCGGCTGGAGGAGAAAGGTCCGGGTCGTATGTATGTTGAGGTGAGCCGTGCAGACCAGTTGAGGGCTCACATTGCGGTTTTGCAAGAGATGTTGGCAGAGCTCGAAGGAAAGTCGACGGATGCGGCATAACCGGTCCTTTGGATAATCACGTGTACATAGCGCGCCCAAAACGTTTGTTTGTATATCTTGATTCACATCGACGGAGATCACCTCCGTCGACGCGAATAAATATGTGCAAGCAAAGATGATGACTAAATCAAACATTGTAAACATAAAACTATTTTCTTTATCTCTGCGATACGACGAAGTTGGATTGGTGTACCTAATGCTCTCTTGCCTCCCGTCAACGTTCGCGAAGGAATTCAGGCCCAGGAAAGTCCCAAGGTACGTGTTGTGCTACATAGAGACAGGCGCTGTACCCACTGATTTCACAAGGTCGAAGCTGTTCGACAAACTGTCTGTTGAGGTCGTCGAGCAAATCATGTTGTTCGGCGAAGAGACGGAATTCAAGTCACACGTCAAATGCGGATTGGTGCTGCGTGGCGATATCTTCAAATGGACAACAATCAGCAGAGAATTGCGCGCTATCGCTTTGGGAAGTGGGAGGTGTTGGTCATCCATGCAGATTAGATGTGATATGGCGATCGATTTGCGCTCTCAGCGTCGTGATGATGGCGCACAGGAGATGATACACGTACTCCGTGAAGTATTACGGAGAGCTGGGAGGAACCCGTTGAACATTCAACTCACCATCTCTGACACGTACGGGAAGTCGGGCTCCTCGTTTGATCACGACATCCTCTCCATCCTCGGTCGCTCACGAAATGCATGGAAATCTCTCACATTGATTGTTTTCGCGGAACCCAGCGAAGCCAGTCGTACATTGGAGCTGGTGCAACACCATGTGTCCGGGGTACAGGAACTTGCGGTCTGGGTTAACGGTTGGGAGGCTGGCCTGGAAGGTTTCCTATCCGGTCTCGGACCTTTGAACCAGGTTCAATATCTCAACCTTTGGGTCGGACGAAGTTGCTGCACAGGGTATGCCGAGATCGACGACGAATTCTCCGGCATCAATTGGTCTCGTCCAAGTTCAGTATGGCCCGTGGAAGAGCTTTGCCTCGCCGAAGATCAATACATCTATCGACCACTCGTTCCCCTGCTTCCGCACTGGCGCTCACCTTTGCACCACCTTACTCGACTGGATGTGGCAGCAAGCGATGGGGCCCTGATTTCTTTCTTGGGTTGTTTGTCGGCCCTGCGAGAGTTGCGTGTGGTCCTGGTACCCGCCCCAGACTGCGAGGACACGTTCGGAGATACAGTGGAGAATCGTCTGACCAAGGGTGGAGGCTCACGGCCCGAGTTCGTTCTGGAACATCTCCACAGTTTATCGTTGCGCTTGGTAGAGCCGCGGCCAGGTGTGGCCAACGTGCTGTGTTCGTTGGGTTGCCCCCGCTTGGAACGATTCGCCGTTGCGTTACCACGATGGCGAGGGGAAATCGGCCACCTCTCCAAGTTCTACACCCTGGCGGCACTGGGCTGCTTCCTCGATTTTTCGGGAGCCAACATAGATTCCTTCGCCATATTCCCGCCGCCAGAATACATGTTGATGGCACCACATGTGGCGTCGCCGATGCTGATGGCAGCATTGGTGGTCCCGTCATCGCGTGGAGCAGTTAGGGCCTGGCTGAAGGACAAGATGCCTCGTTGCTATCGCTCGTGTTGGGGGCAGATGGCAGAGGATAGGAACGCTTTTTGTGATGTGTGGAACCCGGAATCCTGGCCACGAGCATGGCAGGAGTTCCTGGTAGAAACTTTCCCATGGCAGATTAGTGTGTCCGACGCCATATGAAGAATCGCATCGGGAATGGTTGTGTTCACATCGAGCTCCTCTGTCGTATCTATTAGCACATGTCTACTTGTAGTAATAGATATCTTATGCAACTTCTTGGTCTAACAAGAGGCGATTGATAGGCGAAAAAAGTTTTTGACCTCGCGGGAGAAGAATACAATACGACAGACCTTTGCCGTTAGTAAAATAAACCGGGCTAGGCGAGATTCGAACATAGGACATGGGTTTGTAATACAACAAATCTATACATTAAGCACACCTGCCCACTACACCAACTCGCATTACAACAGTCTCAATTTGTGTCGGTGATGGACCGAATCCATCACCTCTTCGCGGCCTTTGCGAAAATGTTCAGAGTTCACGCGTTGATGTTCATGTCGCAAGGCCGGTTAACTGGGCCATATCTCCTCTACGGATCACCTCTCTGATTAGCGGACGCTCGTTATCCGAACTTTCAATCCATTGCCATCCGCAATTCCAAATTGTCGACATAGATTCCTTGGAGACTTACAATCTAAAAAAGTCCCCTCAGTGCCATAGAAAATCCTTTCATTGCTGCGCCCAGCCTTTGGTTCTGCAACATCCACAAAGAAATAGCCGGATATGGAGAAATCGGAGAAGTATTTGGAGGGCGAGCTGTTGGGACCGAGTATGGCCGACCTTGAGGGGGGACCAAGGCTTAGGCGCGGTATCGGGAAGTTACCTCTCGAGATCATGGCTACGATTTTCACCATGGTCTGTCTTTGGGAACACGGAAAGCCAGTCGAAGCCACCTGGGGCGACCCGGGAAGTTGGTTCTTGGAGAGCAGAGAAAGCGATTGCATCGGTCCTATTGTGATGCGTGGTTACTATTGGACGAATGCCCCAGGAAGGCTGGCCGCGGTGTGTCGCGACTGGAAGCAATGGGTCTACAATGACGCCGCATTGTGGTCACAAATTCTGATCGGGCTGGGCGCAATAACACTGAAGCAAGGGCTGGCATTGCTGGAGATTATGCATAGGACAAAAGGGCGCAAGCTTGATATTCGTCTGATCAAGGAGAGTCCGGGGTTTGGATGGGTGTGGGGGGAGAGACGACAGGAGCTTATAGAAAAGTTGGAAGAGGCGTTTGCAGAACGCACCGAAGTTCTTCGTTGTCGAGTGGGTGCCTTCTACGACCACGGATTCGAAAATGTTCGCGAATTCAAGGCGGTGAAAAGGGTGACATTGGACTACTTGAATCACTTAGACGTCCTCCCTACAGGTCGATACGAAGATCAAATTCGACGTTTAGTGCAAGCAGAGCTGGTGACGCACCTTCGGCTAGGTGTGATATTCGGGATGAGGGGACACACGTTCACGAACCTGAAGGACCTCCAGCTGTCTGAGCCGCAGAGGAAGGAAGACTTCCTGGTCGTCGTTGCGAGTTGCCCAAACTTGATGTCCCTTGTGCTTGCTGTAGGAGATTGGGAAGAGAGCGACATGGAGGATCAAATTAGCACGAATCCGACAGTCATGCCTCTGCTGCGTACCTTGTGCGTCTGCCAGGTCGGTTTCTGTGGGCCATGCCGAAGCCTCTTCCTCAACCACATCACCGCACCCCAGCTGTCTACACTGGGTATCCCTGCCTCACGTCACCCAAGGGCAGAAGACTCCTTGCATCATTTCCTAGAACGGTCGCAGTGCTCCCTCTACGCACTCTATATTCCCTACCCCATTACCGATCTCGCCGACGCTGACGCACAGAAGAAATCAGAAAGCCTTGCACAGTTGTTCACAATGACCCCGGACATCGAAACCCTTCATGTCGTGATGGAGCCCACACCAGTGCGATGTGATGATGGATTGGAAGTGCACAAGGCTTGGGAGAAGCTTGAGAACAGTGCGGTGCTGCATAGATTGTCGACGTTGGTTGTTCGCATTGGTCAATGGGAGCAGTCCACACTGACACCGGCAGAGGCAAACACAGTCGCGGATGGCTTTCTAGACGCGGTAGCAAGGAGGATCGGAACAGGACAGAGCGAGAAGGGTTCTTTGCGTTCGGCGAAATTGCTCATGGCACTGGAGAGGGCTTGGGGGTCATCAGATGAGTGGGAAATCGGCAGGGATAGGGAAGAACAACGCCAAAGATTGATAGACTCGGGTATGGACGTGCTGGAGGTTCAGCGCCAGGGCTCACCAATATGGACCGATTGGGGGAGATAACGTTGCAATTGACACCATTTTAAATACAGCGACAGCTAATTAGCAGAATAAGAGCCGTATCAGCGTATCGGCGTATCAGTAATATTATGAACGAAGGAACCAGAAAACCACCATATCGTACCTAGCAAAGACTTCGGAGCTCCCCAGAACCACGTCGAAACGTATCATACATCTGGCTCTCGAGAACCAGACCATGAGCGAACTCACGCCAAGCTCCCCGGAACCAGTCAAAACAAGCTCCCCAGAGCCATATTCAACCACATCGTCCATCTGGCTCCCGAGAACCAGTTTACTACGTTTCCCTTCGAGCTCTCCAGAACCTCCGACGCCTGGCTCCCCAGAACCATTTTCAAGGTTCTCATACATCCGGTTCCCGGGAACCAGACCATCAGAGAACGTACGTCGAGCTCCCCGGAACCATCGGAAATGGGCTCACCAGAACCATACCCAGCAGTCTGATACATCTGGCTCCCGAGAACCAGAATAGCAGGCGCATCCCCCGAGCTCCCCAGAACCACAGACGCCTCTCAACCATACCCATCCGTATCATACATCTGGCTCTCGAGAACCAGACCATGAGCGAACTTACGCCAAGCTCCCCGGAACCAGTCAAAACAAGCTCCCCAGAGCCATATTCAACCACATCGTCCATCTGGCTCCCGAGAACCAGTTTACTACGTCTCCCTTCGAGCTCTCCAGAACCATATCCAACAGTCCCACACAACTGGCTCCCGAGAACCAGACTGCCAGACAACTCCCCTCGAGCTCCCTGGAACCATTGGCAACAGGCTCCCCAGAACCATACCCAACAGTCTGATACATCGGGCTCCCGAGAACCAGGCCATCCGAGAACGTACGTCGAGCTCCCCAGAGCCGCTTGCAACCACATCCGCCTGGCTCCCAAGAACCAGTTTGCCAGACATCTCCCTTCGAGCTCCCCAGAACCTCCGACGCCTGGCTCCCCAGAACCATTTTCAAGGTTCTCATACATCCGGCTCCCAGGAACCAGACCAACAGAGAACGTAAGTCGAGCTCCCCGGAACCAGGGAAACGAGCTCTGCAGAACCAAGACGCGAGACGATATACCGAGCTCCCCAGAGCCAGCCCACGAGAGCCATATCAGCCGTTATCTTGCATCGAGCTCCCGAGAACCATATCGGTGTCGCCAGTCCACACGCCAGAAGACGGACCGGTGCGTTCTACCAGCTCCAGTAAACCACTCTCCCGAGACCTAGAAACATGCCGAGCGAGCTCCCCAGAACTCGAGTGGCCGTCAGCGACATCGAGCTCGGAAAAACCACATCAGTTACACAAGGAGTGTTACAGTACTGCAAATTTCGTAATATTATACGAACTTAGGTCACGTGCCTAAAGACACTACAACTTTACGTCCCGGCCCACCCCCAGTATCTACTCAGGCCCTGCATCCCTTGACGTTTGTGGACCTATCCGGTGGAGCCTTGCTCAGGCTAGATTGGTCGAATTTTCCCAGGCTCTGGCTCTTACCGTTAACTTTCATTAGCCTGCCATTCAAACTTCCGCCCTTGCACTTGATATTCCTTCAGACGTACGAAGGTTGGATGTCAGCTGGTCTCGACTGCCTCGAACTCAGTCTGTAGACGGCTGAAGCTACTTCAAGCTCGAACTTCGATCAACAGGGGTTATCCATTTATGTAATACCTCGCCATGAATGCTGGGTCAAATACTGGCTCACTTGCTCGCTTCGGTCACAACTCTTCGTCTCGAACCTCCATCTTAAGCTTCTTCCCCTGGACCTCAAGTGGCACTCTCACCTCAGACTCACTCGTGTCTCTCGCTCAGAAAATCAAGCATGAAACTCGTCGTGTTACTACTTCTCTCCGCGTCATTCGTCTCGGCGACCGTCTTTACAGTTGGCGTTGGGAAGGATGAAACTACAGGGTACGTCTTTGTTGAGGCTTGACGAATGCCTCACAACTCACGGCCTCACAAAGGCGGAAGGGCGTTGGGTTTGACCCGTCTGTCATCATCCCAGTCAAAGACGACCAGATTGTCTTCGAGTTCCGGAGTGGATCGCACAGCGTTGTCGGTGGGTTTGCAACGCACGTTATGTCTGAACATCTTCGCTGATGCCGTACTTCCTTCAGAGTCTACGTTCGGTCGGCCTTGCACGCCTGAACCTGGAGGATTCGATAGCGGGATGAAGACGGTACGTGCTTGCAACTTGTTTCGGTCCGATTTTATGCCAGCGGTGTTCTTTAGGTTCCAGATAATTTCGACGTCGACGCGCCAGGACTTCCTACAGTGACCCTAGTAGTCAAGGATAGTCAACCCATTTGGTGAGCATGACTCGGTGATCCTCCACTCACACATGCTTACGCGTTTGTCAGGCTTTTCGATCAAGCTGGAGGCACATGCAATCAAGGCGGTGTGTTCGCTGTTAATCCTACCGGTTCTCAAACTCCCGGAGCTTTCAAGGATAACGCGATGAAGGCAATTATGGCATCAGCCAATGTCTCTTTGAACTCGAGTGGTGGCTCGTCGTCAAGTGCTACCCCCACCTCTCTAACACAGGGAACACAACGCGCCTCAAAGACCAATGCCGGGGCCGCTATCGCTGCGAGTCAGGTTGCTCTGTCCAGTTTGGCTGCTATCATGCTGGGCGTGGCTATGGGGATGCTTTGAGTTTGAATGGGGATGTGTTTCGTTTTCGGGATACCAGCGGACTATACGAGTCTTGATACCCTTCGAGTAACATACATAATATTCCTAATTATCTATCTAGAGTATGTTTCGTTTGTTTCATTAGTTAATGTCAAACTTTCAAGATGTAGATGTACGTGAACCAGTTGGGTCAATTATGCAAGATGGCAACGAGCAGTAAGGACGCATTATGGCATGTGCATACGACAAGGGGACTCGGGGAGCCCGTGAAAGTTACACTTGACTGACAACGTATCGAAGGAGACGATGGTAGAAAAGGGACACTTTCTGTGCATGTCCAGACTCAAAGAACTCCGAAGATTCCCGCTCGTCCAAACGCGAGAACCGGGTCAGTCGATCGTCATCCGTGAGTCCATAGAGAGCTGCGACAGTATGAAGGGTGTCAAGACCCTGCGTCTTTAGACTGGCCTCGAGTTTTGGCGTGACACGGGAATTTTCGATTTGGGTTCGATGTGCCGAGCAAGCGGTTACCTACAAGGTGGGTAGTAAGTAATGGGCGTGTATGTATCCGGCGCATATGCGACTGACCACACGATTTGGTACGATAAGGGTCTGAGTGGAGTTCATGATGTGAGTCCAAAGTCGTCGGAGCGACAGCGATAAAGAGACTTACCTGTGCAAGCTTCCCCCGAGCCAACACCTTCTCCAAACAGAATGCGTCAACACCAACAATGTCAGGAATAGACCGGAGGATCTCAAGTCTCTCGTCAATCCGCAAGACTTGGAGAAGCCCTAAGTGCCCATCGTGATATATCCCAAATGCCTTGAGGATGGTTTCTAGGTCCTCCACTTTGCCCTCATCAAGAAGCTCCTTGAGCTGCTGGTTTTGAGCTGCCCCACTGGCAATTGAAGGGTTCCCGCACACGATACATGTATCAATGTAGGGGAGGTTACTGGTTGAGGCTATCTGGATACTATCGTCGGACAAGCACGGAGACGGCCAGAAAGCACAAGACTCACTCGAGTGGGCTCATCACTATGATCGCTGTATTGCGAGGGTCGGGGCGAATCCCGACGGAGGATATTTCTCGATCTGTCATTTGATGCGCTAGCGCCATAGGCCACGGCCTGTCACAGAGTAAGAGGGTGATGGGTGACTTTCTGGACAAAACTACCCACCGCGAGTTCCTTTGGACGTGTGTGTGATTGAAGCTTGCTTATATACTGAAGGATGGCCGAGGAATCAGTTTGTGTGGTACTGCGTTATTTGCAAGAGGGCCGCACCGACGAGATCACCGAGCTTACGCTCGGAGTTTCGGAGGTTCGATCACTACTGGCTGCTCTGAAATCTATTTGACGCGTGCTGGAGTCTGCTGCTGTTACGCGTCTAACAGAGTCATTGTGCGCATGCTCGACCCCGCCTTTCGGCTTCATGCCCTCTTTCCCTCGTCTTCCTTTGCGCCACCTGGAATGCATCCATACATCGTAGTAGAACGACAAGGGCCAGTTTTCAACACATCTACGTAGCGTAGGAAACTCGCTGCAGACCTAGTTTAGAGATGAAAGTAGATTGTCTCAACGATCCAAACACAAGTCTCTGAGGCTGTCGATTCATACAAACCTTTGACTCGAATCTCTGCCATTCCGAGGCGGGTTGTTCGCTATGGTTGACCTTCATACTCTTGAAGTCTTCGAACGCTGCCTTTCTGACAAAACACTGAGATGAAGCCCGTTCAGTGACCCCGTCGCGGGAGAAAGCGCGGGAGGAGAGATCCTACCTTGAAGGCACCGAATGTTTCTTTGTCCATGATGCCATGCCTTTCAAGATGCTTCATCAAGGAGAATACGCCCCCACCGCCTTTGATGATAACGAGCCCATCAGGCCTCGGGATCACCCTGCCTGAGGATCTGTAAGCCCGGTCGATGGGGAGTCTTGGCGTCGTCTGGGTTGTGAATGTCATTGAAGAAGCACCGCTAATCGTGAATTGGGTCGAGTTCAGCGACATGAGAGGGAGGGTGCGACTAGAACAAGGCAGTCCCAATTTCGCCAGCACAGAATTTATACCAACGAACGTATGTTGAGAAACGAACCACTTCGTGACTTTGTGAGTCAGCTTCCTGTATGATAGCGACGAAGAAGGTAAAATATTTCCCAAATTCATCGAGATGATCACGAGCTGTAGTGTAGCTTACAGATAATTTCACGTTGCATCCGGGCCCAGCGACTTGGAGTCCTTTCGCCGTGTATTTGGGGACTCGACAGTCACCGACTGCATGATCAAGAAGGAGATAGAATATACAAAAGGTATATTCGCGACCGAACTTCTTTCTGAAGTTCCCGCAAAAGAGCCTCGGAGTTGAAACGCATAATCGGAGGATGACTCCGAGGTGGACAAGTTTGAATGAAGGACAGTAGCAAAGTAGTAAGAGGCATCGTTCGAAATTGAACCAGAGCGGTTGCAAGAATGACATCATTGTTCGAGCGCTTGCCGTCCGTTTACATCTTTTTCCAGACACGAGAGGTCATGCTACTATCCAGAAAGACATCGCGGATTATATTGGTGTTACACTATTGCAGGTAACCGAGAAAAGACTATACAATCCACCGCCCAAGAAAACCAAAAACAAACGAATGTGGCAATACAAGCGTGGGCTCAATTGCAAGTTGGCCCGGTAGTAATACAAAGTTTGGAGGACGATGACCCAGCCGTCCCATCTTATTCGAAAAAAAAATACATTCAGAGTGTGCCCGAGCCCATAGCGGCCGAAATCTTCCTGCTCCTCAAGACTGAATCGGATGGGAGTTCTCCACTCGTTTGTCAGATGTTCCGAAGACCTAAGACGAGGAATTCAAAATAACGACCATATACAAGTACTGACGCGACTTACCCTGCATCCGAACTGATCACTGGGCAACACGGCCGATTCTGCGTCGCTCAAGGTATCCCATACCTTTGAACGATCTTCGCAACTCTGCCCAGGCTACATGTCAGGTTATGTTGTTGGGAGCACAAGGAGGAAAGGTACACTCACGACGTAGGTACTCTGTCCGTCTGTTTGCAATCCCTCCGAACATAGTGTCCGCGGGCTATGACAGGCATCAGGAGATGACAAGTGGGCATCACTTGTCACCATAGTCTGGACTTGAAACGTCACGGGAGGGAGAGCGATGGACGTGGTCGTTCTCTCTGACTCGTCTTGGCGCTTGAAGCGGCGGGCGTTGAGCATAGCGAAGAAGGATCCAACATAGACTATGAAAGATTTTATGAGTTTGAGTGAGAACACCGGCGAGAGGAGAGCGTACGTCGGGTTACGAGGAACTCCAGCGCAAGGAAGATGAAGTTGTTCGGCATCAGATTGAACTACGGTGGGAATGTCAACTGCGAAACCCGGAGAATATGTGGTATAGCGACCTACCGTGAAAAGCACCGATAGGGAGCATGCACTAGTAGACGTAATGAGCAGGTATCCCTCATAGGCTGTAGCACTGGCAACTCGCAAGCTCACCTTGTGAGCAACCCTGAACCCAGAGTATATTGCATGAGGGCGGATATCCTGGAGTTCAGACTGCAAATCACGGAGTTGGTGGGACAACTTCAACTTCGCGAAAGTCACTCACCCAGACTTCTTGAACGCGCTAGTGTTATGCATGGTCTTATCGAGGTAGTAGCACATTGCTGCGGCGATGCTGAAGTCGATGGTAGTCGATGCAGCCAATGAGCTATTGATAGCCCACTAGACTTGCTACATCAGAGGAGCGATCCACAGTCTAAGATAGTTTTAGAGCTTACCGAAATGCGCTCCAACTCGTGGAAAGTATCGACGGTGTATCTGAATATAGGCGTATATGTATTAGTTTCATGTGCTGGCTTCTAGATAATGCAATCAGGGCGCACATTGCGTAGGCAAGCACTATGAAACAAGTCAGTCAGCCAAAGAAGGTTCGGGAAGGAAAACGCTACTGACGAATCCCGACAGCTAATCGTTTTCGTGCCAAAGTCAGTATCGTGGCAACCCGTACGGGGACGAGCACCTACCAAAACCGCCCACTAGCAAGAGCGCCTACAGTAAATACACGTCAAGACGATATGCAAAGGCATCTATTCGAGAACGTACCACTAGATACGCCAACTTAAAGTGGCCTCGACGAAAACCGCCCACTAGTGGAAGTAAGTGCCGAGCTCGAGCAAGACATGTTGAGAGGGGTACTAACAGAACCAGACCCGGCGGGCGTAAAGACTAATGAAAGGGTAAGTCCATATCAGGAAGGCGCAGGTCGTTGAGTCGAACCTTTGTACGAGGAGTATGATCACGACCTGTAGTGAAGGGCTTGTCGATACCAGTTCTTTCTTGAGGATAAACATTTGTGACATACATTAAGAGAAACTTGAAGCTGTGGATTAAACTTGAGCAGGAGTTATGGCGTGTGAAGAAATATTCATTACCTTCAGAGACCTGTAAGCAAGTTTGTAAGATTGGCCATTCTCTAAGAATAAACTTTTTTACGCGCACCAAACTATATGTGTCAAGGCCTCTAGGTTTCCGTAGTTCACCACTAGATAATGATACACCGCATGGATGGTTAGAGCGAGATGGAACGCGTCTATGAGCCTGACACGAGGGATTGTGAGAACATATGAAACGCGCTGCAGGATGCGTGACTCTACCAGAGGGCTGCAACCTACGAAGTCGAACTTAGAATGATTTCATGAGACTGGAGACCTTCGGGGCGTACCGCTACTTTATGCACAAGGCCATCCTTTGGGAAGCGCTGGTAGTATAGAAAGCCTTGGATACAGGTCATTCCAAAGAGGCTGGAAAAACGCGTTAGCCTGGGATCTCCCGTTTGACAGGATGAATGGAAGCACGTACATCCCCGACCCAACTACACCGATGAGTGTCGCTCCCAGTGTATTGCTCATTGTGGGATCCTCCAGGCTGGTGAAAGCACGAATGACGGGAGCCATGATGGTGGGAGTGAAGAAAGAGGCGAATAACCAGGGATGGGCGAGGATGGGGATCCGGACGACGAGGGAAAATCGACAGGTGAAAGAACAAAAACCGATACGGTATAAATAATAGTCTACCCCGTTTATTACAGCTCCGCGCCCATGTTTTCATACAAGGCAACAGCGCCACAACCGGTAACGCAGAGCGAAGATTTTGACCAGATCGGTCCCAATCGTACGGCATAAGGGTAGCCTGAGTGCTGATCAAGCGTAGGAAAAGACTTGGAAACGGGAAGAAAACATCACAGCAGGAGAATTTTTCACCGACTTGTGGACAGCCTCCTACCCTAAAAAGGGCATATAGAACTTGTCGGTGCTTTCAGCTGTGTAAACGCCGAAGACCTTGTTGTGGAGGACACCGATATTTTCTCGCGTGACACGGGTACAGTAGGGTAAATTGTGCACTGGGCCCATCCTACGGGGAAGTAGCTGGCATGAGGATGTAAGCATCAGCGGACGCGAGTCACTTGCGACTTGACCAAGTCTCCGTTTGCAACAGCGAATCGAAGGGAGTCATTAATGAGATTAAGAAGAGTCTAAGGCAAGTTGAGTCCTAGTGTTCGGAACCTATAAGTATGAGTTGTGTAAACGAGCTTAGGGACGATGGGTTGCGGTGCGGTGTTGGTGGGAGTCGTAATTCTAGAAGTCGCTTGCGCCGAGTTCGCCTCATGGCAGGTTGTACGGGGATAGAGCATCAACCAATCACGATAATCATAGATAAGATTAGATTGCCGAAGTGAATGATATCATGCACGTGGCCTGAGGGCGCACTTGAGCTTGCACTGTCGTTACAAAATGATCAGCGAGGTCGTAAAAGTCTATAGTGAATTAGTGCGAATGACAATACTTATATCCTCTCTATTCCAGCAACACAACCCAGCATGAGGGTATCCGTCTTTCCTTCCGTTCGCTCGTCTATCCACCTATCGAGTTTATCGAACAAGGTCAAAGCAATTCCAGGCTCTCCTTGAGTTATGAGTGCCCTCTTTCCTGGCCACATTCCTTGCTCTTGCAGTCCAATAAAGTTCACCAGCAGGGTCCCGTCATCCGGTGACGTTGAGTTTGGGTCTATCTTGATTACGAGATCGATGCTCCAGGTATCGGAACCATGGAAAGACGCCTCTTTTACGTGGTGGCGGGTATATTCGTTCGGAGGGTTATCATCCAAATTCCATTTGAGAACATGAGCGTCAAAAGCAATGACTGTGGAATGGTCAGTCTGTATGAACAGACATCGAAAAAATAAGTAGCTGTACCTGTCCAAATGAGTCCTGGATGATCTATCTGGAGTTTCAGCGATCTTGTACCAGCTATACGGTCGACTATGTCGTTGACAGCGGTTATAGCAAACTTCGACCCCGGTGTCGACCACGGGGAGACATAGTTAGGATCAGTGGAAAGGGGGATCTTGTAGGGAGACAGGAACTGGTGAAAGAAGTTGCTTAGCATGTGGACATCGAGCAAGAGGAAGGTTTCTTACGAGGGAAAATGGGAACATAGGATCCCAGTCCGCGTTATATTTGTCCATCACGACAGCCTTCGGTGCTCTGTGAATGAGCTCCCCATTGTCAAGTACCTCTTCTGGCGTGCTAAACTCCTTCGCAATATCGAAAACGAGCTCAGGGAACCCTGGGGCACTATCCGATGTCGATATGTGCAAGTGATGCTCGCCAGTGGTAATCTTGTCATGTTAGTATTTGGGATTGAAGGACAGGCGATAATGAACTAACGTTTTCTGTCCGCATAACGTATACTCTTTTCTGGTGCATTGGGTCGTAGGGATCCCGTGCTGCAAATACAGCCATCGTGACTACTGTAACCAGGCCCAGAAGTGTGATAGTTCGCGATAATACCCTTCGTTCAAAGCGATTGATGAAGGGTATTAGAAGAGGGAATGTCAAGGACGCCAAACCCGATACTATTGTTGCCATTACATTATCGGACGGGGCGTCTGCACCCAAACGACCGGTCTGGTAGAAGTCAAGATCAGGAAAAGTTTCAGTCTCAGTCTCTGAGGTCAAATTGCTCACCAGCGGGACGAAAACTTCGAGGACAGGATAGGCACACATTGTCCCCGTCATCATTGGCAAGGTCTGTCCAAGCGCATACGTCCATAAGGACAGTTCGCGTCGTTTTGAGTCCGCTAATAGTGTGTTAAGGAGGAGTGCTGCGAACAGTGACAGAGCAGTGACGAAAAGGAGGGAGGCCGATCCCACGCCGAGGAATTGGATGATGACAGCCAACCCAGTTTGAGCTAGAAGTATCACAGAGTAGACTGTCGTCTCTTCCACTCCTCCGACGACTAATTGTGGTAGTAAAGCACCTGTAAGAATCAAGGTCAGTTTAGCCCAAGTGAACGGATGGTTTCTTCACTCACCCAAGGCTGCAGGTGGACCGTATAAAATGACAGTTGAATATTCTTCCGAGAACCAACTCATGTTCTTCCTCAACACGAAAGTCATGGCGGCCGCCACGAGGTTCGCAGTGACAAGAGACCCCACGAGCGCGGACCCGGCAGCATACGAGCCTTTTAGGAGCGACGTCGAAGGACCTGATGCAACTTTTGGGAATTTGTCCCTCTTCCCAGTGATAGTCTTGACTAACGCGGCTGAGGCGACGAAGATGAGACAATAGAAAATCTTCGCGGTCCTGAAGGAGTACAGGACGAAGTGGCCCATAATGGAGAGGTACGTCGTGGTCGGTTTTGTGTATCCCCCTGTCAAGGAGGGCAGTTGAGAATCAGGGCCTGACAAGTGCTGAAGAAGGGCCAAAGTATTTTCTGCCATGTGCTAAATCCGTGTGAGAAGGGTTGTGCGAATTGGAAGGAAGGATTCGTTGATTACCTGTGCAACCCCAGCGTCGATGTTATCTACCGTATCCTAAGGCGTAGGTGTTGAGACTCAGATCTACGCTTGTCGAGGTTTCAAAGCCTACCTTACGCATGTGGTAAAGATAGCTGTTCTTGACCACAGCCATCTAGCGAACACTGTGGTCAGCACGCAGGTACCAACGCGAGGGCAGAGATACCTACATCCAATCCAGTGACGTTTAAGTATTCCTGGAATTGACGGAAATCCGTACTAGTGCGATTTGCTCGGTAAGTCGTCTAGAGAGACAGCCTTTGAGTAGCACTCACTCAGATAGGATGACACCTGAGCTGAAGACTTCATTGGCAATGATGGTTCCATGAGGTCTGTAGTTCGTTTAGACAACGCAGAATATTTCGAGGAATGATTACGAACCTTGGGACGTGCGAGTAAGCCTGGATCATCTGTTCGGAAGTTGCCTGAAACAGCAGTTCTCGACCCTTGGTTCCAGCCGCTTCCAAGTTGATCACTGCTCGGACACTGAAATAATGACGGTGAGCATTGAACTTTGGAGGGCTTCGAGCCATGTTTGAAGGGTTCTCACGTTGAGGCGACGGGATGTTGGGTTGAGAACAGATGTGACCCGTCCTGGAGCGATTCTTCCGCGTTATTCCAAACTGAGACCTGGTTAACACGCAAACGCGGCTGGATGAATGCTCAAGTGGACTACGCACGTAGAATAATCGCGTGTTTCGGGCTCCAGTCTGGTGTTCCAACTAGTACTCTCATGCAGTCCAACATCACAGCGGCAGACAAGGCATCATCTGCGGCTCCAGGTGTTGGGAGTGTGCTGTCCAGATGTGAATTGACGAGTACGGCGTGCTCCTTGCCCTCTGGCGTACCATTGGAGATCCGGACTACGATGTTACCGAGGTTCACGTAGGTTTTATAGAGGCGGGCTCCCATCATATCAAACCTTCGGAAAACAAATATTAAGACACTGGCTATGGACAAAGAACCTTCATTGCGCACCTATGAGAACCGTTCCCTTTCTGTAACCAAATTTCACATTCGAGTTGTCTCCCACTGTCTTTGGCAATCCGTTGACATTCTTGCTGGGCAAGGCGCGCTTGCTCGTGGAACCAAGCTTCCCCCCGTGCATGCTCTGAGGTTCCAACTGTTCTAAATCCAATGTCTTCCGATAGGTATCTCGTGATATTGAGTATTCGTTCTTCCGAGAGTTGGGGTAGATTAGTGACGGGGTTAATTCTAGGGTACACGTGAGTAATCCGTCCTCCGCAGAAATTACAGAGTTCACTTGCAGGTCAGATACAGGTTCGGGTAATGCTGTATGTCGTGTCAGAGAGTATCAGGACATGGAAACGAAAGAAAGGCGTACTTGAGTGATGACGATAGGTAAGCCATGGAATGCCAAGCAGTACGGGGCACAAGAGCAAGATAGAAGTGATAGGTCCTCTGCGCGGCTTGCCCATTCTTCACTAGAGTCGCTTGAGGACGAGCCTGTCAAGCGGTATGCAAAAGCACGATGTTGGTGGTCGTTGGGAGAGAGGTGACTCTCACACCGGAATATAACGCGTTGTTCGGGCGACCAGGCCGGCGCGACATCCGATCGGCTGACTACAACGAGATGATACCTGCGATTTATGGCAGCTCGTCTCTCCATGGTAGTGACAGAGAATCGAAGGTAACAGGAAGAGAGCGAAACAATACTAGTTCTCATTGTACTATCTGTTTAAGTACATATAGACTTGTACGCTGAGCTATTCAAACTCCTCCCCGTCCGCATGATGTTCCGGAATCAATCAATTCGGAAGGCAAGAAAGCAAACCAGAAATTCTGTTTAGAATCGTCTGCTGTATAGCAGCACTCACGTCGCTTTTGGTACGAGCGTCCATCACGCTGACACTCACAGAGCAATCGGAACGTGCAACAACACTGGATTCACCAGGAAGGTGAGTGGTTCCGCATATGTTGACGTCGGTAGCCCTGGAGTTGGCAGCGACCCTCGTCAATATGAATCGGAAGTCCGACGCGGCTGCACATCGAGATGTAACTGGGGGGTAGTTGACATTGATACTAATGTTCGCCGGAAGGATTGGTTGGGCGGCACTCGCGAGGAGAGCATCGGTAACCTCCACAGTGAGTTGTGCGTAAACACGGGCGGCCCGAGTGCCGCTCGAGTTGGGGGAGGACGTGAGCGTTGTGAAGGAGACAGAGCTAATCGAGGAACTCGAAGCCGAGAACGCTACAGAAGGAATGCCTTCAAGGGCAGCCTCAGTCGCGGCACCGCTTTGAGGAACGGTTAGACTGGCAAGTCGAGCTCGAACAAATCTGGGAAACCTACACAGTTCCAGAACCACCAAGTGACCCCAAATTGTCTGCACAGACGTCACAACTGATTCCGGAGAAGGAGAAGGAAAACAAACGCACTTCCAACATTCGGACCGCTCACCACGAAATCAGGCGCGCCCCCAAAAACCCGTGGCGAAAGTGTCTGAATCCCATATCGGACGGCATCGACAGGGAACGAGTTGACGTAGTTTATCGTGGCTGACGTAGAGTAGCTCGTTATAAGCGCTATAGCCTAGGCTAAGTTTAATTTGAACTCACAGTCACCCGCCTCAGATCCCTCAGGGGGAGAACCGGCAGGACATGTGTTGAACTGGCAAGGTTGTCGCAAGGTGGTGGGAGTGGCAGTTGAAGATCCTGTGCCAGACTGGTTATCGGCTGGCGCCGAAAGAACAGTCTAGTGCATCTGAGCCCACGCTGGCACGGTTAAAGTGAAAGAACTCCATACATACCCTATAACCTGCTGCCTTGAGGGCATCGTTTTGTGCGCGAATCATGGCCACTGCCCAGCCATCATCGTTCGTGAGGACGATATTTTGACCAAGTGACAATGCAACGAGGGAAAGGAGGGCAAGAGCCTTCATGGTTCACAGAGTAAGTGGGGTTTTCATCCTAGCCTTATATCCTGGAATGCCGTATAGAACGTGTGTGCGAAGGCTCTCGGGGCGTCAGGACAGGCCTGACAAAACCAAGAATAAATGAACTGACCGCATGGAATTAGAAAAGCAACCATGCACTTGCTTCCGTCCTTCACTCAGGAAACAGAGACATGCGAACGTTGCTGGCATTGGTTCTAGAGCCATGCGGCCTTACGCACGTAAGAAGGGGGACTCACAGGAACGCAGGAGCGAGCCAAGAAGCATAGGGCGCGCGTCGCAGGAATTGGGTTCCTGTGTCTCACTACCTGGGAATATCGCAGGCCGTCGGCGCAGATACAGGTACGAAATAACCACGAATAATTAACACTTCTAAGTATAAATCTATCTATTCGATTGTGTGTAAGCAGCACAGCAGTGTAGCCCTGGAAGGTATCACTCACGGTACAAATATAGGCGTATACTGGGCAACTACTCCTGACCCAGCTCTTCCTCTTCAGCAATCAACTTCTCTGCCTCCAACGCAGCCATGCACCCGCTGCCAGCGCTAGTGATAGCCTGTCTGTATCGCTTGTCCTGGACATCACCTGCAGCAAAGACGCCCTTGACAGAGGTTTGTGTGGTTCCGGGAACGGTGACAATGTAGCCATCTGGATCAGTTTGTAGTTGGCCTCGGAAAATCGCAGTTGCTGGTTCATGACCTGAAAATTGACATGTCAGCGGGTCAAATGCAGGGTAAATATGTGGGTCGAGGCTCACCGATGGCGTAGAACAGGCCGTTCACGGCAAGGTCCTTCTCCTCCCCGGTGAGCACATTCTTGATACGCAAGTTCTTGAGGAGATCGCCGTCTCCTTGACATTCTGTTGCGACGGTGTTCCAGAGAACGGTCTACGACATGTTGTGAGATGGTATTTGTGGTAACCAAGAAAATGCTGCCTTACGATCTTGGGGTTGTTGAGTAGTCGCTTCGCCATGATCTTCGATGCACGGAGCTCGCCTCGGCGGACGAGGACATACACATGAGATCCGTATTTGGTGAGGTCTAAGTGAGCCGATGAAGGGAAATGAGTGCGGGTTTGGTGGCGAGGAATAAACACTGACAGGTTGCTTCCTCAGCCGCGGAGTCACCACCACCGATGACCGCTAAAGGTTTGTTCCTGTCCAATTAATTGAGCTGAGAACGGGAGCTAGAAGCGTCTGGATACTCACCTGAAAATTGGAACGGCACCATCACAGACAGCACAAGCACTGATTCCACTCTGCCAGTATGTCTCTTCGCCCTTCAACCCAAGGCGTTTGGCACTGGCACCGGTTGCGATGATGACGGTGTCGGCAGTCTCGGGTTCGCCCTCTTCCTGCATCTCTCTCCAGTACTTGAACGGCCTGGAAGAAAGATCAATCTTGGAGATAGTTTCCGTGATGATACGAGTTCCAAATCGAATAGACTGTTCTCTAAACTTGTCCATGAGTTCTGGCCCTAAGATTCCAGTGGGAAAACCGGGGAAGTTTTCAACTACGGACGATGTTGTTCAGACCTTCCGCAGTACAGAGAATGAGGTAATAGTATGCGCACCATCGGTTGTGGTTGTCAATTGACCACCAGCGGCAAAACCGTTCGCCATGAATCCTTCAAAAAGTACGGGATTCAAGTTCGCCCGAGCCAGATAGATCGCAGCAGTGTGTCCTGCAGGTCCCGATCCTATAATCACCTGTTTCAAAGAGATAAAGCATCGTTCTGAGATGAATAGAGACTGTCTACGTACGACACTAGAGTGCATCTTGGAGTTCTTTTCGGTCTTGCCATTGGTGACCACAGGTGCCATTTGTCGTGATGATTGAGTTGAGAAGGCCGAGACGGAAGCAGTTAAAGGTACAACAGAAAAGGCTCTGTAAGAAGAGAGGAGGCGACGGGACCACGTTTTGGAGAAAGTGAGAGAGAAAACTGAGCTTTAAATGTGTGAAGAAGAATGGCGGAATTCCGAAAAATCGTGATAGTATCAGTAATACGACACAAAACAGGTGACCGCGGGGACCGCTACGGTCAGGTGCCGCTTTACCGCTTTATCTACCACTGCCAGTCACCAGTCACCAAAATCAACCTCAAGTCAGACGTCCCGGGGCCTGGGCATCACCAATTTCCGCTTTCGACCCTCCAGTATCAGACAGAATTCCCTTCTTCATTCGTGCCCTTGTCTCTCACGCAAGCTTTCGGATACTTACCGGGTCATAAGACTCCGGAGGCTCCATCTCAATCACACAGCTCGAAGTTGTATCCGAAGGACCGTCTTTCAGGCAATTCGGAAAGCTATTTGTACTCGTGCTGGAAAGCGAGAAGAGGAATATCCGTCGTGAACCGTGCGGACATGGATCATGATCTCGGGTGATGGTGTCGGTTTTTGAATGGAAGCTGGTGCAGTATCAGCTTTCATTCTTTGAATGACTTGGGTGTTCTGGCGTTCATTTCTGGATTCTACTCGGAGAGTAGGTCTAAAGCCCGCGAAGTTGAAGACCAAGGTCCATCAAATACCCAAATAACTATTACCCGGCTGGAGCCTCGGGCCGGAATGATTACCAAAGCCAATATCCATTCCCCCACTCTTTCAGAACAGCCAGATGCAGGGTTCAACCTGGGATTTCGGTAAGTCAGCAAATCGTGTGCTCTGTTTGGATTGCCCAGCTCCGGGCCTCTTCGGACTCTTTCTTCTCTACAACCATGAGCTGGTTGGCGCGTAGTCTGAGGAACAACCTCACGGCTCTCCACAACAGTACTCGACGGTCGGCTGGCCAATTACCCCGGTCGAGGTTCGCCAGCACCGTTTCATCAACGAAGAAATCATTCCCCAGCTCGACATGGATCCTGATTGGGTCCACAATCACCTCCGGTGCCCTGGGGTACGCGATCGCGAGCAATAACGGGTCCCACCTCGACCAGGCTGTCAAGGAGAACGATCCACAGGTTGGGAAATATGGGACGGCAGACGATTTTGTCAAGGCCGTCGGCGAGTTGAGGGAGACGCTCAGCGACAGTCCAGACGCTGTGTCAACAGACCCCGAGGATCTTAGAATCCACGGTTTCTCGGAGAACGATTATCATCCGGGCAAGTAATCCTTTACCTTGAACTACTCTCGACAGCTGAGCCAATTGCTTTGTGTGTGCTGCAGGTAGCTCCCATACTGTGGTGGTATATCCCCTCTCTACCGAAGACGTCGTCAAAATTGTGAAGATTGCCACGAAATACCGCATGCCCATTACCCCATATTCGGGTGCCACGAGCCTTGAAGGCCATTTCCGTGCTGTGAGTGATTCATCACCTTCTATCTTTTCCAGAAACCAAGGGGCCGGAGTCCCCAGGCCTCAGATGTTCACGACCCATTTTTGTGCTGAGTCAATTGGACCAAGCGAAAGTGACGTCCTGACCCTGATCATTGAACATTCTCAATTGTCGATCAAAACGGCTACTACCATAACAGGCACAACGCCGCTTTTCACGGCCATTCGCCACCTTTCACACCCTTCATACCGTTCTTGTTATCTCTACTCCCTACGAAACCAGGTCTCCTGGTCTCCATCCTCGCCTTAAACGCCTTTTGAGGGTATATCTGACTTTAACGTCATGCGTTTGTAGGACGTGGCAGGTGGAATTTGCGTGGACGTGTCGCGCATGAACAAAATCCTTGAACTTCATGGTTCGTCTTCAGCCTCTAGACCGCAATTTTCGAACGTTGACCGGGACGATTAGAGGCTGATTCTGATTTGGTCTGCCAACCAGGAGTTGGCTGGGTGGAAATCAACGAAATGTTGAAACAGAAAGGTAGACAATCTCATTCGAGGGTGTTCGACTCGTTGTTCATTAATCGTCAGGCATCCCGTTGTTCTTCCCCGCAAGTTCGCTCACCATTCAAGGTGTATGTGGATATTGACAGTTTGCATAGATTGACCCTGCGCCTGGCGCCACGATTGGTGGAATGCTTAGCACCGGATGCTCTGGAAGTGAGTTTTTTCTCGATATAGAGATCATTCCAACATGTCCTTATACCCACTCTCCCCAGCGAATGCCGTCAGATACGGCACGAGTAAGGCTGAATGGTTTTTGAATGCGGTAAGAGTCCTTTGGGGCGGCCCCACGTTTTCCATCCTAAAAGCCTTTGTAGACAGTGGTTCTACCCTCCGGTGAGGTGATCAAGACGCGAAGAAGGTCCCGGAAGTCCTCGGCTGGTTTTGACACGACAAAGTTGTTCATCGGAGCAGAAGGGACGTTGGGAATTGTCACCGAGGGTACGAAGGCCATAAGTTTATTTCTGATTCGGTTAATGACATGTCGTCCTCTTTCAGTGACTATCCGCCTTACACCCGTTTTGCCAACGACCGTGGCCGTGGTTCACTTCCCTGACGTACGCAAGGCGACGGAGGCAGTCATCGAGGTTATGAACCAAGGCGTTGGTATCCGTGTGTGGCTTTTCTCCATCGATCTCTTTCACCGTACTCATCGTAGGAACTTTCTCATAGAATGCGTAGAACTCCTCGATGATGTGTTCATGCATGCTGTGAACCTTTACGGACAGGGTGCTCGTAAATGGCCTGAGCTTGATTCATTATTCTTTAAACTTCAAGGACACTCCAAGGAATCGCTAGAGGAAAGTGCACGGGTCGTCAAGCAAGTCGTAGAGCGTCATGGTGGAACAGGCTTCCAGCTTGCCAGGGATGCAAAGGAGGCAGACGACTTGTGGCACGACAGGAAAAATGCCTTGTATTCTGGTCTCGCACTGGTCGAGGGTAGCAGGGGATGGAGTACTGATGTCTGGTACGTGTATAAGCTACTGTCATTGCTCTACTGATTCGAACATCGCCACACAGCGTGCCGGTGTCGCGTCTCCCTGATCTAGTTTACGAGACGAAGCAAGATCTCGCAAACATTGGTCTGGTTTCGACGGTCGTTGGACATGTTGGAGATGGAAATTTCCATGCACTTATTCTTTTCAGGAACGACGAGGAGTTGGCGAGAGCACGCGGTGCAGTGCATAGAATGGTAGAGAGAGCCATCAAGCTTGATGGAACATGTGAGTGGACATAAATTCATCAGCCGGATATGTTCTGAACCGGCTTAAATTCTCGAAGGTACCGGAGAGCATGGTGTCGGCATAGGAAAAAAGGAATTTCTGATTGAGGAACTTGGAGAGGGTACCGTTGAGTTGATGAAGACGATAAAACGAGCGATCGATCCTCTTGGTTTATTCAACCCTGGAAAGGTGAGCGATGATCCAATACAACTCACCTGGCTGAATATCTGACTCCGGATGCAGCTGTATCCCGATATTCCCCCACAGCATCACGAAGAAGGAGTCTCAGGAGAGTCCAATTCACGTCATTCATGAACGTTCGCACGACCGTACGCCCTTAGAGCATCACTTTGTACCTTGGAACAGTGATCTATATGTATAAAAGAAGACGTTAACCTGTGTGGTACCCTTTCAAATTTGGAACATACGGATACCTCACGTCTGGTTCCCTCCAAAACTCATGACTGAGCTTTTTCAAGGATCATGCAAGTCGCTCTCACCCATAGAAAAAAAGGTACCCCGAGGCGGCCATATGGCTTGGACTTCTCCCTACATGCCTATATATTATCTAGTGCCGTTTTGAATGTCAGGCCTCGCCACTTATCAGAATGGTCCCCTTTCGAGGAGTCCTCCTGCTCCTAACAGCGCCTTTCGTCCTGGTGCTGGGTCAGACGAAAATATTGGTGACAAACGATGATGGTGAGCTTAAAGCGCCTGCGAACACCACATACGCTTAAGGATACTTCCATTGTATCGTTAGGATGGGCAACAGCAATGGTTCGCGCGCAGAATGAAGCGCTGAAGCAGGGAGGGTATGATGTGAGTAAGAAATCCTGCCCGTCACTTCGTCAATCGAGTCCTAACAGATCGGTAGGTCGTTCTCTCTTGCCCCGCCGTGGACAAATCCGGAACAGGCTCATCAACTACCACGCCCTCCGTTTTGACCACCCCCTGCGAGTTCGATACGTGCCCCGTTGGTTCCCCCGCCGTTGGATCGAATGCAACCGATCGTCAGTATTACTATTCTCCGGGAGGATCTGATATCTACAGCAAGGCTGACGAGACTGTCATTTCTCAGCACGCCTCAACTATGTCAACGGATTCCCAGTGGATGCTGCTCGCATTGGCATACAAACTTTGGCTCCACCATTCTTTGGCGGGAGCCCCCCTGATCTTGTTGTCAGTGGACCTAATATCGGAAGTACGTTACAGTCGCCACTTATTCAACGACCTTGTCGTCTTACCTCTTGCCCAGGTAACACTGGCTCGACGGTACTTATCTCTGGGACTGTGTGAGAACTCCTATCGAGTTGTTTATAGTCATGCCAACGCTGACACGCCCATCCCTTGTGTAGTGGGGCAGCATCCGAAGCAGCCAAGGAGGGAGTCCCGTCATTGGCTTTCTCTGCCCCATCTAGCTCAATCGGCCATGATTCGTATACGACCTTGGAGTCATCCCCGACATCGTCAAAGACGATAGCCGCCCACATCTACGCCAACCTCACTACGACTTTCGTAAATGCCATTTTGGCCGATGGGACCTCGACGTCAATCCTACCCGCGAACATCTCGGTCAATATTAATTACCCGGGAACTGCAGACTGTCCTTCAGTCGATGATTTCAGCTTCATTTTCACTCGGATCAATGCAGATTCTGCCGCGACGGACGTGGACACTTGTGGTTCTACCCACCTCCCAACGGAATCGTCGGTTGTAGGTATGGATGGCTGTTTCGTCAGCGTCAGTGCGTTCAACGCCACGACCAAGGGGGACGTAGATGCTATGACCCAAGGAATCGTCCTCGGGAAGCTGAAAAACCTGATCAGTTGCTTACCGTGATTCGCGTACGGGATGATCGCGGTGACTCCATAGTACGAGCAGCAAGCAAGTTCAATATCCCATAGTAAGTAGTAAACGTACAATACACGACGAACCGAGTTCGAACCGTCCGTAACTCTAAGTATCTGTGGATAAAGTGAACGTCGGGTCATACGCAGTACACTTCACTGCCTTTAACCAGCGCACCCTCTCCTGCATTCTATGACAAAGAACGCTTCCGGTGCCACCCATGCATTTCCCTGACGCACAACCGCTGTGCTTCGGGGCCGGATTCGAAATGGGCCAGATGGTGGGTTTAGGATTTGGCGTTGTAACGGCACCGAGCTCTGGATCCTCGTGTCCAATTCCACCCGCAGCACTCATCATGCTGTTTGTTGGGTCTGGAATACACACCTTGGATTCTGACGAGACGGAGGAAAGGCAGGGTAATAGTTGTGGTAGTGTTGCTGGGGAAGAAGCATGTGTGAAGATGGTAAAGCGCTGCATTGGGGAGAGGGTGGGTGCAAGGAGGGATAGGATGTGGAGTTTGAGTTCGGTAGGCAATAACTGAAAGGGAAATGCGTGTGTTGCTACACTTGGTTCGTGTCTGGCTATCGGGCGTCCCGTATTTGGTATGCAAGTGCAAGTCTCCGAACAGGGCTGGTTTGTCGCGGCCAATCGTGATCCTTCGCCTGATCGCAGAAGGGTTGCTCTCGAGCAGACCAGCAACCCTAACGCCTCTTTCTCGACTTCCCTCTTCAAGTGTAAATTTCGCATCAAGACGCGCTTCAGACGCGCTTCGCCATCTTTCCACGAGCCTGGGCCAACCACTTCGTCGTTGTCATCCCCCGAAGTGTTGTCGCTATCCTGCGGCCCCGCAAAGTTATTCGCATGCAACTCTAGGCTGAGGATGGTGAAATTGTCTGACTCGAGCGTTCGGATAATCTTGCGAACTCCTCCATAACTGAAATTGTTCCCGTTCAACTTCAAGGTGTGTAGACGACATCTAGGACAAGCGAGGAAGTCGGTGATGGAGAGTACTGAATGGTATGTGGCCCCTATCGCTGAAAGATGCAGTTCTCCGAGCGTAGGGCAATCAAGAACGGGAAAGAAGACTTGTGAAAGATTGTCGCCGAATCGATTGGTCGTGAGGGACAGAATGCGAAGTTTGGATCGGTTCAGAGCTCGTGTGAAGGACAGAAGCACTTGAGGACTGCCTGCGAATTTATTCTATGTTTCTGGTCGTCAGTAAGCAGCAACTGAGAGGAGAAGCGGATTGCACACATTCTGGAGATACAGTTCCTTGAGATTCACATTCTCGCTCAGATACGAGGCAATGGCCTCGAGTCCCCTGTCGCCGATGCCATTCGAGTTCAGATTGATTTCATTAATTTGGTACTTCTTGCCCAACTTTGAAGAAAGAAAGGTGAACAGAACGATACAGCCGTCATCCGAAAGCTCATTGTGGCTCAATATCAGCTTCGTGACTACACGTCGAGAGGTAATCCTTGCAATAATATCCTGTGCGCCTTCAGATTGGTAAGTGCGTATCATGTTGTACTTGACGAAGTTACTTACCTGCAATCGAGGACAGAGCAGCGTCTACACAGTCTATTTGGCCTCGAGCAGATAGTAAGACCTTTGGTTTCATTATGAGGAATTTCAAGCAAAACGAGATGGACGTTGGGCCGAAAGGAAGGAAGTGGGGCTATTATTATTCAAGTGGCCTGCCGCGTGCAGAGTAATGCTCGCGGCTTCTCGGTATCCTAAATATGGAAGTCCTCGGAAGTCCTAGACCGGATCTCCGGAGGGTCGACACCAAATGAACTTGAACTCATCGACATTGTTGAACAAAATTCGAACTTGAAGGTACAGCACATATAGAGTTGATTCTCCAAGAAACGCATATGGTTTATCTAGCTTTCACTTCAGGATCTTTGCTTGGCTAATTCTGAGTAGTCTCATGTTGAGAGAAGTCCAATATACGGACATCGCCGTTGACAGTGACAATAAACTCGGCTCTTTGAATCTCAGAATCTCACCACTCAGTCTTCACTTGTCTTCGCTGCTGACCCTCAGAAATTGAAGCTTCCACCAGCTCCCATCATCTCGTCTCCAGTTCTCACGGAGGGTTTTCGATTACCCGGGTCGTTATAGGAGATTATCTTGGTGCTGGTCAGGGCCAAGCATGAATACAACAGGATATCATACAAACTCTTGAGACAAGTGATGAGAACATTCGCTCCCAACCACAACCCTCATCTCCCAGGCGCTGCGACAGCAGCAATGGACCTGGCTGGACATCTCTACGCTTCGTTCCTGCAGGGCCATACTGCGGATGTCGTCCTGCGTGTCATAGGGACGTGGTCTGCAATCTATCGACTTCATCGTGTCGTCCTTATTCAAGCAGGATTCTTTCGGTCGCTTTTTACCAGTGGATTTGAGGAGGCTACTAGCGAGAGAAAGGAAATCGAGGTGGTGTTCGATGATACCAATATTACAAGGGCGGCATTCGAGTGAGTACCACTGTTCAATTTGGTGCGCTATACTTAATGATTGTGTAGACTCTGCATTGGAAGGCTATATGGTGGTGGACCCCCTCTCTACATATTTCCGGAATTCGTACCGACTCACAGTAAACCACTCACTCCTGCCTTTCCATTTGGACCGCCTATAACCAACACCGCGCCAGACAAACACCAGCCGTCACCGCCCAGGTTTCTGCTCTCATTATTAGCAACTTCATTGTATCTCGAAATTCCGTCTATCGCTTCACATGCGTTATCATCTATCCTCGCTACTATTGGCCCTTACACGATCATCGACTACCTCAATTTTGCACGTGGAAAGCCTGTCTGTATTGATCTATCCGACTCGCCTGCGGTCGGTCTAGAACACGTTGCAGAAATCACGAATTTCCAGTCAGAGACAGGAGATTCGTTAGATGACACTGCGAGTGTGTCTTCCTGGAGCGTACGCAGTCACGTACGCACGCCACTTCGATTCTACTATGGTGCAATATCAGACAAGATAGGCGAAGCTTGTGCGTGCTGGCTTGCGCGCTGGGGTCCAGACATGTTTGCATACGAGGAAGCCATTTCATCAGCTTCGAGCTCGCATACGTCTCGGAAGCGGGCTGACACGCTCCCCTCGGACCAATTCAATCAACGCGACGCGTTACCTGTTATCCCCCTGATATTTACGTCCTTTCGTCCTGGTGAGGGTCTTTCACCCGAATGGATACGCGCCCTGGTGAGTTCGGACTCGTTCTTTATTCCAGACGAGCTAGCGCGGTATACATTTGCGAAGCGCATGGTGGAACTCAGACGGAGATTGAGGAAAAGCCATGGAGAACCGACGATGTCTATCAAAGGGAAGGGTAAAGAAACACAGCAATACGACCATAGAAACCTTCCTGATGAGAGAGTCGAAGAGCGGGAATGGGACTTGCTGTTTGAGAATGGGATATACTATACCAACTTGGTGCGTTTAGTTGCATTCATTCGTGACATACATCTAATTTCTCTTTTAAGACTCCAGCGGACCTCATATCGTTATCATCGGATATATCACAGACCACCAGCCGCACATATGTTCCTTTATACGTTTTACAGGCTTCTAATTGGGAACACTCCCGCCTTCGCCATATCATTTCCTCCTCTGCCGGTGGTGGAACAGAGAAAGAAAGGAGTTTGGGTATTGGTATAGCTGGTCCCGAGCTGTACGCCTCTCAGATGCATGCGAAAATTGGTGACGGGGAGTCTGGTCTCAGGCCATATTTTCTTGTCCCACACGACGAATCTCTGCGGATAGGAGATACCATCAATACTCCCGGATCTGCATTGGCCGAAGGCAATATCCACAACAATATCTCCATGGACCAATTATTCCAACGATCGTTCTCGCCCCACTCTCGATCTGCCTCTGGGTCGAATAATAGCGCTTCTAAGAACAATGAAGACCTCCCAACGACGTCCAACGAACGTACTTATTTTGGATTGTTACCCGACACTCTCGACTCTTTGCTCCGTCATTCGCCACCCCCTCATAATCAGGACCCCAGTTTCCAGCCAAAGATACACAATGCCTTCGGATCGCAGCGAACCTACACGACCCAACCTCCTTTTCGTTTCTCCGTCGAATTCTGGGATTTAGACACACTGAAGGAAAAACAGCGACTGTACTCGCAAACGGTGTGGTATGCCGGCAGCTTGTTCAATATCTATGTCCAAGTGGCCAAGAAGAAGGAGAACCCCGCAGTAGGCGAGCGTTCAAGAGACCGATCAGGACGAGATAGTACGGGCGGGAACGATACACATTTAGGAATATACCTACACCGCCAGAGTTCTGTGGAGTCTATCCCCGCGCGGAGCGCGCCTAGTCCCATAGCGTTCCCGCAAGGACTCAGAGGGATGAACCCTGATACACCGGAAGTCGTCAATCTGAGGGAGGGAGAGAGCGTCTTGATCGGGACAACTTCGTTGTCAGGCAGACCTAGTTCCCCACAAGGTGATACCGGAAGACGAGATAGTGGAGGTCCCAGCAGTAACTGGCTACGAACACACGTTCGAGGCCCTTCTCTTCCTCTTTCGTTGGGAGGAGGTGGCAGTAGTGGCGCTGTGGGTACGGGGTCAGTTCCCCAGTCACCTACGTTGAGAACTGGTAGTCCGCTTTCCCTCAACCTCACACGGAGTAGGACGCCTATCAATATCAGCAACTCACGGGCGCGTCCTGGGACCTCCTCTTCCTTGACTCCGTCATCGTCCTCGGGTTCAACCGGAGTGTTATCGTCGTCTTTACCTAACGATACGTTGAACATTCAATCGCTATCCTTG